>CAWUFW010015565.1:0-355425 GCA_963921515.1 Calotriton arnoldi
GATCTGCTTCACATGGGTACCCCCACTTTTTGCTGATGCTTCACTGTTTTTCGACATTAGTCTGGCTGGGGCCCTGCTAATCAGAACCCCAGCCTAGCTGCTTCCTCTCTAAAATGGTTTCCATGTGCCTTAGGCACATCACTGATTGGGATCTGGAGTGCCCTTATAAGTCCCTAGTATATGGTATACTATGTACCAAGGGCATAGGTACCTCAGAGGCCTGCCAGGGGCTGCAGCATGTATTATGCCACCCCTGGAAGGCCATCCAAACTGACACCACAGGTCTGCTACTGCAGCCTGGGTAAGGTGGTGCATGCACCCCTTACTGTGATATAGGTTACCTATATCACTAAATACATACACACATATAAACCTATAAGTCACTCCTAAGGCAGGCCTTATCAATCCTTAAGGCAGAGTGCATGGTTCCTATGTGAGAGGGTGCCCCTGCATGAGCAGGGCCCCTCTGCAGCGTTCGGAGACCATCTCTGATGCTGTTTGTAGTGCAGCCTGACCATATACTCTTAAGCGCATTATATCCTCGCGGTAAAATGCTAACTTTGGAATGGCTGCACCTAAACATGTCGTGTTTGGTGTCAAACATCTTGGAATACTACCCCCCGCCAATCCTGGCGGCGGGGGTAGCATTCCACCCTTCTAGAGGGAAAGACATGTTAACTCTGACTAGTCCGGTAACTTCTTTCCAGAGCCCTGGCATCACAAAATGGATGCTGCTGCCACAGACACGAGTCTGGCCTCCTGCTGCTGGACGAAACTCCGGCAGGGGAGGCCTGGACAATAGGTTTCCTGTCCCAGGGAGGTGTGACCACCTCCCCAGACAGGATAATGTGTATTGGGGCTGGGCGGGAGCACTTTCGGGTGCTTTGAAGTCCTCCACTGGGGGCACATTTGGTGTCCCTGTGCATACCCCAGTTCAAACCGGATCAGGGGCTTGCAGCCCCTGCTTTGGCGCAAACTGGACAAAGGGAAAGGGGTGTAGCCACCCCTCTGCCCTGACCCACCCATAGGTGGGGCCACAGAGTAGTCCAACCCCTATCTTTAGTATAAAGGTAGGAACCCAGTCCTTAGGACTTTAGATTATCCCTGGATGAAACTCTGTAACTGAATCCTGGACCTTCGACGCTCTACTCACGATTAGAGGACAGAAGAATCTCCCTTGGGGTCAAGGAGTGACTCCCCTGCTTGGCAGGCACCAAAGAAGCATCTGTCTGGTTCGCATTTCTGAAGCTCCCGTCGGACGCCGAAGTCATCACATCACCAGAGGTGGATTCTCAGACTTCCCCGAGGCTATCCTGAGTCCCCAGCAAAGCTGAGGCCCGTGGCTATCGTGGGTGACTTGAGACCGTGACCCCTGGACACCAAGCACATTTGCAAGTACATCCTCTTCTGGGTCTCCCAAGAAGTCGTGCTTTGGGCTTCGAGTAGCCCTAGCCTCTAGCACCACCTGCACTGAAGATCACTGGCCTCCACTCCACGAGTGTCCTGTGAGCCAGATCCACGTGCGGCGTCACAAGGCTCCTTCGCGGTCGCTAGCCCGTTGGCTAGTAGCCCTTAACGAAGGCCAATCTTTTTCTATCTTAGTATCCTGTTTGCTCCAGGCCTGCCCTCACTTACCCTTGCTGGGTGAGTTCCCCAGACCTTGTTGGTCTGCACCATCTACGATCTTCCTCTGCATTGAGACTTGCCGTTGCCAAGGCTTGTTGGGTCCAATCCGGTCGCCGACACCTCAGCACTCGACAGACATCGTGTACCAGCCCGAATCCTGCTCCTGGTTGCCGACATCGCCTCCTGGACCTCGTGGCTGAAGAGTCAAGACAACCGTCAACGCACCTGAAGCACTCGACATCGGTGGGCATCTGTCCATCGCCTTCCTGGTCACTGGCTAGTGACCCAGCCTCTGTCCCCTCTGCTTTCAGGTTCTTCAGAACTCTGATCCACTCTTGGATCCACCCGGACACTTTTCACTTGGTCGCCAGCAGCACTTTGCAGCAGATCGCCATTCAAATCGACGACGAAACCCGACCCCGAAAGGCACCTATGCACCCGGCTTCCTGGGTGAGGTAACACGAGTACTCCGGTGCTCCCGTGGGTAGAGACTCTTCAAAGTCCTAGATCTCAAAGGGTTTGGTCCAAGTCCTCTTTTAAGTGTCCCTTTTCTCTAATTTCCCGATCACGACTTTCTCCATAGAAGTCAACGGCGTATCGCGGTTGTGTATTTACACTGCACGCGTCTCCCGTGGGTCCCCTGTGTCACTACCTTGGGTGGTTCCTTGTGGTCCAAGCACTTCTAGAGGCTCTAGGCCTAGTGTCTAGTTCAGTCGTGGTTCTTATACCACTTTATTGGTATATGGTTTGGTACGCCCCTAGGGCCCAAACGTGTATTTGTGCTATTACTGTGTTTAAATATCTTCTAACTTATGTACTTCGAACTCTAGCCTCATAAAGAGACTAGAGGGGTGTGTTTAGCAATAAATACATATATTTTGAATATATACCTGGTGTGGTGCTCTTTCATTTGATCACTCAAGAGATTATAGACTGGTAAAACAAGCTGCTTTACATTCCTTCAAGACTTAGCCTGAAGGCTGCTCTCCATAGCTACCACTAGGATAGCTTTCAATAAGGTTGTCTTTAACCTATCTCCAATAAGGGGTTGTTTGGACTGGTGCAAGGTGCCCACTATAATTAGTGGACAGCATATACCAGGCCAACTTCTCACATTGGTGTGCAGCGTGTGGGATTCCAGCTTGCTATTGTTTTACCAGATAATCTCAATTGAATTGATCAACTGAAAACCACTAAAGGTACCTAAGGTACATATCATTTAAGCTTAGAATACAGTAAGTTCTACTGAACTTAGAGTTGTGTGTTAAGGGATAGCACAACCCTTTCTACAACTCAAGAGAGTTTAGTAGGCCACACTAGAGTAGGTAGTGCATACACCACACCACACTAGTAATGTCTTTAAGGGCAGGATCCAAAGAATCCTTGCAGGAAGCCATTGAGCTTCCACCCTCCAAGTATGATACACTCCCATTCTTGGAATTGAGAGCTTTATGCAACTTGAGAAAAATAAGGACAGGCCGAAGCCCCACCACCCAACACCTCAAGGAGTTGTTGGTGGCTTATGACCTTAGTAAGCCCTTGGGGACTGAAGGGGTAGGAGCTGAGGGTGGGGCAGAAGATGAGGAAGGGAACAGGGGTACCAGTACCCCCAGCCCCCCCTCTGAAACTGGCCAGGAGGGTGACAATGACCCTGACCTGGATAATCCAACCCCTCCTGAGGAGGAGGAAGAGGGGGATCAGAATGATGCACCCTTTGTCCCCCCCAGGAAGGATTGTGAGTGTGCCCAGAAGGTCTAGATCTTCTTCTCAGGAGTCTAACCACTCTGGCACCTCAATAGGGAGCTCTGTCTCATCTCATAGGAGGGAATCCTCTCATGAGAGAAGAAAGAGGCTGATTCAATATGAGGAAGCTCAGCTTGAACTCAGAAGGAAGCAAGTAGCCTTAGACAGGGAGTCCCTAGATCTCTTTAGAGAGAA
Organism: Calotriton arnoldi; assembly: GCA_963921515.1. Lineage (NCBI taxonomy): Eukaryota > Metazoa > Chordata > Amphibia > Caudata > Salamandridae > Calotriton > Calotriton arnoldi. Next base: position 3,565 of record CAWUFW010015565.1, read on the forward strand.
AAGAAAGTTGGGGCTAGAGTCCCATGGTGGCAGCCAGATCCCTAGAGATAGGGAAAGGTCCTATGACCATAGGAACCTGAGCAAGATTGTCCCTCCCTATCAGAATGGGGATGACATCCACAAGTGGATAACTGCTCTAGAGAGGGCCTGTAAGGTACAGAAGGTCCCTCAGGAGCAGTGGGCAGCAATCTTGTGGCTCTCCTTTGCTGACAAAGGTAGAGATAAGTTCCTCACTGTTAGAGAGGAGGATGCTGATAATTACAAGGTCTTGAAGAGTGCTCTTATTGATGGGTTTGGCCTAACCACTGAACAGTACAGGTTGAAGTTCAGAGACACCCAAAAAGCACAGACTCAAGACTGGGTAGACTATGTGGATTGTTCTGCCAAGGCTCTGGAAGGCTGGTTGATGGGCAGTAAGGTGTGTGACTTCTCAGGATTGTACAATCTGATAATGAGGGAGCAGATTCTTAATAACTGTCAAAATCAGCTGTTGCATCAATACCTGGTAGACTCTGATCTGACCTCTCCCCAAGAATTGGGAAAGAAGGCAGACAAATGGGTCAGAACCAGGGTGAAGCAGAAGGTACAGAACCAAGGTGGGGAAACCAAGAAGCAAGATGCTAAGAACTCTGACAAGAGTGGGGAGAAGGGTAAAGATCAAAAGTCTTCATCAGGCCCCCAAAAATCTTCTTCTGGTGGGGATTCACAGTCTACCAAAGGGAAAGGCCAAAGAAAACCATGGTGCAAGGTCTGTAAGCAAAAGACCCACTGGACCAGTGATTGCACCAAGTCCAAAGACTCCAGTCCAGCACCCACCAATGCCCCTAAGGCACCTGTTCCCCCTAGTACAGTTGGTGGGAGTGCTCCAGCCAAGGGTTTAGTAGGGTTCACCCTGGGAACTGAGTTGGGCTCTGACCTAGTCAGAGAACTGACTCAGGCTGTGTTAGTCTGTGATGGAGGCATGGATGTGACCTCCACTGTGAGTCCCAGTAATCTGGGCAAGTACAGACAACAGCCTTTAATCAATGGACGTGAGGCTTTGGCATTTAGGGACACAGGGGCAAGTGTCACAATGGTGACACAAGACCTTGTGAATCCTGGGCAAGTTATACTTGGTGAGATGTACCAAGTGACCAATGCTAGCAATGTCAGAACAGACCATACTCTGGCAGTTGTTAACTTCTCCTGGGGAGGGGTAACTGGCCTTAGGAAGGTTGTGGTAAGTGCAAACCTACCAGTCGAATGCTTGCTTGGCAATGACTTAGAGACATCTGCTTGGGCAGAAGTGGAGCTCAGGACCCATGCAGAAATGCTGGGGATCCCTGCAGATGTGTTTGCTGTGACCAGGTCACAAGCCAAAATGTCTAGCACTGAACAGGCCTTGGATTCTGGAAGAATGGACCAAGTGCCTTCCAAGAGGAGGAGTAGTAGGGTTAAGGCAGTGCCTTCCCCCTTGGCTCAGGAGGAAGATCAGTCCCTTGAGGGGGATGATCTCAGCCCTGAAGAAGGAACTGTCCCAGAGGAACTTGAACCTGACCAGGTTGAGTTCTTGGGGACAGGGGGACCTTCTAGGGCAGATCTGAGCCAGGAGCAGCAGAGCTGCCCCTCCCTTGAACCCCTCAGACAGCAAGCTGCTGCTGAGGCTGCTGGGAAAGCTAGTGGTCCCCATACAGTGTATTGGGATGATGGACTCCTGTACTCAGAGAGTAGAGACCCCAAGCCTGGTGCTACCAGGAGGTTGGTAATACCTCTGAAGTTCAGGGGCTTCCTATTGACCCTAGCCCATGATATTCCCTTAGCAGGTCACCTGGGCCAGAACAAGACTTGGGACAGAATTGTCCCTCACTTTCACTGGCCCCACATGTCTGAAGACAGCAAGGAGTTTTGTCGCTCCTGTGTAACCTGCCAAGCCAGTGGCAAGGCAGGTGGCACTACAAAGGCCCCCTGATACCACTACCTGTGGTGGGGGTGCCCTTTGAAAGGGTAGGGATTGACATTGTTGGTCCCATGGATCCCCAAACAGCCTCTGGGCACAGGTGTATCCTGGTGGTAGTGGATCATGCCACCAGGTACCCAGAAGCTAATCCCCTCAGGACCACTACAGCACCTGTGGTGGCAAGGGCCCTCCTGGGAATTTTCTCAAGAGTGGGCTTTCCTAAGGAGGTAGTATCAGACAGGGGTGCTAACTTCATGTCTGGGTACTTAAAAGCAATGTGGAAGGAGTGTGGAGTGACTTATAAGTTCACCACACCCTATCACCCACAATGCAATGGTTTAGTTGAGAGATTCAACAAAACCTTGAAGGGCATGATTAAAGGGCTCCCAGAAAAGCTTAGGCGTAGATGGGACATACTCTTGCCCTGCCTTTTATTCGCATATAGGGATGTGCCTCAGAAGGGGGTTGGTTACAGCCCTTTTGAACTTCTGTTTGGCCACCCTGTGAGGGGTCCACTGTGCTTGGTGAAGGAAGGATGTGAGTTACCTCTCAAGCCCCCAAAGCAAGATATAGTGGACTATGTACTTGGTCTCCGCTCCAGGATGGCTGAGTACATGAAAAAGGCAACCAAAACCTTGAGGCTAGCCAGGAACTTCAAAAGGCCTGGCATGACCAAAAGGCTGTTCTGACTGTTTACCAGCCAGGACAGAAGGTGTGGGTGTTGGAGCCAGTGGCCCCAGCAGCTCTCCAAGATAAATGGAGTGGACCCCACACTATTGTTGAGCAGAAGGGTGAGGTCACTTACTTAGTGGACCTAGGAACACCCAGGAGTCCCCACAGGGTTCTCCATGTCAACAGGTTAAAACCATATGTGGACAGGGCAGACATGGGCTTGCTCATGGCTACTGATGAAGGGCAGGAGGAAGAGAGTGACCCACTCCCTGACCTGCTCTCACAGAACCCTGACGATGGGTCAGTTGATGGTGTAGCCTTGGCAGGCAGCCTCACTACCCAGCAACAAACTGATTGCAGGCAAGTCCTCAATCAGTTTAGACATATGTTTTCACTGACACCCAGTCAGACCACCTGGTGCACTCATGAAGTGGACACTGGGGACAGTCTGCCTATTAAAAACAAGATTTATAGGCAACCTGACCATGTCAGGGACTGTATCAGGACTGAAGTCCAGAAAATGTTGGATTTGGGAGTTATTGAACCCTCAGATAGCCCTTGGGCTAGTCCAGTGGTCCTGGTACCAAAACCTCACACCAGTGGTGGAAAAAGAGAGATGAGGTTTTGTGTGGACTACAGGGGTCTCAATGCAGTCACTAGGACTGATGCCCATCCAATACCCAGGGCAGATGAGCTCATAGATACTTTGGCCTCTGCCCAATATCTCAGCACATTTGACCTAACAGCTGGCTACTGGCAGATCAGACTAGCTGATGCTGCAAAGCCCAAAACAGCATTCTCAACCCCTAGTGGGCATTATCAATTTGTGGTAATGCCCTTTGGTCTGAAGAATGCACCTGCCACTTTCCAGAGGTTGGTGAATACAGTTCTCACAGGACTGGAAGCCTATAGTGCAGCATATCTAGATGATATTGCTATCATTAGCTCCACCTGGGAGGATCACCTGGTCCACCTCAGGAATGTTTTACAGGCCCTGCAAAAGGCAGGCCTGACTATCAAGGCCACTAAGTGCCAGATAGGGCAGAGTCAGGTTGTGTACCTGGGCCACCTTGTGGGTGGAGGCCAGGTTCAATCTTTGCAGAGCAAGATCCAGACCATCATGGACTGGACTGCTCCCACTACCCAGACTCAGGTGAGAGCCTTCTTAGGCCTGACTGGGTACTATAGGAGATTTGTCAAGGGGTATGGATCAATAGTGACACCCCTGAATGACTTAACTTCTAAGAAAATGCCCAAAAAGGTTCAGTGGACAGTTAGCTGTCAAAAGGCATTTGATGACCTGAAGCAGGCCATGTGCACTGCTCCCATTCTGCAGAGTCCTGATTACTCCAAGAAGTTCATTGTTCAAACTGATGCATCTGAATTGGGGGTAGGGGCTGTACTGTCACAATTGAATGAAGAAGGTCAGGATCAGCCAGTAGCTTTCATTAGCAGAAGGCTGACCCCTAGAGAGAAACGTTGGTCAGCCATAGAGAGGGAGGCCTTTGCTGTGGTCTGGGCTCTGAAGAAGTTGAGGCCATACTTGTTTGGTACACACTTCCTGGTTCAGACAGACCATAAGCCCCTCTTATGGCTAAAACAAATGAAGGGTGAAAACCCCAAACTGCTTAGGTGGTCCATTTCCCTACAGGGGATGGACTTTACAGTGGAACATAGGCCTGGGAGTAACCATGCGAATACAGATGGACTCTCTAGGTATTTCCACTTAGAACATGAAGACTTAACTGGGCAAGGTTAGTTTAATGTCCCTACGTTTGGGGGGTTGTGTAGGAGAGTAGGATCTGCTTCACATGGGTACCCCCACTTTTTGCTGATGCTTCACTGTTTTTCGACATTAGTCTGGCTGGGGCCCTGCTAATCAGAACCCCAGCCTAGCTGCTTCCTCTCTAAAATGGTTTCCATGTGCCTTAGGCACATCACTGATTGGGATCTGGAGTGCCCTTATAAGTCCCTAGTATATGGTATACTATGTACCAAGGGCATAGGTACCTCAGAGGCCTGCCAGGGGCTGCAGCATGTATTATGCCACCCCTGGAAGGCCATCCAAACTGACACCACAGGTCTGCTACTGCAGCCTGGGTAAGGTGGTGCATGCACCTCTTACTGTGATATAGGTTACCTATATCACTAAATACATACACACATATAAACCTATAAGTCACTCCTAAGGCAGGCCTTATCAATCCTTAAGGCAGAGTGCATGGTTCCTATGTGAGAGGGTGCCCCTGCATGAGCAGGGCCCCTCTGCAGCGTTCGGAGACCATCTCTGATGCTGTTTGTAGTGCAGCCTGACCATATACTCTTAAGCGCATTATATCCTCGCGGTAAAATGCTAACTTTGGAATGGCTGCACCTAAACATGTCGTGTTTGGTGTCAAACATCTTGGAATACTACCCCCCCCCGCCAATCCTGGCGGGGGTAGCATTCCACCCTTCTAGAGGGAAAGACATGTTAACTCTGACTAGTCCGGTAACTTCTTTCCAGAGCCCTGGCATCACAAAATGGATGCTGCTGCCACAGACACGAGTCTGGCCTCCTGCTGCTGGACGAAACTCCGGCAGGGGAGGCCTGGACAATAGGTTTCCTGTCCCAGGGAGGTGTGACCACCTCCCCAGACAGGATAATGTGTATTGGGGCTGGGCGGGAGCACTTTCGGGTGCTTTGAAGTCCTGCACTGGGGGCACATTTGGTGTCCCTGTGCATACCCCAGTTCAAACCGGATCAGGGGCTTGCAGCCCCTGCTTTGGCATGAACTGGACAAAGGGAAAGGGGTGTAGCCACCCCTCTGCCCTGACCCACCCATAGGTGGGGCCACAGAGTAGTCCAACCCCTATCTTTAGTATAAAGGTAGGAACCCAGTCCTTAGGACTTTAGATTATCCCTGGACGAAACTCTGTAACTGAATCCTGGACCTTCGATGCTCTACTCACGATTAGAGGACAGAAGAATCTCCCTTGGGGTCAAGGAGTGACTCCCCTGCTTGGCAGGCACCAAAGAAGCATCTGTCCGGTTCGCATTTCTGAAGCTCCCGTCGGACGCCGAAGTCATCGTATCACCAGAGGTGGATTCTCAGACTTCTCCGAGGCTACCCTGAGTCCCCAGCAAAGCTGAGGCCTGTGGCTATCGTGGGTGACTTGAGACCATGACCCCTGGACACTGAGCACATTTGCAAGTGCATCCTCTTCTGGGTCTCCCAAGAAGTCGTGCTTTGGGCTCCGAGTAGCCCTAGCCTCTAGCACCACCTGCACCGAAGATCACTGGCCTCCACTCCACGAGTGTCCTGTGAGCCAGATCCACGTGCGGCGTCACGAGGCTCCTTCACGGTCGCTAGCCCATTGACTAGTAGCCCTTAACGAAGGCCAATCTTTTTCTACCTTGGCGTCCTGGTTGCTCCAGGCCTGCCCTCACTTATCCTTGCTGGGTGAATTCTCCAGACCTTGCTGGTCTGCACCATCGACGATCTTCCTCTGCATCGAGACTTGCCGTTGCCAAGGCTTGTTGGGTCCAATCCGGTCGTCGACATGTCAGCACTCGACAGACATCATGTACCAGCCCGAATCCTGCTCCTGGTTGCCGACATCGCCTCCTGGACCTCGTGGCTGAAGAGTCAAGATGACCATCAACGCACCTGAAGCACTCGACATCGGTGGGCATCTGTCCATCGCCTTCCTGGTCACTGGCTAGTGACCCAGACTCTGTCCCCTCTGCTTTCAGGTTCTTCAGAACTCCGATCCACTCTTGGATCCACCCGGACACTTTTCACTTGGTCGCCAGCAGCACTTTGCAGCAGATCGCCATTCAAATCGACGACGAAACCCGACCCCGAAAGGCACCTATGCACCCGGCTTCCCTGGGTGAGGTAACACGAGTACTCCGGTGCTCCCGTGGGTAGAGACTCTTCAAAGTCCTAGATCTCATAGGGTTTGGTCCAAGTCCTCTTTTAAGTGTCCCTTTTCTCTAATTTCCCGATCACGACTTTCTCCATAGAAGTCAACGGCGTATCGCGGTTGTGTATTTACACTGCACGCGTCTCCCGTGGGTCCCCTGTGTCACTACCTTGGGTGGTTCCTTGTGGTCCAAGCACTTCTAGAGGCTCTAGGCCTAGTGTCTAGTTCAGTCGTGGTTCTTATACCACTTTATTGGTATATGGTTTGGTACACCCCTAGGGCCCAAACGTGTATTTGTGCTATTACTGTGTTTAAATATCTTCTAACTTATGTACTTCGAACTCTAGCCTCATAAAGAGACTAGAGGGGTGTGTTTAGCAATAAATACATATATTTTGAATATATACCTGGTGTGGTGCTCTTTCATTTGATCACTCAAGAGATTATAGACTGGTAAAACAAGCTGCTTTACATTCCTTCAAGACTTAGCCTGAAGGCTGCTCTCCATAGCTACCACTAGGATAGCTTTCAATAAGGTTGTCTTTAACCTATCTCCAATAAGGGGTTGTTTGGACTGGTGCAAGGTGCCCACTATAATTAGTGGACAGCATATACCAGGCCAACTTCTCACACCAACTATTAAAGGACTGGTCTGAATTTACAACGGAGTCGGCCAAAGGGATGATGTGGATCCTCATCAAATATGCATGGAGTGATCGGGACAAGCTCTTAGAGGAAATTTAAAAATTAGAAGAAATGACCAGCAAGGATAAAGACACAAAACAGAGTGAAGAACTCAGATTGGCTATGAAAAATAGACTAAAGGACTATGAAAACGGAATACGGCGTCGTAAACAGACAACGTTCCAACGCGATGAGCAAGATTACCTGTCAGGACTCGTCTTGACCTTTGCCCGAAAATATGATTTACAAAGAAAACAAAAGAATCAAAAAAGAAATGGCATGTCTTTCAATAGAGAAACCTCGGAGTCCGAGGTAGAAACCTCTGAGGGTGAGCAAGGAACAAGCGGAGAAGCTAAAGAGAGAAACGAGGAATCTACGTTTTTTCAGGAATTCAAGCTAATTCGCGAAAACCGCCAGAGACCGGCACAGAGAACACATCCTCCAAACCAAAGAAAAAATGCAAAACAAGGCGTGGTAACAGATGGTGAAGAAACACCCACACCGAGAGTGACACGCTGCAAGGGCAACAGGGGCAAGCGTTAAATAAATGAAAGAAGCGTTATCAATTTGTCCAACCGGATTTTAAGTGAAGATGAATTGAAAGTACTCCAACTGGGACTAACTTTCTGCCCAAAGGCAGACTTCAACCATGTGGAAACAAGGATAGATCTGTATAAGTTTATCAGGAAGTTGAAACTTCAAAAAATACATCTTATGTATCCTGAAAAAAGGAGACATACGGAGGAAACGGGTCTATCCAGTGATACAGATCTTCTCACTGGCAATGATCTGGACACTCTGATCATCATGCAAATGTTGGAAACATCAGGAAGCATCAATCACCAAGATGACTTGGAAATGGGTGAAATCGATCCACAATACGCTGGAATTGAACAAGCAAGTGGAAACAGCGGACTAAAAAGAAAGTCCAGAATTAGTCCACAGATGCCCTATGATGCCATAGACATCTTCAATGATGCTGTAATGCAAGTTCTGAAAAAACTCCAACATAAAACCAACACTGATAAATATTATAACATCACACAGAGACAGTGGCAGTCAATCCAAAGCCTCAAACAGGACGATTCAATAATTATTAAACCCTCAGATAAAGTGGGAAATATAGTTATCTTTCCTAAAGAACAATATCTAAGGGAGGCCTTGAATCAACTGGAGGACAGAAACTGCTATGCCTTGACAACAAGAAAGGACTATTCCACATGTATTGAAACTTTTCACCAACTCCTGCGAACCTGGAGAGATGAGGGGATGTTGGATGTTGATGAATGTAATTTTTTATTTTGTGAGTACCCCATGGTACCAACTTTTTACCTCCTTCCCAAGGTACATAAAGACATTCATTGGCCCCCGGGACGTCCAATAGTTGCTTCAATAAATAGCCTTCTTGAAAACTGCTCGATCTATTTGGACTCTTTTCTGGCACCCTGGGTGAAAAATTTAAGCTCCTACATTAAAGACACACAGGACGTTTTGAGGTTCATTGAAGGAATCAATTGGGAACCTGATATGTTGTTGATCACGTTGGACATTACAAGTCTGTATACCTGCATAAATCACGCTCAAGGAATCAATGCTGTAAAATGGTTCCTAGAGAAGCGTTCACTTAATTAAAAAAACACAATGAAATGCTTCTACAAATGTTGACATTCTGTTTAGAAAATAACATCTTTATTTTTGCAGGATAGCTATACAGACAACAATGAGGAACCGCGATGGGTACGTGCTTTGCCCGCAGCTACGCGAACCTTTTCGTGGGCTGGTGGGAGAAGCACGTGGCCTGGAGGGACACCCCGGAAAAATTGTTGGAAAAGGTGATATTTTGGGCCCGCTATATCGATGACTTATTCATCGTATAGAAGGGCTCAGATTCCTCAGCTGAGGAATATATATCATTTTTAAATACTAACGATCTCAACCTAAAATTCAGTGGCCATATCAGCAGTACCCAAGTTGTGTATCTAGACCTAGAAGTCTATGTGGAAAACATGAAGATCTTGACCCGGCTTTATAGGAAACCTACGGCCGGCAATGCTGTGCTACATGCTAAAAGTTTCCACCCTAGGAGCATGGTTAGCAATATCCCCTATGGGGAATTGCTGTGCATTAAACGCAATTGCGCAACAGAGGAGGAATATGAGATAGCCAAGAAGGAAGCCCTGAATCGATTCAGAACTAGAGGCTATTCTGATAATACCCTCCGCACGGCAGTGAATAAGGTGCAAAAGATATCTAGACTTGAAATGTTGATTCCTAAATCTGACCAGACTAATGATACTTTGGAAGGGGTCGAGCCAGTACGTATGATAACACGCTTTAACACGCAATCCTCTAAGATTGTTCAGATGTTTAAGAAAAACTGGCATATACTCAAAACAGATAATGTCTTGAAAAGTGTAATCTCTGTGCAACCCCTTATTACATAAAGAAGAGCAAAATCTATCAAAGATCATTAAGTCTCAAGCCATTGTGTGTCCACTGCACATAGAGAAGAGCCAATTGCGGGATTTTTCCCGTGTTTAAAATGTAAAGCCTGTAAATTCAGTCACAAGAAGAATACCTATGAGATACAGCGGAATGGGTTTAAATCTACTAGAAAAATCAATCGCCTGCTTAATTGCAACTCTGAGTTCACAATATACTGCTTAGAATGTCCCTGTCAAAAAAAGTACATAGGTAGTACTATACACCCTGCTAAGAAGCGTATACTGGAACATATGCGCGCCATAGCCAAAAAGGACAGCACCTATCCGTTGGCTCGTCATTTTGAGACTGCCCATCAGAGTAATTGCGACCTGTTGAAATTCTATTGTCTAGACCAAATTCCCAAAAATGAGAGAGGAGGGGATAGGGTCAGGAGATTACGCTCATTGGAGTCCAAATATATTATAGAGCTTGGCACAATGGCTCCGCAGGGCTTGAATAATGACGAAGAATTGTGGACACATTTGGACTAACGGCTCCCATTTGTCATACCATATCTCTGAAAGTAAATGAAACATGCTTATCAGTTTTGTAATGAGAACTCATGATCAATTGTATCGAGCATGTTTACCCAGGGAAGTGTTTATAACTGTGTTAATTCCTGTACATAACTTTAGTAATTGTAAGATACGTAAGCCCATTCAGGGGGCAATTGCAAAAAGACAAAATCAGAAATGCACCTTCTTGTCGCTCAGGCATGTGATTGTCTATCTCCACGTGTCAGAATCCTATGCCCATTCAGGGTGGTATAATTTGATCACAGTAGTTGTGTACTCAATGCAAATGAATTTTTAAAGCCTCGTAAGCAAAAGGCATGATTTACAAATAGAGAAGCTCAGGACAATTCATAGATGTCGGCTCTCAATGCCTTATTGCTGATATGATGATATAGGACATATGTTATTGTAGACGAATTGTGGTATAGTGTGGCCTATAAAGCAGTCCACTTTCACATATTATTTGAGGCTAACAGTTAATAACAAGATTCGAGATTGTCACATATAACTGTTGAAAATGTGTACCAGCACAACGTGGAGATATGATGAACTATGGTTTTTAGATATTTATCTAATGTGATTTCCTATGGCACCACAACGGGCTTTAAGATGGCCACCACAGAATTAATGCATTATGTATGTATTAGGCCATCTTTTATGTCTACCACACGCTCACTGCACACTTTTTTCACTTTAAAATGGTGGTGTTTTTATCGAAAAACTGACATTGACAAAGCCGTAATGGCAAAACGCGTCTGTCAGCGCTGAGGGGGGATACACTTGAATAAAGCAAGCTCTTATCACAAATCCTCGTGTGTGCTCCTGTTTGTGTCGGTGGACACAATTCTGGTCTACGACGGTACCTGCATGCAAACGCGGCTCACCACCGCGCAAGGAGGCACCCAGGGCGGGTGGAAGCGGCAGTGGTGGTTCTCTGTATGCTATATATATATATATATTATCTACTGGCGGTCGCCAGTAGATAGTTATAGTTAGGACCTATTTTCCATAGGAAATTCACAACATTCTATTTCCAATAACTTTGGCGCCGGTTGACAAATATGCGAGAAATTTTCAAAACTCGTGGGGCGCTCCGGTCCGCTCCTATCCTGAAAGTTTCGGGGTGATTTGGCAAACGGGGGCCGAGAAAAAATGGGGGTCCCAAAACGTGTTTTCCCCATGCAATTTCCATAGGAAACTTTAGACACGGCTACAGCCCGAACTGCTGAACGGAATTACACCAAATTTGGCAAAGAGGTAGTTCTTGGTTCAGAAAGAACCCTTTTTGTTAAATGGTGTAAATCCGTTCAGTAGTTACTGAGAAAATCAAAAGTAAAAACACATATATATCTATGGCCACGGAGGATCCGCGCACCCTCCCGATCACGAGCTGTATGCTAATTGGCTGTCAACACTCCAAACCAGGAAGTGTTGGCAGCCATCTTGTGCCTCGGTAGAACCGAAAAACAAGAAATCAGAGAAACAAGTGCGCAAAACGCAAAAAGGGGGCAGGGTAGAAACACCCTGACCCCCTAGGCCTGCTTAGGGGGTCCCACAAGGACCCCCAGGGCCAAAAAAAGCATTTTTTTTTTTTTAAATCGGCGAGATTCGCGCACCCAGCGCGAATTTCGGCCGAAAATAAAAAAAAAACGAAGCGCGGGCTCCCGCGCTTCGTATTCAAAAAGCCCCCGGGTGGGCCAAGTCCCGGGGGCACTGAAAAAATGTGTGGGGGGGCCCCGAACCCCCCACACTGCCCCGGGGACTGCCACCTCCCCGGGGCTTGATTTATGAGTTGCGGGGGGGCACACTGCCCCCCCGCAGCCCCGGGGACCGCCACCCCCCGGGGCAAATTTTTAAATGTGTGTGGGCTTTCATTAATTATTTGCGGGGGGCACACAGCCCCCCCCACAGCCCCATAAACCTCTGTAGGGGGACCGCCACCTCCCCGGGGCACTAAAAATGTAAATTTGGGGGTCCGTTATGGACCCCCGAGCCCCGGGGACCACCACCTCCCTTGGGCTGTGCACACGATTATGAGGGGGTCCGCGTGGGCCCCCTCCTGGAGCCTGTGATGGCCCTGGGGACTGCCACCCCCCAGGGCCGGCTCCTGCAGTGCCCCGGGGTGCCCACCCCCGGGACACCGCTGTTTGCAATGACAGGGCGGGAGCCTCACGGCTCCTGCCCTGTCATTGCAAACTGCTTTGCTTCGTTGAAGCGAGAGCAGGGAAACCTGCTCTTGCTTCAATGAAGCAAAGTAGATTGCTTTTCCACATGGGGAGCGGCATGTTAGCAGCTCCCCATGTGGAAAAGCAATGCCGGCTCCCGCAGGACGCAGGGAGCCGGCGGGACCGTGGGGGTATTGGGGACCCCCCCACGGTCCCCAACGGATAGGGCCAGCCCCGGGGGATGGGGTCCCCGGGGCTACAAGTGGCCTGGGAGGGGGTCACGCTGCCACTTTCCCCAAAATTGAAACAAAAAATAATAAATAATTAAAAAAACAAAGGCCGGCCCCGGGGGATGGGGACCCCGGGGCCATAAGTGGCCTGAGGAGGGGGGCAACGCAGCCCCCCTCCAAAACAATAAAAAAAAAGGCCATGCCCCGGGGGATGGGGTCCCCGGGGCCGATTAAGGCCTCGGGAGGGGGGCCACGCGGCCCCCTTCCAATTTTTTTTATTTTTTTTTAAATATTAAGGGGCAGGCCCTGGGGGATGGGGTCCCCAGGGCCAATACATTTGAAAAAGAAGGGGGGCCACACAGCCCCCCTTCTTAAAAAAATAAATAAATAAAAGACCGGCATTGCGCCGGAGGCCACGCCCCCTCCTTGCAGCACTCTGCAAACGCACCCCCTGGCGCGTTTGCAGATGAAGAACGAATTCCCCTTGAATACTGGGGGTCCCTGGGGGCCAACAAGCCCACCAGGAACCTCCAGTATGCGCCAGGGGGCTGCATTGCAGAGAGGTGTTCTGAGGCCACGCCCCTTTTTACACCTCTCTGCAACGCAGCTCTGTGGCGCTTAATGGAGGTAGCTGGTGGGCTAGTTGCACCCCGGGACCCTCAGGATTTCACAGTGGTGAAGGGAGGGGGCAGGGCCTGAGGTGACAACTGTCCCTAAAACCTATGGTTTTTTCAGTGAAAATATATATATATATATATATATATATATATATATATATATATATATATATATATATACATATATATATATTCACTGGAAAAAACATTGGTTTCAGGGACATTATAGTTATTTGGACATTTCACTCGTACAAAACCAGAGAAATTCAGCCGTTATAGTTAGTTGAGCTAACTATAACTCGCGCCCCCGCAATGCACTGCTGATGACGTGTCATATTACATCACTCATGACATGGTCAGTGACATCACTGATGACATCACTGATGACATCTCAAATGACATCACTGATGAAATCACTGATGACATCATCCAGTGACTGAGTGTTTCTGAAAAGTTTAAGAATGTTATATATATACACGCCAAGGTGTATTGAAGAATGAGTGGGTGTATGAGTGTCTGAATGGATGATTTAGTAGGTGCATGACTGACTGTATACGTGAGTGATTAAACGTGTCTTAGTGAATGCATGGGTGAGTGACTAAACTGTGTGAATCTCTGTATCAGTCTGTCAGTTGGTATGTAAGTGGCTGCATGGGTTGGTGAGTAGCAACATGAGTGTCTATATGGATTAATGATTGGTTGTCTGAGTAGCTGTATGGGTGCCTCAGTGTCTGTGTGGGTGGGTGGGAGGTATAACTCCCTGCATGGATGTGTGACTGGGTGATTCAGTGGATGTATGGGTTCATGAGTGCATCTGTGAAGAGCTGTATGGGTGGGTGTGTGTGTATGGGTATGATGGTGAGTGAATGGATGTCTCAGTGGGATATGTGTGAGTAACTACATATGTGAAAGGCTGTATATGTGAGTGTTGGAGTATATAACTGACTATATATGAGAGTGAGTGATTGTGAGAGTGGCTGTATGGATGAGTGTATGCTTGTATCAGTGATTGTATGAGAGTAAGTATGTGTTAGTATATGTATGAATAAGTGAGGTTGTGTGCGTATAACTGTATTGGTGAGTAATTGGTATAGTGATTGATTCTTTGGGTGACTGACTAGGTGTGTGAGTATCTCTGTGGGTGAGTGGCAGTATGTGAGTGTCTGTATGGGTGTATGAGTGCATATATCAGTGGCAGTATTGATGAGTGACTGCGTGTACGAGTGACTGTATGGGTGAGTGAGTGGATGTGTATGTAGACCTATGAATCAGTGAGTGGGTATGTGCTAACTGGTATTGGTGTGTCTATGGTTTCGAGAATGGTACTCTGTATTTTAGAGTGTGTGTATGAAAGGTTATATTAGGGTGTGAGGAGGTGCATCAGATATTAAGTGGATGATGTCAGCAGTGATGTCATTTGAGATGTCATCAGTGATGTCATGAGTGATGTCACTGACCATGTCATGAGTGATGTTATGTGACGTCATCAGCAGTGCATTGCGGGGGCTCTAGTTAGAGTTAGCTCAACTAACTATAATGCCCGAATTTCTCTGGTTTTGTACGAGTGCAATGTCCAACTAACTATAACGTCCCTGAAACCTGTGTTTTTTTCAGTGAATTTCTAAGGTTTTTTAAATGCCAATTTCTAACTATAACGTCCCTGAAACCTATGGTTATTTCAGTGAAATTCAAAAGTTTTTTAAATGCTAATTACTAACTATAACATCCCTAAAACCTATGGTTTTTTCAGTGAATTTCTAAGGTTTTTTAAATGCTAATTTCTAACTATAACATAGTAGTCGCGTTTGCAGAGTGGTGCAGAAAGGAGGCTGGGCCACCGACCATCACTCAGGAATTCCACTGCGTAGGACTTACAGGAGGTACCAGGAGGGCTTCTTGGCCCCCAAAGTCCCTCAGGGGTAAGTGGACTTCATCCCCCAACCCGTAGTGTGCCAGGACGTTTGTTTGAAGAGTGGTGGAGAAAGGGGGGCGTGGCCTCCGAAGACCTCTTAGCAATACCACTGTGTGGGGGCCAACTAGCACTCCTCTTATCTCTAGTAAGCCCCACATAGCTAGATTGCTGAGAGTGGTCCGAGGCCACGCCCCCTTTTTACACCACTATGCAAACACGCCTCCTGGCGCACTGCTGCTCGGGGGATGAAGTCCACTTTAGTCCTGAGGTCCTCAAGACACAAGAGGACCTCATGGCCCCACCACCAGTGCGCCAAGAGGCGCATTTGCAGAGTGGTGTAAAAAGGGGCGTGGCCTCGTACCACCTCTCAACAATCCCACTGTGTGGGGCTTACTGGAGGTACCTGGTGGGCTAGTTGGTCCCCAGGGACCCTCAGGATTCAAGGGGACTTAATCCCCCAACTTAGAACGCGCCAGGAGGCGCGTTTGCAGAGTGGTGCAGGGAGGGGGCGGGGCCTCTGGTGAGATGCCGGCTTTTCTTTTTTTTTTATTAGAAGGGGGTTTTGTGGCCCCTCCTTCTCTTAATATTTTGTAGGCCTTGGGGACCTCATCCCTCAGGGCCTGACCCATTTTTTTTTTTTAAAGTTAAAAAACAGAAGGGCCCCCCTCCTGAGGCCTTTTTCGGCCCCAAGGACCCCATCCACCGGGGCATTGCCTCGTTTTTTTTTTTTATAATTATTTTTCTGGGAGGGGGGCCACGATTCTGGCCCCAGGGACCCCATCTCCAGGTGCTTGGCCTCATGTTGGGGACCGCGGGGGAGCCCCAATGCTCCAAAGGTCCCAGCCAGCTCCCCGCCTCCTGCGGGAGCCGGCATTGCTTTTGGACATGCAGCTCCCCTTGTCCAAAAGCAATCTGCTTTGCTTCATGCAAGCAAGAACAGGTTTCCTGCTCTTGCTTTCACGAAGCAAAGCAGTGTTTGCAATGACAGGGCGGGAGCACGGCTCCCGCCCTGTCATTGCAAACTGAAATGTGTTGGGAGGTAGGCACTCCGGGACATTGCTGGAGCTGGCCCTGGGGGTGGCGGTCCCCAGGGCTATCTAGGTCTCCAGGAGGGGGGCCGCGCAGCCCCCCTACATCTTATTAAAAGCCCCGGGGAGGTGGTGGTCCCTGGGACAGTGTGGGGGGTCTCGAGTCCCCCACACTATAATTTTAAAACAAGCCCCGGGGAGGTGGCGGTCCCCAGGGCTGCGGGGGGGCCTCATGTCCCCCGCATTTAATAATTATCGCCCTGGGGAGGTTGCGGTCCCCGGGGCTGTGGAGGGGCCGTGTGCCCCCGCACATTATTAATAAAGCCTTGGGAAGGTGACGGTCACTGGGGCTATGAGGGCCCGCACGGCCCGCTTATATTATGCACATTAGCCCCGTGACCTGGCCCACCCGGGGGCTCGGTAAAATGAAGCACGGTAGCCCTTTTTTAAAACAAATGCTTTTTTTGGCCCTCTGGGTCTCTGTGGGACCCCCTGACCAGGCTTAGAGGGTCAGGGTGTTTCTACCCTTTCCTCTTTTCTTTTTTTTCACCTTTTTTCAAGATGGCTGCCAACACTTCCTGGTTTGAAGTGCTGGCAGCCAATCAGAATCAAGCTCGTGCTCGGGAGGGGTCGCGGATCCATCGTGGTCACCGGATATATATTGATTTTTAAATATGAATTTCTCTGGAACTACTGAACAGATTTACACCATTTAACAAAAAAGAACGCTTTCTGAACCAAAAGCTACCGTTTTTTGCCAAATTTGGTGTAATTCCGTTCAGCAGTTCAGGCTGTAGCTTTGTCTAAAGTTTCCTATGGAAATTAACATGGAGAAAATGCGTTTTGGGACCCCCCTTTTTTCTCGGCCCCCGCTTGACGAATCACCCCGAAACTTTCAAGACAGGAGCTGACCGGAGTGCCCCACCAGTTTTGAAAATTCGCGAAGATTCGTCAACCGGCGCCAAAGATATTGGCACATCAAAAAATGCTTTTCCTATGGAAGCTAGGTCCTAACTATAACTACATACTGGCGACCGCCAGTAGGTAATATATATATATATATATATATATATATATATATATATATATATATATATATATATATATAATCTACTGGCGGTCGCCAGTAGATAGTTATAGTTAGGACCTATTTTCCATAGGAAATCCGCAACATTCTATTTGAAATAACGTTGGCGCCGGTTGACGAATCTTCGCGAAAGTTTCCAACTTGTTGGGGCGCTCCGGTCCGCTCCTATCCTGAAAGTCTCGGGGTGATTCGTCAAGCGGGGCCGAGAAAAAGGAGGGTCCCAAAACGTGTTTTCCCCATTCATTTTTCCATAGGAACCTTTAGTCGCAGCTACAGCCCGAACTGCTGAACGGAATTACACCAAATTTGGCAAAGAGGTAGCCCTTGGTTCAGTGTCCTGCCTTTTGCTTAAATGGTGTAAATCCGTTCAGTAGCTCCTGAGAAAATCAAAAGTAAAATCACATATATATCTGGGCGGAGCCTAACCACACATGTCATTGTGAGATCTGATTGGCTGTCAGCACTTCATCCTGGAATTGCTGGCAGCCATCTTGAGACCAA
This sequence comes from Calotriton arnoldi, assembly GCA_963921515.1. Lineage (NCBI taxonomy): Eukaryota > Metazoa > Chordata > Amphibia > Caudata > Salamandridae > Calotriton > Calotriton arnoldi. The sequence goes on from CAWUFW010015565.1 coordinate 21,305, forward strand.
TATACATGATAGTACCCCATTGAAATGCATTGTAGTGAATCAAAGATTTTGAGGGTTACCAAAAGGAGAACTATAAAGGGTGATAACAGACTTTAGTTACATTAGAATTCATTTGTTGATGGTACCATACTAATGTCAGGAATTGTGGTGTGTTCTAAGGTGATTTTACCCTGTGAAAAACCTTCTGCTGGGATATCATGAATCATGTTTGAGAGAAAACTATTTTCACATTCTTGTCCCATAGAGTTTTGGAAGGTGCTCCAGAAGCTAAAATGAGAGCATATTTTCTGTAAATTCACATTATCTTTCTCAGTCATGTGAGAATGAAGTCTGACATTCTCAGTAAAACATGTACATCCAACAAGGGCAGAGACTGTCAGTTGATGCCTTTGTGTTCTACTGCAGCTTCCCAGAGTGTTCTAAAGAACAACTAGAGCGCTAACAGCCTTACTTATGACAAAAGTATGGCACACCTGAAGCCATCTTGATTGGAATAAACCGGTAACACTTAAAACATTTAATTTAAAAAGGAACAAAATGAGGGGGTTCTTTTTAAAATAGAAATTATGGTTAGTGCTGCAGAAAGAAAAATTAGGGCATGTTTTAAGTGAGATCTCAAATCCTCTTCTATTTCATTAGAAAATTCTGACATGCAGACTGAAACAATCACTTTCAATACCAGCAGCAGACTTCCAGTTAACTCCCTGGTGAGCAGTAGCTTTACTACAGTGATCTAATGAGCAACTAGAGTGCTAACATTCTGAATTTATGGCAAATGTGAGACACATCTGAATGCCTTCTTGATGGAATCAAAGTAAAAAACTGAAAGCATTTCCTACTGAGGAGACTGCAGTAAATGAGGAAATTAGGAAACTTTATAACAAAGAAGTCTTCCAAGATGGCCACCAGTGAAAAAAGAGCCCAAATGTAGCACAAATATTACCCAGATGTAGCCCACATATAGCCCAATGATAAAAGTGTGCAAAACACTTTTTATTTTTAGTTTTTTTGCAGTTTTATGTAGTGCAGACTGGTCAGGTATTGGAGCGTTGCATCTTAAAACATGACCCCCTACACTACAAAAACACCACTGCACTACCCTAAACCCTAAAACACTACCCCCAGCATGACCCCCTACACTACACAAACACCACTGCACTACCCTAAACCCTAAAACACTACCCCCAGCACGACCCCGTACACTACCCAAACACCACTGCACTAACCTAAATCCTAAAACACTACCCCCAGCACGACCCCCTACACTACCCAAACACCAATGCACTACCCTAAAACATGACCCCCTACACTACACAAACACCACTGCACTACCCTAAACCCTAAAACACTACCCCAGCACGACCCCCTACACTACACAAGCACCACTGCACTACCCTAAACCCTAAAACACTACCCCCAGCACGACCCCCTACACTACACAAACACCACTGCACTACCCTAAACCCTAAAACACTACCCCCAGCACGACCCCTTACACTACCCAAACACCACTGCAGTAACCTAAATCCTAAAACACTACCCCCAGCACAACCCCCAACACTACCCAAACACCACTGCACTACCCTAAAACATGACCCACTACACTAGACAAACACCACTGCACTACCCTAAACCCTAAAACACTACCCCCAGCACGGCCCCCTACACTACACAAGCACCACTGCACTACCCTAAACCCTAAAACACTACCCCAGCACGACCTCCTACACTGCCCGAACACCACTGCACTGCCCTAAACCCTGAAACACCAGCCCCTGCATGACCCCCTACACTGCCCGAACACCACTGCACTGCCCTAAACCCTGAAACACCACCCCTAGCACGACCCCCTACACTGTCCGAACACCACTGCACTGTCCTAAACCCTGAAAGACCACCCCCTTCATGACCCCCTACACTGCCCGAACACCACTGCACTGCCCTAAACCCTGAAACACCACCCCCAGCACGACCCCCTACACTGCCCGAACACAACTGCACTGCCCTAAACCCTGAAACACTACCCCCAGCAAGACCCCCTACACTGCCCGAACATCACTGCACTGCCCTAAACCCTGAAACATCACCCCCAGCAAGACCCCCTACACTGCCCGAACACCACTGCCCTAAACCCTGAAACACCACCCCCAGCACGACCCCCTACACTGCCCGAACACCACTGCGCTGCCCTAAACCCTGAAACACCACCCCCAGCACGACCCCCTACACTGCCCGAACACCACTGCTCTGCCCAAAACCCTGAAACACCAGCCCCAGCACGACCCCCTACACTGCCCGTACACCACTGCACTGCCCTAAACCTTGAAACACCAGCCCCAGCACGACCCCTACACTACCCGAACACCACTGCACTGCCCTAAACCCTGAAACACCACCCCCAGCACGACCCCTACACTGCCCGAACACCACTGCGCTGCCCTAAACCCTGAAACACCACCCCAAGCACGACCCCCTACACTGCCCGAACACCACTGCACTGCCCTAAACCCTGAAACACCAGCCCCAGCACGACCCCCTACAGTGCCCGAACACCAATGCACTGCCCTAAACCGTGAAACACCAAACTCAGCACGACCCCTACACTGCCTGAACACCACTGCACTGCCCTGAAACCTGAAACACCAGCCCCAGCACGACCCCCTACACTGCCCGAACACCACTGCACTGCCCTAAACCCTGAAACACCACCACGTGCACGACCCCCTACACTGCCCGAACACCACTGCACTGCCCTAAACCCTGAAACACCACCCCCAGCACGACCCCCTACACTGCCCGAACACCACTGCACTACCCTAAACCCTGAAACACCACCCCCTGCATGACCCCCTACACTGCATGAACACTACTGCACTGCCCTAAACCCTGAAACACCATCCCCAGCACAACACCCTACACTGCACGAACACCACTGCACTGCCCTAAACACTGAAACACTACCCCCAGCAAGACCCCCTACACTGCCCGAACAACACTGCACTGCCCTAAACCCTGAAACATCACCCCCAGCAAGACCCCTACACTGCCTGAACACCACTGCCCTAAACCCTGACACACCACCCCCAGCATGACCCCCTACACTGCCCGAACACCACTGCACTGCCCTAAACCGTGAAACACCAGCCTCAGCACGATCCCCTACACTGCCTGAACACCACTGCACAACCCTGAAACACCAGCCACAGCACGACCCCCTACACTGCCCGAACACCACTGCACTGCCCTAAACCCTGAAACACCACCCCGTGCATGACCCCTATACTGCCCGAACACCACTGCACTGCCCTAAACCCTGAAACACCACCCCCAGCACGACCACCTACACTGCCCGAACACCACTGCACTGCCTAAACCCTGAAACACCAGCCCCAGCACAACCCCCTACACTGCCCGAACACCACTGCACTGCCCTAAACCCTGAAACACCACCCCCAGCACGACCCCCTACACTGCCCGAACACCACTGCACTGCCCTAAACCCTGAAACACCACCCCCTGCACGACCCCCTACACTGCCCGAACACCACTGCACTGCCCTAAACCCTGAAACACCACCCCCAGCACGACCCCCTACACTGCATGAACACCACTGCACTGCCCTAAACCCTGAAACACTACCCCCAGCAAGACCCCCTACACTGTCCGAACACCACTGCACTGCCCTAAACCCTGAAACACTACCCCCAGCAAGACCCCCTACACTGCCCGAACACCACTGCACTGCCCTAAACCCTGAAACACAACGCCCAGCACGACCACCTACACTGCCCGAACACTACTGCACTGCCATAAACCCTGAAACACCACCCCCTGCACGACCCCCTACACTGCCTGAACACTACTGCACTGCCCTAAACCCTGAAACACCATCCCCAGCACAACCCCCTACACTGCACGAACACCACTGCACTGCCCTAAACCCTGAAACACTACCCCCAGCACGACCCCCTACACTGCCCGAACACCACTGCACTGCCCTAAACCCTGAAACACCACCCCCTGCACGACCCCTACACTGCCCGAACACCACTGCACTGCCCTAAACCCTGAAACACCACCCCCAGCACGACCCCCTACACTGCACGAACACCACTGCACTGCCCTAAACCCTGAAACACTATCCCCAGCAAGACCCCCTACACTGCCCGAACACCACTGCACTGCCCTAAACGCTGTAACATCACCCCCAGCAAGACCCCCTACACTGCCCGAACACCACTGCCCTAAACCCTGAAACACCACCCCAGCAAGACCCCCTACACTGCCCGAACACCACTGCACTGCCCTAAACCCTGAAACACCACCCCCAGTACGACCCCCTACACTGCCCGAACACCCCTGCTTTGCCCAAAACCCTGAAACACCAGCCCCTGCACGACCCCCTACACTGCCCGAACACCACTGCACTGCCCTAAACCCTGAAACACCACCCCTAGCACGACCCCCTACACTGCCCGAACACCACTGCACTGCCCTAAACCCTGAAACACCACCCCTTCACGACCCCCTACACTGCCCGAACACCACTGCACTGCCCTAAACCCTGAAACACCACCCCCAGCACGACCCCCTACACTGCCCAAACACCACTGCACTGCCCTAAACCCTGAAACACTACCCCCAGCAAGACCCCCTACACTGCCCGAACACCACTGCCCTAAACCCTGAAACACCACCCCCAGCACGACCCCCTACACTGCCCGAACACCACTGCGCTGCCCTAAACCCTGAAACACCACCCCCAGCACGACCCCCTACACTGCCCGAACACCACTGCACTGCCCTAAACCCTGAAACACCAGCCCCAGCATGACCCCCTACACTGCCCGAACACCACTGCACTGCCCTAAACTGTGAAACACCAGCCTCAGCACGATCCCCTACACTGCCTGAATACCACTGCACTGCCCTGAACCCTGAAACACCAGCCACAGCACGACCCCCTACAGTGCCCGAACACCACTGCACTGCCCTAAACCCTGAAACACCACCCCGTGCATGACCCCCTACACTGCCCGAACACCACTGCAGTGCCCTAAACCCTGAAACACCATGCCCAGCACGACCACCTACACTGCCCGAACACTACTGCACTGCCATAAACCCTGAAACACCACCCCCTGCACGACCCCCTACACTGCCTGAATACCACTGCACTGCCCTAAACCTTGAAACACCAGCCCCAGCATGACCCCCTACACTGCCCGAACACCACTGCACTACCCTAAACCCTGAAACACCACCCCGTGCATGACCCCCTACACTGCCCGAACACCACTGCACTGCCCTAAACCCTGAAACACCAGCCCCAGCACGACCCCCTACAGTGCACGAACACCAATGCACTGCCCTAAACTGTGAAACACCAGCCTCAGCACGACCCCTACACTGCCTGAACACCACTGCACTGCCCTGAACCCTGAAACACCAGCCCCAGCACGACCCCCTACACTGCCCGAACACCACTGCACTGCCCTAAACCCTGAAACACCACCACGTGCACGACCCCCTACAGTGCCCCAACACCACTGCACTGCCCTAAACCCTGAAACACCACCCCCAGCACGACCCCCTACACTGCCCGAACACCACTGCACTACCCTAAACCCTGAAACACCACCCCCTGCACGACCCCCTACACTGCACGAACACTACTGCACTGCCCTAAACCCTGAAACACCATCCCCAGCACAACACCCTACACTGCACGAACACCACTGCACTGCCCTAAACCGTGAAACACTACCCCCAGCAAGACCCCCTACACTGCCCGAACACCACTGCACTGCCCTAAACCCTGAAACATCACCCCCAGCAAGACCCCCTACACTGCCCGAACACCACTGCCCTAAACCCTGACACACCACCCCCAGCATGACCCCCTACACTGCCCGAACACCACTGCACTGCCCTAAACAGTGAAACACCAGCCTCAGCACGATCCCCTACACTGCCTGAACACCACTGCACTGCCCTAAACCCTGAAACACCAGCCACAGCACGACCCCCTACACTGCCCGAACACCACTGCACTGCCCTAAACCCTGAAACACCACCCCGTGCATGACCCCCTACACTGCCCGAACACCACTGCACTGCCCTAAACCCTGAAACACCACCCCCAGCACGACCACCTACACTGCCCGAACACCACTGCACTGCCCTAAACCCTGAAACACCAGCCCCAGCACGACCCCCTACACTGCCCGAACACCACTGCACTGCCCTAAACCCTGAAACACCACCCCCAGCACGACCCCCTACACTGCATGAACACCACTGCACTGCCCTAAACCCTGAAACCCTACCCCCAGCAAGACCCCCTACACTGTCCGAACACCACTGCACTGCCCTAAACCCTGAAACATCACCCCCAGCAAGACCCCCTACACTGCCTGAACACCACTGCCCTAAACCCTGAAACACCACCCCCAGCAAGACCCCTACACTGCCCGAACACCACTGCCCTGCCCTAAACCCTGAAACACCACCTCCAGCACAACCCCATACACTGCCTGAACACCATTGCTCTGCCCTAAACCCTGAAACACTAGCCCCAGCACGACCCCCTACACTGCCCGAACACCACTGCACTGCCCTAAACCCTGAAACACCACCCCCAGCACGACCCCCTACACTGCCCGAACACCACTGCACTGCCCTAAACCCTGAAACACCAGCCCCAGCAAGACCCCCTACACTGACCGAACACCACTGCACTGCCCTAGACACTGAAACACCAGCCCCAGCAAGACCCCTACACTGCCCGAACACCACTGCACTGCCCTAAACTCTAAAACACCAGCCCCAGCACGACCACCTACACTGCCCGAACAGCACTGCACTGCCCTAAACACTGAAACAACAGCCCCAGCACGACCCTCTACACTGCCCGAACACCACTGCACTGCCCTAAACCCTGAAACACCAGCCCCAGCACGACCCCCTACATTGCCCAAACAGCACTGTACTGCCCTAAACCCTGAAACACCAGCCCCAGCATGACCCCCTACACTGCCCGAACACCACTGCACTGTCCTAAACCCTGAAACACCACCCCCTGTACGACCCCCTACACTGCCCGAACACCACTGCACTGCCCTAAACCCTGAAACACCACCCCCTGCACCACCCCCTACACTGCCCGAACAACACTGCACTGCCCTAAACCCTGAAACACCACCCCCTGCACCGCCCCCTACACTGCCCGAACACCACTGCACTGCCCTAAACCCTGAAACACCACCCCCAGCACGACCCCCTTTACTGCTCCAACACCACTGCACTGCCCCAAACCCTGAAACACCACCCCCAGCACCACCCCCTACACTGCCCGAACACCACTGCCCTAAACCCTGAAACACCACCCCCTGCATGACCCCCTACACTGCCCGAACACCACTGCACTGCCCTAAACCCTGAAACACCACCCTCTGCACGACCCCCTACACTGCCCGAACACCACTGCACTGCTCTAAACCCTGAAACACCACCCCCAGCACGACCCCCTACACTGCCCGAACACCACTGCACTGCCCTAAACCCTGAAACACCACCCCCAGCACGACCACCTACACTGCCCGAACACCACTGCACTGCCCTAAACCCTGAAACACCAGCCCCAGCACGACCCCCTACACTGCCCGAACACCACTGCACTGCCCTAAACCCTGAAACACCACCCCCAGCACGACCCCCTACACTGCATGAACACCACTGCACTGCCCTAAACCCTGAAACCCTACCCCCAGCAAGACCCCCTACACTGTCCGAACACCACTGCACTGCCCTAAACCCTGAAACATCACCCCCAGCAAGACCCCCTACACTGCCTGAACACCACTGCCCTAAACCCTGAAACACCAGCCCCAGGAAGACCCCCTACACTGCCCGAACACCACTGCACTGCCCTAAACCCTAAAACACCACCTCCAGCAGAACCCCATACACTGCCTGAACACCATTGCTCTGCCCTAAACCCTGAAACACTAGCCCCAGCACGACCCCAACACTGCCCGAACACCACTGCACTGCCCTAAACCCTGAAACACCACCCCCAGCACAACCCCCTACACTGCCCGAACACCACTGCACTGCCCTAACCCTGAAACACCAGCCCCAGCAAGAACCCCTACACTGACCGAACACCACTGCACTGCCCTAGACACTGAAACACCAGCCCCAGCAAGACCCCCTACACTGCCCGAACACCACTGCACTGCCCTAAACTCTAAAACACCAGCCCCAGCACGACCACCTACACTGCCCGAACAGCACTGCACTGCCCTAAACACTGAAACAACAGCCCCAGCACGACCCCCTACATTGCCCAAACAGCACTGTACTGCCCTAAACCCTGAAACACCAGCCCCAGCATGACCCCCTACACTGCCCGAACACCACTGCACTGCCCTAAACCCTGAAACACCACCCCCTGTACGACCCCTACACTGCCCGAACACCACTGCACTGCCCTAAACCCTGAAACACCACCCCCTGCACCACCCCCTACACTGCCCGAACAACACTGCACTGCCCTAAACCCTGAAACACCACCCCCTGCACCGCCCCCTACACTGCCCGAACACCACTGCACTGCCCTAAACCCTGAAACACCACCCCCAGCACGACCCCTTTACTGCTCCAACACCACTGCACTGCCCCAAACCCTGAAACACCACCCCCAGCACCACCCCCTACACTGCCCGAACACCACTGCCCTAAACCCTGAAACACCACCCCCTGCATGACCCCCTACACTGCCCGAACACCACTGCACTGCCCTAAACCCTGAAACACCACCCTCTGCACGACCCCCTACACTGCCCGAACACCACTGCACTGCTCTAAACCCTGAAACACCACCCCCAGCACGACCCCCTACACTGCCCGAACACCACTGCACTGCCCTAAACCCTAAAACACCACTCCCAGCATGACCCCCTACACTGCCCAACACCACTGCCCTGCCCTAAACCCTAGAACACTACCCCCAGCACGACCCCTTACACTACCCGAACATCACTGCACTACCCTAAACCCTAAAATACTCCCCCCAGCACGACCCTCTACACTACCCGAATACGACTGCACTGCCCTAAACCCTCAAACACTCCCCCAGCATGACCCCCTACACTACCCGAACACCACTGCACTGCCCTAAACCCTAAAACACTCCCCCAGCACGACCCCTACACTACCCGAACACCACTGCACTGCCCTAAACCCTAAAACACTCCCCCAGCATGACCCCCTACACGACCCAAACACCACTGCACTGCCTTAAACCCTAAAACACTACCCCCGCATGACCCCCTACACTACCCAAACACCAATGCACTACCCTAATCACTAAAACACTACCCCCCGCACTACCCCGTACACTACCCAAAGACCACTGCACTACCCTAAACCCTAAAACACTACCCCCGCACGACTCCCTAAACTACCCAAAGACCACTGCACTACCCTAAACCCTAAAACATGACCTCCTACACTACACAAACACCACTGCACTACCCTAAACCCTAAAACACTACCCCCTACACTACACAAACACCACTGCACTACCCTAAACCCTAAAAAACTACCCCCAGCACGAACCCCTACACTACCCAAACACCACTGCACTATCCCTAAACCCTAAAACACTACCCCCAGCATTACCCCCTACACTACCCAAACACCACTGCACTACCCTAAACCCTAAAACACTACCCCCAGCAGTTCCCCCTACACTACCCAAACACCATTGCACTACCCTAAACCCTACAACACTACCCCCAGCAGTACCCCCTACACTACCCAAACACCACTGCACTACCCTAAATCACTACCCCCAGCACGACCCCCTACACTACCCAAATACCACTGCACTACCCTAAATCCTTAACACTACCCCCAGCACGACCCCCTACACTACCCAAACATCACTGCACTACCCTAAACCCTAAAACACTCCCCCAGCACGTCTCCCTTCACTATCCAAACACCACTGCACTACCCTAAATCTACCCCCAGCATGACCCCCTACACCACACAAACACCACTGCACTACGCTAAACCCTAAAACACTACCCCCAGCAGTTCCCCCTACACTACCCAAACACCACTGCACTACCCTAAACCCTAAAACACTACCCCCTACACTACACAAACACCACTGCACTACCCTAAACCCTAAAAAACTACCCCCAGCACGAACCCCTACACTACCCAAACACCACTGCACTACCCTAAACCCTAAAACACTACCCCCAGCAGTACCCCCTACACTACCCAAACACCACTGCACTACCCTAAACCCTAAAACACTACCCCCAGCAGTTCCCCCTACACTACCCAAACACCATTGCACTACCCTAAACCCTAAAACACTACCCCCAGCAGTACCCCCTACACTACCCAAACACCACTGCACTACCCTAAATCACTACCCCCAGCACGACCCCCTACACTACCCAAACACCACTGCACTACCCTAAACCCTAAAACACTACCCCCAGCACGACCCCCTACACTACCCAAACATCACTGCACTACCCTAAACCCTAAAACACTCCCCCCAGCACGTCTCCCTTCACTACCCAAACACCACTGCACTACCCTAAACCCTAAATCTACCCCCAGCATGACCCCCTACACCACTGCACTACCCTAAACCCTAAAACACTACCCCCAGCACGACCCTCTTCACTACCTAAACACAACTGCACAATTTGTTACAGGTGTTGCAACGCAGGCCTGTGGTGCTTACTGGAAGTACCTGGTGGGATAGTTGGGCCCCAGGGACCCTCAGGATTCAAGGTGACCTAATCCCCCAACTTAAAACGCCCCACGCGGCGCGTTTGCACAGTGGTGAAGGGAGGGGGCGGGGCCTCAGGTGACATGTGCGCAAACACGCCCTGTGGTGCGTTTTAAGTTGGGGAATTAATTCCCTTTGAATCCTGAGGGACCCTGGGGGCCAACTAGCCCACCAGGTACCTTCAGTAAGCACAACAGAGTTGCGTTGCAGAGAAGTGAAAAAAGGTGCGTGGCCTCGGAACGCCTCTCTGCAACTCAGCTCTGTGGTCCTAACTGTAGGTACCTGGGGGGCTAGTTGGACCCCAGGGACCCTCAGGATTCAAGGGGACTTAATCCTGCAACTTAAAACGCGCCACGGGGCGCGTTTGCACACATGTCACCTCAGGCCCCCCCTCCCTTCACCACTGTGCAAACGCGCCCTGTGGCGCCGAGAAAAAAAAAAGAAACAAGTGCGCAAACGCACAAAGGGGGCAGGGTAGAAACACCCTAACCCCTAGGCCTGCTCAGGGGGTCCCACAAGACCCCCTGGGCAAAAAAAGCATTTTTTTTTTTTAAATCGGCAGGATGCGCTCAGGGTGCGCGAATCCTGCCGGAAAAAATCGAAGCGCGGTCTCCCGCGCTTCGATGTTAATTGGCCCCGGGTGGCCCAAGTCCCGGGGGCATGGTGGGGGGATAATTTAATGTGTGGGGGCCTCAAAGGGCCCTCCAAGCCCCGCGGACCGCCACCCCCCCGGGGCTTTTTAAAAAAAATGGTGCGGGAGGGCTCTGAGCCCTCCCGGAGCCCCGGGGACCACCACCTCCCGGGGCTTTTTTAAAATAATTTAATAACCTGTGTGGGGGCTCCAGCCTCCACACGCCCGGGGACCGCCACCTCCCCGGGGCACTAACAAATTAAAATGGGGGTCCGTTTTGGACCCCCGAAGCCCCGGGGACCACCACCTCCCCGGGGCTGTGCTGATGTAGGGAGGGGGCCGCGCGGCCCCCTCCTGGAGCCCTTGATGGCCCTGGGGACCACCACCCCCAGGGCCGGCTCCTGCAGTGTCCCGGGGTGCCTACCCCGGGACACTGTAGTTTGCTATGGCAGGACGGGAGCCTCGCGGCTCCCGTCCTGCCATAGCAAACTGCTTTGGATATTGGAAGAGAGAGCAGGGAAACCTGCTCTCTCTTCCAATATTCAAAGCGATTGCTTTCCACATGGGGAGCAGCATGTCAGCTGCTCCCCATGTGGAACAGCAATGCCGGCTCCCAAGGGACGTGGGGAGCCGGCGGGACTGTGGGGGATTGGGGACCCCCACTGTCCCCAACGGCGAGGGCCAGCCCCGGGGGATGGGGTCCCCGGGGCAAGTAGTGGCCCAGGAGGGGGCCACGCGGCCCCCTCCCCAAATATGAAAAATTAAAAAAATTAAAAAAAGGAAAGGCCGGCCCCGGGGATGGGGTCCCCGGGGCCTTAAATGGCCAGAGGAGGGGGGCCACGCAGCCCCCTCCAAAGAATAAAAATTAAAGGCCATGCCCCGGGGGATGGGGTCCCCGGGGCCAATACAGGCCCAGGGAAGGGGGGCCACGCGGCCCCCTTCCCGTTTTTTTTATTAAAAATTTAAAAAAAAGGAGTAAGGCCCTGGGGATGGGGTCCCCAGGGCATAAAAACAGGAAAAAGGAAGGGGGCCACACAGCCCCCTTCAGGGGACAAATTATTATTATTTTTTTTAAACGATCGGGCCCGCAGGCCCCGCCCCTTCCTTCACCACTCTGCAAACGCGCCCCCTGGCGCGTTTGCAGAGGGGAAACGAATTCACCTTGAATACTGGGGGTCCCTGGGGGCCAACTAGCCCACCTGGAACCTCCAATATGCGCCAGGGGCTGCGTTGCAGAGACGTGTAGAGAGGCCACACCCCTTTTACACCTCTCTGCAACGCAGCTCTGTGGCGCTTTTGGAGGTATATGGTGGGCTAGTTGGACTCCGGGGACCCTCAGGATTCAAGGGACTTAATCCCCCAACTTAAAACGCGCCACGGGCGCATTTGCACAGTGGTGAAGGGAGGGGCGGGGCTTCAGGTGACATGTGTGCAAACAGGCCCCGTGGCGCGTTTTAAGATGGGGAATTAAATCCCCTTCAATCCTGAGGGTCCCTGAGGGCCAACTAGCCCAACAGGTACATCCAGAAAGCGCCACAGAGCTGCGTTGCAGAGAGGTGTAAAAGGGGTGTGGCCTCTCTACACGTCTCTGCAACGCAGCCCCCTGGCGCATATTGGAGGTTCCTGGTGGGCTAGTTGGCCCCTAGGGACCCTCAGGATTCAAGGGGACTTAATCCCCCAAATTAAAACGCGCAACGGGGCGCGTTTGCACAGATGTCACCTCAGGCCCCGCCCCCTCCCTTCACCATTGTGCAAATATTCCTCTAAAATCAGCCGAAATACGAATTCCGATTTACTCACCTGTTATCAGGAGAGACCTCAGTGCTGCATCTTTCAGCCCAGTACTGGTCCTGAAAAGTAATTTTAACCGTACTTACCGGTAACTTGAATTTCCTTCATAGGCTAACATTGACTGGTTTCACTTGGAAATTCTTCTAAGTGTGGAGTTTTGGAACTTTAAAATATTCCTCTAAAATCAGCCGAAATACGAATTCCGATTTACTCACCTGTTATCAGGAGAGACCTCAGTGCTGCATCTTTCAGCCCAGTACTGATCCTCAAAAGTAATTTTAACCGTACTTACCAGTAACTTGAATTTCCTTCCATAGGATATCATTGCCTGCTTTTTGCTGAAAAAGTTTCTAAGTGTTGATTTTTGAAACATACAAATATTACTCTAAAATCAGCCGAAATCCGAATTCTGATTTACTCACCTGTTATCAGGAGAGACCTCAGTGCTGCATCTTTCAGCCCAGTACTGGTCCTGAAAAGTAATTTTAACCGTACTTACCAGTAACTTGAATTTCCTTCCATAGGCTAACATTGACTGGTTTCACTTGGAAATTCTTCTAAGTGTGGAGTTTTGGAACTTTAAAATATTCCTCTAAAATCAGCCGAAATACGAATTCCGATTTACTCACCTGTTATCAGGAGAGACCTCAGTGCTGCATCTTTCAGCCCAGTACTGGTCCTCAAAAGTAATTTTAACCGTACTTACCGGTAACTTGAATTTCCTTCATAGGCTAAGATTGACTGGTTTTCAGCAAAAAGTTTCAAAGTGTTGATTTTCACAAACTACAAATATTCCTTAAAAATCGCCTGTATGACTTAAACGCATTCTTTCAACTGTTTACAGGAGATGCACCAGTGCTGGATCCAGGATCCAACACTGAGTAAGAAAAAGTAACGATAACAGTTTTTACCTGCTAAGTGAATTTCCTTCCATAGGATAACATTGGTGATTCTATGAGAAAAAGTTTCTAAGTGTCAACTTTTAAAATACAATAATATTCCTTAAAAATCACGACTGTAACCAAAATGCTTTTACTCAACTGTTTACAGGAGATGTACCAGGACTGAATCTAGGATCCAGTCCTGTGGTTACAAAAGTAATCCATAAAGTAACTAATTGCATTTAACTAGAAATTCACATTGAGCTGAATGTTGCATTGTGTTTGAAAATGTGTTGCCCATTGCAACAACTGTAACTACTGTACTTAAAAGTCTATTGCCTATCTGCAAAGTATTTAAACTAAAGTAATTCATTCTGAGAAAGTATTTTTTGTAATGTAATGTATAATGTAATTACAATGTAATTTAAAAAATAAAATATGTAAAAAAAAATTGTTTCTAAAAATGTAGTAAATCAGTATGAAAAAAATTAATATAACAATTAATACATTTAAAAATTGTCATTTACAAAACCTTTGAAATTCACTGAAAAAACCGTAGGTTTCAGGCACGTTATAGTTAGAAATTAGCATTTTAAAAACCTTTGAAATTCACTGAAAAAACCATAGGTTTCAGACACGTTATAGTTACAAATTAGCATTTAAAAAACCTTTGAAATTCACTGAAAAAACCATAGGTTTCAGACACGTTATAGTTACAAATTAGCATTTAAAAAACCTTTGAAATTCACTGAAAAAACCATAGGTTTTAGGGACAGTTTTAGTTACTTGGACATTGCACTCGTACAAAACCCGTGAAATTCCCACGTTATAGTTAGTTCAGCTAACTATAACTCGCGCCCGCAATGCACTGCTGATGACGTCACATATTACATCACTCATGACATGGTCAGTGACATCACTGATGACATCACTGATGACATCTCAAATGACATCACTGATGACATCATCCACGTGATAATCTGATGCACCTCCTCACACCCTAATATAACCTTTGATACACCCACTCTAAATTACAGACTGCCATTCGCAAAACCATAGACACTCCAACACCAATAACTACATACCCACTCACTGATTCTTAGGTCTACACACACACATCCACTCACTCACCCGTACAGTCACTCATACTTACGGTCACTCAGTACAGGACTATCATATGCACTCTTACTCCTATATAGACACTCAAACAACGCCACTCATCCATAGAGATACTCACACACCTAGTCAGTCATGCAAATAATTAAACACACTGCCATTTAATCACCTATACAGTTATACACACACCAGCTCACTTACTCATACAAATAGTAGCACATTGTTACGCTCTTATACAATCACTGATACAAGCACACACTCATCCATACAGCCACTATCACAATCACTCACTCTTGCTTATAGCTATTTATATACTCCAACACACATATATACTGCCTTTCACATATGTAGTTACTCACACATGTACCACTGGGACATACATTCACTCACTAACACACTCTTACACACACTTACCCACCCATACAATCTATCACAGATGCACTCTTGAAACCATCCACCCAGTGAATCACCCACTCACACATCTATGCACAGAGTTACACACACCCCTCCCACACAAACACTCAAGGAACCCATACAGATACTCAGACAAGCATTCAATAACTCATATAGACAGTCATTTAGCTATTCACAAACACATGCAGCCACTTACACAGCAACAGACAGACGGATACAGACATTCACCCAGTTTAGTCACTAACCCATGCATTCAGTAAGATACGTTAAATCACTCACTTATAGAGTCAGTCACGCACCTACTAAATCATCCATACAGACACTTACACACCCACTCATTCTTCAATACGTCTTTTCCTATATATATTAAAAATATTTAAACTTTACAGAAACACACAGTCACTGGATGATGTCATCAGTGATGTCATTTGAGATGTCATCAGTGATGTCATCAGTGATGTCACTGACCATGTCATGAGTGATGTAATATGTGACGTCATCAGCAGTGCATTGCGGGGCGCGAGTTATAGTTAGCTGAACTAACTATAACGTGGGAATTTCACGGGTTTTGTACGAGTGCAATGTCCAAGTAACTAAAACTGTCCCTAAAACCTATGGTTTTTTCAGTGAATATATATATATATATACACACAAATTGTCAGGTGTCCATATAGGTCTGTTCATAAATGGCCATGCAGCACAGCATCAAAGTTACATCCCCATGCCCTATAGAATAATCATCCTTGATTCACACTGTGGTAGCTCCAATTCCCTGTTGCGTCTACATGGGTGAATCTTTATGTGCCTAATAGCATAATATTGCAAAGATGTTAAATTGCCTTGGTGTACTTCCCAAAAATATTTAGCCATGGGGTATGCTCAGTCCTGATGCTTCATTGCCCTAATGTGCTGCAAAATACTTAATCTCAGCTTATTAATGGTACTGCCAACATAACACATCCCACAGCCACATTCCAGCACATAGACCACAAACTTCGTATCACACGTGATTTTTACCTTGATCTTGCATAGCCTGCCTTCAAATGTCTTATTGTCTGTACAGTTAGTTCCAAATTTGCAGGCTTTGCAAACAGCACATTTCTTGAAACCATTAGTTTCTACTAGTCAGCCAATCTGGTTCCTGATCAAACATAGATCTAGTTAACATGTCTCCCAAGGATGGTGCCTTACAATACGTAATCTTGGGGTACTGGCCTATAGCATCTTTCAAATGTTCATCATGTTTCAAGATGTGCAAATTATGCTTGATCAGGGAACTAATAGACCCATATTCCATGATGTAGCCCATGAAAAAATGTATCGCTTGATCCTGGTCACTTGTGACGTCCGGTGTGGTTGTGGATTTAGCCTGAGAATTCATGAACAGCAACTGCTCCCTGTTTTTCTTCAGAACCCTCTGTTTAGCTTCTCTGAGCACGCTACCAGGATATCCTTTATCAGAGATCCGTGTAATCATTAACCTTCTTTGTCAAATGATGTATCAGAAGAGCAAATCCTACATGCCCTGACCAGCTGACTGTAGGGTATACTCCATTTCAAGGTGCGCGGATGGCCACTATTGCAATGCAGATTTGAATTACAGGCAGTCTTTTTTCGAAAAAACATTGGTTTGGATGGAATCACTTACCACTTGTAGTTTAACATCCAGAAAATCAATTTCACATGTGCTCCACTGTACAGTCAACTGTATGTTATAGGGTTTAGTGCTGAGAATAGCAACATATTCAATCAACGATGCCTCATCTCCATCCCATAGGATAAACAGTTCATCAATGAAGTGCACACACATTGCGATCTTACAGTACACTCTGCCCATGCAACTTCTTTTTCCCACCAGCCTATGTAGATGTTCACATACATGGGGCAAATACTGCCCCCATTGCAGTGCCTTGCTTCTGGAGGTATATTTTTTATCAAAATGAAAGACGTGTGTTAGACAGAAAGTGAGCATCATGAGGAGCATAGTGGTATGCTGTGCAAGGGCCAGGGATCTTGCTCTCAAGAAATAATGGCATGCCTCTATGCCATAATCATGGGAGATAGATGTATACAGAGAACACACATCCATGGTTACCATTATGTAGCCATTCCGCCAGGGGATGTTGTTGACTTTATATAAAAAAATCAGCAGCAGCAGTCGCCAGAAGGTAGTTTTAGTTAGGACCTAGTTTCGATAGGAAAAGCATTTTTGAGTTGCATATAGATTTGGTTTAGACCTCAACTTAGGTCAACAAATGCATAGTTAAAAGTGGTAAAACAATTATATTATTTCAACATTAAAACAATTTTAAATAACTTTTAAAAAATGTATACAGAGTTCAGTTGCCTATAACTTTGACGTCGTTTGACTAATCTGCATGACATTTTCCAGACAAAGTGTTATAGTAGTTTCTGTGTGTCATGGAAAGTTTGGAGGTGATACATGCAGTGGGGCTTGAGAAATAGGGGTACAAAATAAGGGTGCGTTTGTAATGTTAATTCCCATAGGAATGTGTTGTCCAACCAACGGCCTGAACCGCTTGATGGAAATACACCAAATTTGGCAGAAAGGTAGATGTTGTTATGCAGATTGTGCTGTTTGTTATTTGATGCAAATCAGTTCAGTAGTTTTTGTGGAATTAAATCCAAACCATATAGCGATATCTCCAGACATTTTGTGGCTATTCTGCAACGTGTTTGAGGTAAATCATGAAAGCGCGCACCAGCGGGAATGCTCTGATTAGCTGGATTGAACCTGAACAGGACGTTACAGCGGTTTTGCAGTGATTGTGGTTACATCACGACTTGATTGAAGTAAATCGAAAAAGCGCGCACCAGCCGGAATGCTCTAAATGGCTGGATGCAACCTGAACAGCGGCCACAATTTAATTGATCAGTAATGGTTCCCAGGGCTGAAAATTTGTGTCAAAGCTAAGATAAGGGGTCAGGGTGGGGATACTCCGACCCCATGTTTGAGAAATGGGGGCGTTAGTGACACAAATTATGTGTATAAAATTGCTTTTTTAAATCGCGAGCGATATTCGCGAAGACGCCATGACCGCCAGTGCGGCCCTCCCGTGTACCGTCGTAGGGACATTGCGCCTATTGCTGCGACATCACGAATATTGGTGAAAAATATAAATTATATATATATTTGTACACACTTACCGGTCACTGTCACAGACTCATGGATTCCCTCTCAAACTCAATCAGACACTTATATACCCATTCACATAACCACTCAAACATTTATACACATTTATACATCCAGTCACATACACACTCAGATAGTCCTGCATCCACTCAAATACCCATTCAGGTACTCATGCACCCACTTATAGACTCACTTGGAGAGTTACGCACCAATACACAACCCCGGTCAAACCCTCATGCACCTACTTAGAGACCCACTCAGAGACTTATGCGCACAGTCTCATACCAACTTAGAGATTCTTATACCCACTCACACACCCACCTGGGCACTCATGCACCCACTCACAGACCTACTCAGATACTCATGCACCCACTTAGAGACTCAATCGGAGAGTCACATACCCATATACAGACCCACTCAGAGACTCACGCACCTACCTACAGTCCCCCTCATACACTCACATATGTACTCAGAGTTTCACTGAGACACTCACACACCCACTGACATACTCATACACCAACTCATAGATACTCATCCAACTACTCACACACCCACACAGTCACTCACACACTCAGTCACAGACCCTCTAGAGACTTATGCACTGAGTCCTCACTCATACACTCAGAGACTCACACACCCACTCACAGATTCACTCACAGACCCAGCAAAACACTTGTCCTCCCAGTCACAGACCCACTCAGAACCACATGCTTGCACTCATTCACTCACCCACTGAGAGACTTATGCTCTCACTCATAGGCCCATTGAGACATTCAAGCACCCACTCGCAGATCCACTCAGACACTCATACACCCACTAACACACCCACTCAGATACACACCCATACAGTCACTCACACTCCCAGTCATTGACCCACTGAAAGAGTCATGCACTCACTCACAAACCCAATCATATAGTCATGCACCCACTCACTCAGACACTCACTAAGACAGTCATGTAGCGACTCACAGATTCAGTCAGACAGTCATATACTTAGTTTCAAATGCACAAATGCACTCATGCACCTACAAACAGATCGACTGAGAGACTCATGCAACCAATCACAGATCCATTGAGACACTGATGCACCCAGTCATAGATGCACTGAGACAGTCATGCAGTTGAATATAGAACCATTGATAGAGTGATGCACCGTCTCACAAATCCACTGAAATACTTATACAGTGAATGTCCTCTTGGAAGCTGAGGATCCCTAGGGGCCGAAAAGCCCTCCTCTTACCTCTAGTAAGTGTGACACAGTGGGATTCCTGAGAGCTGTCCGGACGCCCGTCCCCCATCTCCACCATTCTGCAAACAAAACTACTAGTTAAAAAACCCATAGAAATTCACATAAAAAAAACAAATGTTACAGGGACATTATAGTAATGCTGACATTTCACTTGTACCTGTACAAAACCAGAGAAATTCAGCAGTTATAGTTAGCTGAGCTAACTATAACTTGTGCCCCCGCAATGCACTGCTTATGACCTCACATATTACATCACTCATGACATGGTCAGCAACATCACTCATGACATCACTGATGGCATCTCAAATGACATCACTGATTATATCACTGAAGACATCATCCACAGAATCTCTGATGCACCCACTCATGGCCCTATATAGCCTTTCATACACCCACTCCAACTTCCACACTACCATTCTAAAACCCATTCACACACCCATACCAGTACTTTCACAGTTACTCATTAATTCATAGATCAACACACACATCCTCTCACTCACCAATACAGGCACTCACATACCCACTCACTCCCTAATACAGCCACTGACATATCCACTCATACACTCATTCAGCCAATCACACACTGAGTCAGTCACCCATAGATTTACTCACACACCTATTTACTCACCCATACAGTCAAAAATACAGCAACCTACTCAGCCATACAGTTATACACACTCATTCACATACTCATACAGATACTAATACGTACTCACTCATCTATAGAGTCACCGACACATGCACACACTCACCCATACAGCCACTCTCACATTCACGTACTCACCCATACAGTCACTCACATACCCATCACTCACCTATACTACCTTTCACAAACCCAGTTACTCACCCATATACCATTAACACATGTACTTACTCACCAACACAGCCAAACACACTCACACATCCATACAACCCTTCACACACACAGTCACTAACCCATAGACCACTGACTCACCCACCCACTCACTCATTCATACAGGCAGTCACACACACCCTCACCCACCCACACAGACACTAAGACAGTCATAGAGGTATTAAGACAACCAATCACTCACCCATACAGAAACTTACGTACCCACTCACGTACCCATACAACCACTTAGACACCAACTGACAGACATTCACACAACCAGTGACTCAACCATACATTCACCGAGACACCTATCACTCACTTATACAGTTAGTCACGCGCCCACTGAATCATCCAATCAGGCAATCATACACCCACTGATTCACTAATAAACCTTGGTGTATATATTTAACTTTTTGAAAAACACTCACACTCACTGGATGATGTCATCAGTGATGTCATTTGAGATGTCATCAGTGATGTCACTGACCATGTCATGAGTGATGTAATATGTGAGGTCATAAGCAGTGCATTGCAGGGGCGTGAGTTATACTTATATCAGCTAACTATAACTGCTGAATTTCTCTGGTTTTGTATGAGTGAAATGTCAGCCTAACTGCAACCTCCCTGTAACCTTTGGTTTTTTCAGTGTATATATATGTATAGAAAGATATAAATATAGCTATATACACTTGCTGACAAAGTCTTTTGGATTGTTGTTTGAACATGGTGACAGCTTAATCTCTTCAAGTGTGTTCCTTTATGAATCTATGGAACTGATGTTGGCAAATATTTAAGCTGCTGTTGTTTCCACTGCCAGGCACCAGGCAGCGCTTTGGGTGAGGCGTCTCCTTTAACTGTTTCTTTGTGAATATATGGTAATGTTCCTCATGGGAACAGTCCAGCCCGAACTGCCAAGCCATGTCTTCCCTGGACCGGAACCAAGCATCCTGGGACCGGTTTTTGGCTAACAGCCCTCATCAGCCATTTTCCCATGAGGCACAGGGTCAAGACTGATTTGCATATAGCTGGGTCTGAACTGAGGTGGCGAAGTGAGCTAAAGAATTATGATGGATTCAACCCAGATCTGTGACTGGGGTGAGTGTCTGAAAAGTTTCAGAGCTCCGTCCATCATCTTTTTGTTTGCTGTGAACAGTATGGGAGCAGTGGCAGTGGAATTTCAGAATGCTGCATATCATGCTAGATGCCATATTGTGGCTTCTTCTTTGATGTGGAAGGAACAGGATTATTTCTTGAATAGGGAAGAGAGCCTTATAAATAGCCATTTCCAAGATGGTGGTCAGTCTATTGGACGTTTATAAGAGCTTCATAATCTAAGAAGCTGCAGAGTTTCGGCCAGTGATGTCATCTTCTGTATCAAGCATGTATCTATGACAGCACTAATAAAGGCAAGACGTGTTACAATACATTTCGGCCATTGCTATTCATTTGTGTATCTGATCTATTTTCAAACAGGTTGCTTAATTTATGAGATTTTTTCATTGGGTCTGTTTGGATCTACTTGACTCAGTTCTCCTTCCTGATGTCAGAAGTTTGATGCTGCCTTGTTATTACCAATGCTATCTTCAATCAATAATTACAATGTTTTTACAAGAAATTTCTACTTTGTTGGTTTTCCCTCCTACCTGTGAGACTCAACATGAGGCAATTGCATCTTGAGAATTCATCAAAGAAACAGACCTTAATGTCACAACCTACACATATCCCAGTAGTTCTCTTAGGTGCCTCATTTTTATAGGGCGTGATACTAGAATACTGTAATCAAAAAATCAACTGACAGAATGATTGTATACTAAATATCATTTACAGAAATATAACCTCATTGGAATTGGTACATCTTCACCTAATGGAACAATATTGTTGTAAAGGATATTTAGGGCAGAATATTTCTGTAATACAATCATTTTGCCATTAATATTCTGGCATACTAACTTTTACATGGAATCCAATTAAACTAACCAAGTTTGATGGTGCCTTTTACTTTTTGCCCCTGCACAGTTTAATTAAGCTCAAATCAAAGGGGGTTATTTGAGTATTCCCTCACTGAGTCTGAATTGGCTCGGATAACTCAACTAGTAACCTGTTCAAACACTTGTTTGCAGTCCTAAGATGTCAGTCTTTAAGAAGATTTTTGAACGCCTGATTTGCAATGCATCAATAAGGGGGCCTTATTTTAAATTCACCAAGGAAGAAAGAATTTATTGACTTTTGTGATTCACTTCCATAAATTCTATTCCAAAAGTGCCTAGATTGAAACAATTCAGATCACCATATTTCGATGTATGTTGAAGAAAGAGAATTCATTTGAAATAGTTTGCTCACACCATCTTTCTTCCTTTTCTGAACTTATTAATATGGTACTTTTGATTGAATATTGATTGCAAGAGGAATGTCGGGAAAGAATACTGGAAGTGAGAAGGAGCTCATCCGAGCTCAGCCGTAAATTCCATTTATTCTTACATTTTGTAGATGAAGTATTTATAATCTGTATTTGTCTTAAATGACCTTCGAAGAAGGCCGAATGTTACCCATCTTGTCCAGGGAAAAAGAGAGATGTGCATCGCGTCCTTTTGTATTGGGTTTTTATTGATTAACATTAATTTTTACTTTTACTGATGCAATGAGAACAGAAAAAGGAAGCGTTTTAGCACCCCTGCCTTGCTGGATAGTGCACTCTGTAGTATATTTATTTATCAGGGTTGTGCCATAAAGAATAACATTTCAAAAATATTTAAGAAGACTCCTTGAAATTATTAGAATTGTTGATGGCTTACCATTTACTTCATGTCCTGTACATGAAATGCCTTCTCCTTTGCCTACAAAAGTGTTATCCTTTGACCTTATTGCCTCTCCAAACGTACCTTTAATTGTTGGAATTCATTGACTGAAGGGCCATAATCATTATATTAAAATGGTCAGCTTAACCAATATCCTTCTCATTATAGTCTGGCATCACCTTTGTTTTGTCTCAACACATTGTCTGCCACTGTTTAATGAATTAGAAAGTGCAACATCAAAGATAATTTTGGCCAAACTATCTTCAACTGAACCTGCTTCCATTATTTCTTTTGGACATATTTGGACCCACATATCCAAAAGGATTTTGCATTTCTGGATGGTCCAAATCGCTAGTTCGGGCCATTAAGAAGTGCAAAGCTGCCTTTCCTAATGTACAAAGGGCTATGCGGCATCACAAAATGTGATTTCTACCCAGTAGAAATGGCATTTTGCGATTCACAAAATAGCAAAGCACAAATAATGATTTCGTATTTCCAATTTCCTAACCGTATGTACATAACACTTCCTAATTGCGAAATGGGCTTGTGGGAAATGCTATTAACATTGAATGATATTAGGTGGTAACCAGGTGCAAAGTAAAAAAATGCCCCCAAAATGCATCAGTGGCGGCTTTGGACATATATATGTATACATATATGTGTGTGTGTGTATGTATATAGCTATATAGATATATAGCTATATATGTGCATATATATATATATTCACTGAAAAAACCATAGGTTTCAGGCACGTTATAGTTAGAAATTAGCATTTAAAAAACCTTAGAAATTCACTGAAAAAACCACAGGTTTCAGGGACGTTATAGTTAGTTGGACATTTCACTCGTACAAAACCAGAGAAATTCCGCCGTAATAGTTAGTTCAGCTAACTATAACTCACGCCCCCGCAATGCACTGCTGATGACGTCACATATTACATCATTCATGACATGATCAGTGACATCACTGATGACATCACTGATGACATCTCATATATAAATATGTTAGGGCAAAGGCATTTTGGGGGTTTATATATCTATATCTATCTATCTATATCTATCTATCTATCTCTATATATATATATATATATATATTACCTACTGGCGGTCGCCAGTAGGTAGTTATAGTTAGGACCTCGTTTCTATTCAAAAAGTGTTTTTTGTTTTGCCAATATCTTTAACGCCGGTTGACGAAACTTCGCGAAATTTTCAAAACTAATGGGGCGCTCCGGTCAGCTCCTGTCTTGAAAGTTTCAGGGTGATTCGTCAAGCGGGGGCCAAGAAAAAAGGGGGTCCCAAAACGCGTTTTCCCCATGTTAATTTCCATAGGAAATTTTAGACACGGCTACAGCCCGAACTGCTGAACGGAATTACACCAAATTTGGCAAAAAGGTAGGTCTTTTTTCAGAAAGCGACCTTTTTTTTAAATGGTGTAAATCCGTTCAGTAGTTCCTGGGAAATTAAAAAAAGAAAAATATCGATATCTGAGCACTGAGGAGGAGTCGCGACTCCTCCCGAGCACGATCTGACTTCTGATTGACTGCCAACACTCCAAACCAGGAAGTGTTGGCAGCCATCTTGTGACTCGGTAATCGAGTCACAAGAAAACAGTGAAAAAAACATTAAAAAACAAGAAAAGGGGGCAGGGTAGAACCACCCTGACCCCCTATGTTTGCTGAGGGGGTCCCACAGGGAACCCCAGGGCCAAAAAAAGCATTTATTCTTTATTTTTTTTCTAAATGGCAGAATTCGCGCTGGGTGCGCGAATCCAGACGAGAATTTTTTTTTTTTAAACGAAGCACTTCGTTTTCTATAAGCCCCTGGGTGGGCCAGGACCCGGGGGTAATCAGTTTTTAATTTAATTTGCAGGGGCCCCTGCAGCCCTGGGGACCGCCATCTCCCTGGGGCATTTGTAATAGAAAGGAGGGCTCGCTGGCCCCCCCGAGCCCCAGGGACCACCACCTCCCCGGGGCTTTATAAAATAATGAGGGGGGCCTCGCGGGCCCCCCAAGCCCCGGGGACCACCACCTCCCTGGGGCTATGTAAATGAAGTGAGGGGGCCATGTGGCCCCCTCGTGGAGCCCTCGTTGGCCCAGGGGACCGCCACCCCCCAGGGCCGGCTCCTGCAATGTCCAGGGGTGCCACCCCCGGGACATTGCTGTTTGCAATGACAGGGCGGGAGCCGTGTGGCTCCCACCCTGTCATTGCAAACACTGCTTTGCTTCTTGGAAGCGAGAGCAGGAAACCTGCTCTCGCTTCCAAGAAGCAAAGCAGTATTGCTTTTGGGCAAGGGGAGCTGCATGTTAGCAGCTCCCCTTGCCCAAAAGCAATGCTGGCTCCCGCAGGAGGCGGGGAGCCGGCTGGGACCGTGGGGGCATTGGGGCTCCCCCCCACGATCCCCAAGGGTATGCCTCGGGGGATGGGGTCCCCGAGGCAGAATTAAACAATTTAGAATAGGGGGCATTTTTTTTCTTCTTTCGCACGCTTGGAGTCGCGACTCCAGCGCGGCCCCCAGTGTAAAAGCGATGGGTTTGTGACTCCAAGCAAAATTGTACAAGCAAGAATATGTATGTCTTTAATATGTAAGATTCACTGTTGGGTTATAGGGTGGCTCTAAAAAGAGCCCTTGTGTTTATTATGAGTTTGTTGTAGCTACATGTAAGTGCGGATGCAGAACTTTAGGTTGTTGAGAAAGACTCTGTTTCCGTCATCTGTAAAGTGCACTCCATCACTCCTGTAGATGCCCTCCATATGAAAACGTAGATTGTTGTTATATATGGAGCCCATTCTATGGTCTCTAAGATAAGCAGAAACAGAAACAGCTTTATTGACATTTTTTCTAGCTTTCTCAATCTGTGGACAGAATTGATTTGATCACTTCCATTTCTGTCTTTGGCATATGTTAGAGTATACAAAGACAGTTTGAGGTAAAAGCAATATCAATTGTGCAGAGGTGTCCTTCATTAGCATTTCCAGACCTACACCAGTCAATGCGCCTAGGTCGTTGCCACCACAGTGCACAATCATGAGGTCAGGGGGTTGGAGATGTAAAAAGGTTTTAACCAAAGGCATCAATTGGTGCCAATTTAATCCTCTCTGTGCAATCCATTTAATGTCCACATTTTGCAAAGCTAGGTCTTTGTCAATACCTCTGCATTCTGCATACCTTTTGCACCAGAAAACATAGCTGGGTCCAACAATCCACACTGAAAGCATCTTGAAGAGGTGTGGAAGTAATTAAAAGATGTCTGTAGCTGAGATAGTCAGTTGGTAAAATGAGAGGTATGTAAAATGGTGGACAAGATGCTGTTTTTTAAAAAGTAGAGAATTGATTGGCTGTTTAAGAACATTGCACATTCAAAAATACGGTGCATTTAACTTTTTTTTTAAAGCATATTTCTTATTGGTTAGTAAAAAATATTTGAAAGGTAAAATAGAAAGGATAAGGTCTTTTTTTGCAAACACAACCACACCTGCTGTTTGCATTTGCAACATTGTGTGGTGAACTTGTAAATATGGTGAAATTGTGACCTGTCAGTTAAGTTCAGTGTTCCATGAACTGTTACTATGGAAACTGGCATAATGCAGAATGGGGGTAGGGTTGAAACTTAACTGTGGCATTAAAATGTGAATTTGTAATTTATATACAAGTAATATGTTATTACAGTGACATTTCCCAAGTCAGTGCTATCTTTAGAAGTGGTGTGTTATTTAAAAATAGTGGTAAATTTATTTGTAATATGTTTTTGAACTCCCGTATGGATTTGTGGCTCTATCGTGTTGGTGCACGGTGGAGTCGCGACTCACAAAAATTCCAGAAGCAGTTTGGGTACTTTTAGAAGTCAGTTGGTAAGGGTTAATATGTCTAACCAATAGTACTGTGTTTTAGAATTTGAAATTATGTAGGAAGCAATGTGATTTGTTACTTACATGTATTTGTGTGGAGAAAGAGAGGGAAACTTTGCCATTACTGGTTTTGCCTTGCTGAGAGCAGTGCATTATATTGATTGTGTGCATAAGAAAATCCTTTGTGAGTTTCTGATATTTCATATTCTACAAATCAATTTGGAACATGAGTTATAAATTTGTGAGGTGTATTATGTGTGTGTTAGCTTTATTTTTAAAGGTAAAAAATTATTCATAAACTTTGATGTTTGAAATATATTATTAAATGTAGAGATGTTTATTATAGTTTGTTTTATTGTAGTTAAATGTTGTTTGAAATAGATTTTGTATAGTATTATGTGTATATTGGAATATGGATTAATGATTATGGTAGTTTGTTTTAGTGTGTGGATAAGTATATTTGTAGTATACCGCATAATTCTAGCTGTTCCTTTAAATTTGGAGGTGGACTCTGTCAAATATTAAGGTGTGCATGAACTTCTGTCTCATGTATGTTTCTACTTGTATATGTATTTTCATATTTGTTATACATTTTAAGGTGCATGATGTATAACAAAGAGCTGTTGTTGCTTTTTATGTGGTAGGGTCAAGAGTGTGAGTACTAGTAGAATGGTAAAGATGCAGCACAAAACTGTGCTTTGAAGGATGCTCACATAAGGTATTATTAATTAGGCTTTTTTTTCTAGTTTGTACAAAGGTATAGTTGAATGATGCCACATAATTTTCGATAGAATGGTGAAGATGCTGCACAAATGTGTGCTTTGAAAGATGCTCATATAAGGTGTTATTAATTAAGCTTTTTTTCTAGTCTGTACAAAGGTATAGTTGAATAATGCCACATAATTTTAGATAGAAAGGTGAAGATGCAGCACAAAAGTGTGGTTTCAAACATGGTCATATAAGGTGTTATTAATTTGGCTTCTTTTTTCTAGTCTGTAGAAAGGTATAGTTGAATGATGCAGCATAATTTTAGATAGATTTGTGAAGATGAAGCACAAATGTGTGGTTTCAAAGATGATCATACAAGGTGTTATTAATTAGGCTTCTTTTTTTGTAGTCTGTTGAAAGGTATAGTTGAAAGATGCCGCATAAGTTTAGATAGAATGGTGAAGATGCAGCACAAAAGTGTGCTTTGAAAGAAACTCATATAAGGTGTTATTAATTAGGCTTCTTTTTTCTACTCTGTACAAAAGTATAGTTGAATGATGCCACATAATTTTAGATAGAAAGGTGAAGATACAGTATAAAAGTGTGGTTTCAAAGATGCTCATATAAAGTGTTATTAATTAGGCTTCTTTTTTATTAGTCTGTTGAAAGGTATAGTTGAAAGATGCCACATATTTTTAGATTTTTGGTTGAAATTGTAAGTTTGTTCTTTGAATTTTTAAGGTTTGGATAGTGTTATGATACAGATATATTTATGTATGCTTTTAGTAATATGGTGAAACTTTTACTAAAGATATGTGAAGAATTCCTTATTTGTGTTTGGGTATATTGTACCTCAATAGTCCTGCAATCACCCAAGAAGTACGCATGCACTTATAAAATAACCCAGTCACTTGCTATGTAGTCATGTAAATCTCCATTATCCCTGCAGTCATGGAATCGCTGATGTGTTACCCATGTAGTCCTTTAATCCCCTTGTACTCTTTTAATCACATACGTACTTTTCTTATACTTATGTAATCATTCAGTCAGTACTCATGTACTTTTAAAATCACCTAGTCACTACATTTGAACTCCTGTAATCAGTCAGGCAGTATCTTAGTAGTTCAGTAATCACATAGGTGGTACTCATGAACTTATAAAATCACCCATTTACTTGCTATGTACTTCAGTAATCCTCCAGAAATTAGCCTTGCAAGCATGTCATTATCCAGGGTCTAGTTATGTACTTTCCCTACAGTCATGCAATCATGCAGGCTGTACCTATGCAGTCATGTAATAACCTACACACTACCCTTGCAGTCGTAGAATCACCCATGGCCTTCTCTTGCATTCATCTATTCACCTAGGCAGTAGTCAATGACTCATTGATCCCTTCAGGTGCTATTTATACACTTATCCATGCTGTCAATGTGTATGTTTGCACTCATGTAATTAGCTAGTCACTATCCATCTTCTCCTGCAGTTATCCAGTGACTAGCCTTGCACTCATACAATCACCCAAGCACTACTCACAGAGTTTTGGAATCACTCAGGAAGATCTAGTACAGGTCTCAGTTTCTAGGTTTTGCTATATTTCAGAAATATTGTATACATATTTCTTTTAGATATCATGATCATTTGATAACGTAGAGAGATATGTATGCGTGCTTTTAACAATATGGAGATACTTATAGTTGAGTAATGTAATAGTGTACTGCTTTATTTTTGGCTAGGCTCGAACTGTCATGCACTTATAAAAACACCCAAATACTCGCCATGCAGTCTTACAATGATGCAGGCGCTACATATGCAGTGCTGTACATCACTCAGGCATTACTGCTGCACTGATGCAATCATTTAGGCACTATCTATGCACTTATGCAATCACTAAGGTATAACTCATGTAGTTATATAATCACCCAGGCACTACTGTTGCACTCCTTGAATCACGGAGGCACCACCTTTCTACTCTTGTAATCACTCAGCCAGTAGTCATGCTGTTATGAAATCACCCAGGCACTACTTTTGCAGTCTTTTATTTACTCAGGCTCTACCTCAGTAGTCCTGCAATCACCCAAGAAGTACACATGCACTTATAAAATCACCCAGTCACTTGCTATGTAGTCATGTAAATTCCCAGACATTATCCCTGCAGTCATGCAATCGCCGACTTGTTACCAATGATAGTCCTTTAATTCACCTTGTACTGTTTCAATCACATACGCACTTTTCTTGTACTTATGTAATCATTCAGCCAGTACTCATGTACTTTTAAAATCACCCACTCACTACTTTTGCACTACTGTAATCAGTCAGGCAGTATCTTAGTAGTTCAGTAATCACCCAGGCAGTACTCATGAACTTATAAAATCACCCACTCACTTGCTATCTACTGCAGTAATCCCCCAGATATTACCCTTGCTGGCATGTAATCATCCAGGGTCTAGTTATGTACTTTCCCTACAGTCATGCAATCATGCAGGCTGGACTTATGCAGTCATGTAATAACCTAGACACTACCCTTGCAGTCGTAGAATCACCCATGCCCTTCTCTTGTATTCATCTATTCACCTAGGCAGTACTCAATGACTTATCGATCCCATCAGGTGCTATTTATACACTTATCCATGCTGTCAATGTGTATGTTTGCACTCATGTAATTAACTAGTCACTATCCATCTTCTCCTGCAATTATCCAGTGACTACCCTTGCACTCATACAATCACCCAAGCACTACTCACAGAGAGTTTTGGAATCACTCAGGCAGATCTAGTACATGTGTCAGTTTCTAGGTTTTACTATCTTTCAGAAATATTGTATACATATTTGTTTTAGATATCATGATGATTTGGAAAGGTAGACACATATGTATGCGTGCTTTTAACAATATGGAGATACTTATAGTTGAGTTATGTAATAGTGTGCTGCTTTAAATTTGGCTAGGCCCAACTGTCATGCAGTTATAAAAGCACCCGAGTACTCGCCATGCAGTCTTACAATGATGCAGGCACTATATATGCAGTGCTGTAAGCACTCAGGCATTACTGCTGCACTGATGCAATCATTTAGGCACTATCTATGCAGTTATGCAATCACTAAGGTATAAGTCATGTAGTTATATAATCACCCAGGCACTACTGTTGCACTCCTTGAATCTTGGAGGCACTACCTTTGTACTCATGTAATCACTCAGCCAGTAGTCATACTGTTATGAAATCACAGAGGCACTACTTTCACACTCTTTTATTTACTCAGGCTCTACCTCAGTAGTCCTGCAATCACCCAAGAAGTACCCATGCACTTATAAAATCACCCAGTCACTTGCTATGTAGTCATGTCAATCCCCAGACATTCTCCCTGTAGTCATGCAATCAGTGAGATGTTATCTATATAGTCTTTTAATCTCCTTGTACTCTTTCAATCACATACGCACTTTTCTTGTAGTTATGTTATCAATCAGCCAGTACTCATATACTTTTAAAATCACCCAGTCACTACCTTTGCACTCCTGTAATCAGTCAGGCAGTATCTTAGTAGTTCAGTAATCTCCCAGGCGGTACTCATGAACTTATAGAATCACCCAGTCACTTGCTATCTACTTCAGTAATCCCCCATATATTACCCTTGCAGGCAAAGAATCACTCATGGTCTACTATGTACTACCCCTACAGTTATGCAATCATGCAGGCTGTTGTTGTGCAGTCATGTAATTACCTACTCACTACCCTTGCAGTTGTCGAATGACCCATGCCTTTCCGTTACATTCATGTATTCACCTAGGCAGTACTCAATGACTCATCTATGCTTTCAGGTGCTATTTATACACTTATCCATGCACTCAATGCATATGTTTGCACTCATGAAATTAGCTAGTCACTTTTCATGTTGTCCTGTACTTACACAGTGACTACCCTTGCACTCATACAATTACCCAAGGAACACCCATTGAGTGTTGCAATTACTTAGTGAGATCTATTACATGTCTCAGTTTGTAGGTTTCAACATATTTCTGAAATATTGTATACATCTTACTTTTATATATATCATGATGATTTGATAACGTAGAGAGATATGTATGCGTGCTTTTAACAATATGGAGACACTTATAGTTGAGTTATGTAATAGTGTGCTGCTTTATTTTTGGGTAGGCCGAACTGTCATGCACTTATAAAAACACCCAAATACTCACCATGCAGTCTTACAATGATGCAGGCGCTACATATGCAGTGCTGTAATCACTCAGGCATTACTTCTGCACTGATGCAATCATTTAGGCACTATCTATGCACTTATGCAATCACTAAGGTATAACTAATGTAGTTATATAATCACCCAGGCACTACTGTTGCACTCCTTGAATCATGAAGTTACCTATCCGTCATGCTCTTGCATGACGGATAGGTAACTAGCGCCAGGACACCCTTGGGTAATCGTTGCGCTTAATAAATATCCGTAACATAACATAACACCACCTTTCTACTCTTGTAATCACTCAGCCAGTAGTCATGCTGTTATGAAATCACCCAGGCACTACTTTTGCAGTCTTTTATTTACTCAGGCTCTACCTCAGTAGTCCTGCAATCACCCAAGAAGTACCCATGCACTTATAAAATCACCCAGTCACTTGCTATGTAGTCATGTAAATTCCCAGACATTATCCCTGCAGTCATGCAATCGCCGACATGTTACCTATATAGTCCTTTAATTCCCTTGTACTGTTTCAATCAGATACGCACTTTTCTTGTACTTATGTAATCACTCAGCCACTAGTCATGTAGTTTTAAAATCACCCAGTCACTACTTTTCCACACCAGTAATCACTCAGGCAGTATCTTACTAGTTCCATATTCACCCAGGCTGTACAGATGAACTTATAAAATCACCCACTCACTTGCTATCTACTTCAGTAATTCTCCAGATATTACCCTTGCAGGCAAGGAATCACTCGGGGTCTAGTTACGTACTACCCCTACAGTTATGCAAGCATGCAGGCTGTTGCTGTGCAGTCATCTCATTACCTACACACTACCCTTGCAGTCATCAAATCACCCATGCCTTTCTGTTGCATTCATGTATTCATGTAGGCAGTACTCAATGACTGATGAACCCCTTCAACTGCTATTTATACACTTATCCATGCAGTCAATGTGTATGTTTGCACTCATGAAATTAGCCAGTCACTTTTCATCTTGTCCTGTACTTATCCAGTGAGTACCCTTGCACTCATACAATTACACAAGGAATACCCATTGAGTGTTGGGATTACTTAGTGAGATCTATTACGTGTCTCAGTTTCTAGGTTTCAACATGTTTCAGAAATATTGTATACATATTTCTTTTACATATTATGATGGTTTGATAACGTAGAGAGATATGTATGCGTGCTTTTAACAATATGGAGACACTTATAGTTGAGTTATGTAATAGTGTGCTGCTTTATATTTGACTAGGCCCAACTCTCATGCAGTTATAAAAACACCCACGTACTCGCCATGCAGTCTTACAAGGATGTAGGCGTTAGATATACCGTGCTGTAATCACTCAGGAGTTACTGTTGCAATGATGCAATCATTTACGCAGTATTTATGTAGTTACGCAATCACTAAGGTATTACTCATGTACTTATGTAATCACCCAGGCACTACTGCTGCACTCCTTGAATCAAGGGGGCACTACCTTTGTACTCATGTAATCACTCAGCCAGTAGTCATGGTGTTGTGAAATCACCCAGGCACTGCTTTCGCACTGTTTTATTTACTCAGACTCCACCTCAGTTTTCCTGCAATCACACAAGAAGTAGCCATGCACTAGTAAAATCACCCAGTCACTTGGTATGTAGTCATGTCAATCCCTAGACATTCTACCTGTAGTCATGCAATCAGTGAGATGTTATCTACGTTGTCCTTTAATCTCCTTGTACTCTTTCTATCAGATATGCACTTTTCTTGTACTTATGTAATCACTCAGCCACTAGTCATGTACTTTTAAAATCATCCAGTGACTACCTTTCCACACCTGTAATCACTCAGGCAGTATCTTACTAGTTCAGTAATCACCCAGGCGGTACTGATTAACTTATAAAATCACCCACTCACTTGCTATCTACTTCAGTAATCCCCCAGATATTACCCATGCAGGCAAGGGATCACTCGGGGTCTAGTTACGTACTACCCCTACAGTTATGCAATCATGCAGGCTGTTGCTGTGCAGTCATGTCATTACCTACAAACTACCCTTGCAGTCGTCAAATCACCCATGCCTTTCTGTTGCATTCATGTATTCACGTAGGCAGTACTCAATGACTGATGAATCCCTTCAACTGCTATTTATACACTTATCCATGCAGTCAATGTGTATGTTTGCACTCATGAAATTAGCCAGTCACTTTTCATCTTGTCCTGTACTTACCCAGTGAGTACCCTTGCACTCATACAATTACACAAGGACTACCCATTGAGTGTTGGGATTACTTAGTGAGATCTATTACGTGTCTCAGTTTCTAGGTTTCAACATGTTTCAGAAATATTGTATACATATTTCTTTTACATATCATGATGGTTTGAGAACGAAGAGAGATATGTATGCATGCTTTTAACAATATGGAGACACTTATAGTTGAGTTATGTAATCGTGTGCTGCTTTATATTTGACTAGGCCCAACTCATGCAGTTATAAAAACACCCAAGTACTCGCCATGCAGTCTTACAATGATGCAGGCGTTATATATGTAGTGCTGTAATCACTCAGGCGTTACTGCTGCAATGATGGAATTATTTCGGCAGTATGTATGTGTCTGTTGCCTCTTTCTGCACCTCATTTGTTTTTTTCAGTACCCCTCTTATATCTTTCTCCACTCTTTTTGCGTGTTTCTGCACCTTTATTCCTTCTTTTTCCACTTGTTTTGTTTTTTTCTGCACCTTTCTTGCTTCTTTCTGCATCTCTATTGCCTCTCTCTCCACCCCTTTTTCTTCTTTTTGTACTCCTGTTCTTTTTTTATGCACTTAATTTGCTTTTTCTGCACCTCACTTGCCTCTTTTCCATCTATATTGCTTCTTTCTGCAGTTCTCTTGTATCCTTCTGCACTTCACTTGCCTCTTTCTGTAACTGTCTTGCCTTTTTCTGCACCTCTCTTGCCGATTTCTGCACCTCACTTGCTTCTTTCTGCATACCTTTAAACTGTTTTTGCACCCCTGTTTCCTCTTTGTGGAAGTCTCTTGCCTCTTTCTACACCTCTCTCCCTTGTTTCTGCCCCACTTTTATCTCTTTTTGTACTTGTGTTCCTTCTTTCTTCACCTGTTTTGTGTGTTTCTGGAAACTTTGTGCCTCTTTCACTATCTCTGTTACTTCTTTCTGCAGTTCTGTTCCTCTTTCTGTATCCCTCCTTCCTCTTTCTGTAACCCTCTTGCCTTATTCTGCATCTTTCCTACCCCTTTCAGTAGTGCTGTTATCTTTTTTCCCACCTGTGATGCTTCTTTCTGCACCTCTTTTGCTTCATTCTGATCTTCACTTGCCTTTTTCTGTACCGCTCTTGCCTGTTTGTGCACCTATGTTGGTTCTTTCTGCACTGCTCTATCTTCTTCCTGCATCTCTGTTCCAAATTTCTTCATTTCTTTTTCCTTTTTTCTGCACCTGTCTTCCCTCTTTCTGCACCTTTCTTGCCTCACTCTGCCCACCTGTTCCTCCTTTCTGTACCTCTTTTGCCTGCTTCTGCAACTCTCTTGCCTCTTTCTGCACCTCTGTTGGTTCTTTCTGCACTGATCTGCCTTCTTCCTGCACCTCTGTTTCAAATTTCTTCATCTCTCTTGCCTTTTTTTGCACCCCTCTTCCCTCTTTCTGCACCTCTCTTGCCTTACTCTGCTCACCTATTTCCTCTTTCTGTACCTTATTTGCACTACTCTTGCTTCTTTCTACACCTCTCTTGTAAATTTCTGCACCCCTCTCATACAGTTATAAAAACACCAAAGTAGTCGCCATGCAGTCTTACAATGATGCATGCACTAGATATGTAGTGCTGTAATCATTCAGACATTACTGTTGTATTTTTTTTCTGCACCTCTTTTCACTTATTGTGCAGCTCAGGTGTAATTGTTACCATATTCAGAAAACCATATATGCATTTGTTTGTAGCTTTTAAATAGAACGTGTTTCTTTAGTAATAGATAAGTATATATGTATATAATTATTTTTATAATATTAATTTTTTTTTATTTTTATTGTTTTCAGATAATCTACATTATTATTAAGAAAGATTTACCATGACAAAAAAAGCGCAAAAGAAAAAACAAGAAAAAAAACCTGTACTATTTAAAGAGGAAACAAACGCAGGAATTAGATGAACTACAACATGTGGCAAAAAAGAAAAAGTCTTGTGGTAAGAGAACAAAAGAATTTATTAAAAGAATTTCAAGGAGTGGAAAGGATTTTGGAAATGATGAAAATAGAAAGAATACTTGTAGAATGAAAAAGAATGAAATGAAAAAAGAACAAATTAATAGAAATTCAGGAAATGAGAAAAAATCTATGTTGAAAGAAGGATGAAACAATTTTATGATATTAGGAAACATATGTATAAAAGTAGAGTACTACAACATTTGTTGAAAGATGGCAAGAAATATAAAAGAAGATCTGCATTTTATAAAAAGAAAAAAGAGATTGAAAGTATAGTCGAAAAGGCTTTTGAATTGAAAAGAAGATTGTTCATTTTAGTTTTAAATAGAATGCGAACATTAGATAAACCAATGCATTCTATGAAGAACAAAACTAAAAGGAAAAGACTAATCAGCAGAACTAACTTTTGTAAAAAAATTTGGGTGAATGGAAGCATACTTCTAGTTCAGAACCTTTTTTAATGAAGAGAGCTATTTTCAAAACCATACATTAGTTCACGCAGTTGATACCAGTGATTGTGCTTATGAATTGAAGAACGGTTGTGCAATTGAAAAAGAAAAGATGGTTCCTAGAAATGTGGAAGAAGTGATAGCTGAAGAAGTTCAAGGGAGACGTACACAAGTTCTAGTGTATACATGGGATTGTAGTAGTATTTGTAGTATACGACAGGAGTCTATTGATATTTTACGAAATTTCTTACGAGAGTATACTAAAAAAAGTATTAAACAAAAGATTAAGATGTTGCAAGGACTAGATCCTTGTAAAGTGAGAACAAATACTGGCTTGCAAGGTCATTCTCTGGCTTGTCTTTCTAGAAAAGTGTGTCAAAGTATTTTTCATCATTTGAGAATGTTAGCAGTACATCACTCTGCAATGCGGAAGTTAGTAAGAAGATTGTACTATGTAAAAAGTACTGCATTATTTTTAAGTGAAATAAACACTGCTCTTTTGCATGGGACAGTATCGGATGTAAATAAAGTTTGTGATGATATAGAGTTTTGTTTCTTTAGTACTGGAGAAGAGTGTACACAAAGTGAGAGTTTGATAAGTCTAGGTGTTGAAGAGGAGGTGGAAGACAGTACTACTGAGAAGTGTGTAGAAGAAATTAAAAAGTTTAAGGTAATTTGTTTTGAAAAACCAAACTATGTTTGTATTTGTTGTCGACGTACTCACTATAGAAATCAAACAAGGAATGTTGATCTGTATTTAAAAAGTGAAAAGGAAAACAATGATAAGTGGCAGGAATTTGGTGCTTATTTGTTGTTGGAAGGTCGTTTTGAGTTGGGTAGTGATCAACGTATTTGTAAATATTGTTACACCAAACTAGAAGAGAACAAAATGCCAGCTAGAGCTGTACATAATAACCTAGAGTTGGTAGCTATTCCTGTAGAACTGGTAGATTTAAATACGTATGAGTCCATTCTGTGCACCCGTTTCAGGCTATTGTTCGTATGGAGCCTAAAACAGGTAAGCTGCCTCCATCAGATTTACAAAGAGGATTAAAAGGAAGAGTTGTGTATTTACCTTTAGATTTAAAGAAAAATATTGAAACTATTGGTGTAGAGAGAGAGGAAACTGAACCTGAAGTTATTCTAGTTAATGGTGTTCCAACAAAGAGTCGGAAAATATAGCAAGAGTTAGTAGATGTCAGCAAAGTTCAAAAGGCTACGTTATATCTCATAAAAAACAATGTTTATTATAAAAATGTAAATTTGGAAGAAGAAGAAATAGTCTTAGGAGATGATAGCGAAATTTCAAGTGGACAAATCGAAAAAGTGGACATCTCCAGGAGTGAAGACATTTATGAACATTATAGTACATCCTTTACATTCAAAGGAAGTGATTGGAAATACTATTGAATTATTCCAAATGAAGAAAGCGAAGGGAACTCCTATGAGTGTTTGAGAAAGAAGTTTAGAAGCCCGTTGTTTCCCACAGCTCTTCCCCACTGGAAAAGGTGGACGATATGATGAACGACTTGTGCAGATTTCTGCTTCGGAATATCGTACAAAAACAAGTTGATGGACAGAATGCAGAACAATGTCATACATTCACCCCAGTACAGAGATCTGGGCCTAAATCCATCGTTTTTTTGCTCACCATGCCATTCCCGTTTGAACCCAGCCATATGCAAATCAGTCTTGACCCTGTGCCTCATGGGAACAGTCCAGCCCAAACTGCCAAGCCAGGTCCTCCCTGGACTGGAAACAAGCATCCTAGGACCGGTTTCGGGGTTTCACCCCTCTTCAGCCAGGATAGCTTGATTCCAGTGGCATGGAGAGCACGGGACCCACGTCTGGGCATACCCGTCCCACTCGGGGTGACAAATGCAAAAACAAGTTGATGGACAGAATGCAGAACAATGTCATACATTCACCCCAGTACAGAGATCTGGGCCTAAATCCATCGTTTTTTTGCTCACCATGCCATTCCAGTTTGAACCCAGCCATATGCAAATCAGTCTTGATCCTGTGCCTCATGGGAACAGTCCAGCCCGAACTGCCAAGCCAGGTCCTCCCTGGACTGGAAACAAGCATCCAAGGACCGGTTTCGGGGTTTCACCCCTCTTCAGCCAGGATAGCTTGATTCCAGTGGCATGGAGAGCACGGGACCCACGTCTGGGCATACCCGTCCTACTCGGGGTGACAAATGCAAAAACAAGTTGATGGACAGAATGCAGAACAATGTCATACATTCACCCCAGCGATACAAAAGGGGATGATGGACGGAACGTTTGAGCCAATCAAACACTCACCCCCAGTCAATTGATCTGGGTTTAATCCATCATCATTCTTTAGCTCACTCCACCACCCCAGTTCAGACATGGCCATATGCAAATCAGTCTGACCCTGTGCCTCATGGGAACAGTCCAGCCCGAACTGCCAAGCCATGTCTTCCCTGGACCGGAAACAAGCATCCTAGGACCGGTTTCTGGCATTCCAGCCGTCATAGCTTGGATAGCTTGACTCCAGTGGCATGGAGAGCACGGGACCCACGTCTGGGCATACCCGTCCCACTCGGGGTGACAAATGCAAAAACAACAATTGATGGACAGAATGCAGAACAATGTCATACATTCACCCCAGTACAGAGATCTGGGCCTAAATCCATCGTTTTTTTGCTCACCATGCCATTCCAGTTTGAACCCAGCCATATGCAAATCAGTCTTGACCCTGTGCCTCATGGGAACAGTCCAGCCCAAACTGCCAAGCCAGGTCCTCCCTGGACTGGAAACAAGCATCCTAGGAACGGTTTCGGAGTTTCACCCCTCTTCAGCCAGGATAGCTTGATTCCAGTGGCATGGAGAGCACGGGACCCACGTCTGGGCATACCCGTCCCACTCGGGGTGACAAATGCAAAAACAAGTTGATGGACAGAATGCAGAACAATGTCATACATTCACCCCAGTACAGAGATCTGGGCCTAAATCCATCGTTTATAGTACAACAAGATTGTTCTCAGAAGATCCAAGATTTTGACAATGTAATCCATATATATTTCATCTTTTGTTTGAAAGTGACTTGTCTGGACTTTCATATGCAGTGAACCATATATTAAAAACAGGAGTTCATCTTCAACATGTTTCTGCAAAGGAATTCATGGACAAAGTACAACAGAGAGACGATCATTTAGAATCTCAATTGATTAATTTGATGGCGCGTCAACGTGGAACTAATGAGTATTGGTATCGTCGTCACGGAGAACTTAAATGTATGTTAAGGAACTTAGGAACCCCTACATGGTTTGTTACGCTAAGCTGTGCTGAATACACATGGGACGATTTATTTCAAATATTAAAAACATTGAATTCAAGACAGCTGGAGAACTGTGTTCCTTGGATCCTGTAAACGTGTGCAGATATTTTAATCATAGGTTTCAAGCTATGATGTCTTTTATCTGCAATAAAAACAACCCACCTCTTGGAGAAGTTATTGATTTCTTTTGGAGAAAGGAGTACCAAGCGAGAGGTGCTCCTCATATACATATGCTTTTATGGATCAAGGATGCACCTAAATTTGGAACTGATTCTGATGAGACTGTTTTATCTTTCATTGAAGACTATGTTACATGTGGAATTCCAAAAACAGGAGAAGAAAATACCTTAAGAGAACAAGTTTTACGGTTTCAAACTCATCGATGTGGGAAATAAAATATGTTGACGGAAATACAAGTCAAAGGAAAAATGTTATACAAAATGTCGTTTTGGATTCCCACATCCAGTAATTTCCAAAGGAAGAGTCAACAGTTTCATGTCAGCAGGGAGGCATACTATAACTTGAAAATCTCCAAAGAATACTTATAATATAAAAAGAAGTGAAGATTCAAAGTATATTAATGATTATAATCCAGTAATTTAGATGATGTGGAATTCAAATATGGATATCCAGTATTTTGCAGATAATTTGATTGCTGTTGCTCGCTATGTTACGTCATACATAACAAAATCTGAAAAGACAGAGTTGAAAGAAATGTGGGAAGAGAAGACTCTTAGTAACAAATTGTACAGCTTTAATTTGTAGATGCTTTCCCATCGAGATATTGGATCCTACGAATGTTCGGATCGGTTGACATCTACAAGTTTATATTCAAAGTCAAGAGGAATCATTTGGGTAAGTCTAGGTCTTGCTGCAACACGAAATCGAGTATTGAAATCTGTACAAGAAATTGAATACTTAGCACTGAATGAACCGGAAAGTACAGATATTGTTAAAACAAATATGTTGGATACGTACTATCCTAAAAGAAGTCCATATCTTGAAAACATATGTCTCTATGAAGTACTGCAATATTACAGCTTTAAGAGAAATATTACAGAGAATATAAATGAAGAAAAATATGAAGTCATTGGATGTGATGGATGTTTGGTGAAACATACCAAAGGAAATCTCATTAATCACAGGAAACTCAGTTGTGAAACTCCAGATAAAAGGGAATTTTTCTATTTAGCACTTCTGCAACTGTTCAAGCCTTGGCGTACTGAAATGAAATTACTTGGAGATTTTCAGTGCTATGAAGATTCTTTTAATGCATGTAAAGATAGCATTGAATGCACAGTTTTTCCAAATTATCTACAAATGTTGAATGAAGAGATTGAACAAGAAGCTACTATTGCAGCTGAAATTGCTAGACACAGTTCTCAAGATAGTCAAAGTTCTGCTCCACTGAGTCAAGATCCACTAGGAGAACCAATTCTTGAAAATGAAGCAGCAATCGCCATGAGTGAAGTAGAAACGGCAATGCATCAAGCTCAACAGGATATTATGGAGTTGGGAAACTTGGAAGAACAACTAAATATTGAACAGAAAGAAATATATCAGCAAGTTACATAACAGAAAAACCATGGTTTACTTCATGAAAAAAAGAATGCAACTGCACATCATTTAAACCTATTCAAATGTATATCAGTGGTCAAGCTGGTACAGGAAAAAGTTTCTTAATTAAAGTTTTGACCAGTTATGTACAGAAAACCACTGAATCACATTTATCTTGTGTTGTAACCGCTCCAACTGGGTTAGCAGCACACAACATTAAAGGGATTACGTTACATCGTTTACTGATGCTACCTGTTGAACATGAAAACAAGTTGGAATATCACAAGCTATCTGGAGAAGCTTGTTATGAAGTTTCAAGAGTACTAAAGAAAATGAAACTTCTGATCATTGATGAGGTGAGCATGGTCTCAAACTTACTGCTTGCCTTTGTACATTTAAGAATGCAGCAGATTTTAAAAACAGATTATGATGTTTTATTTGGAGGAAAACATGTAATTGTATTCGGCGACCTACTACAACTTACTCCTGTAAAAGGACAACCAGTTTTTAAAACACTTGTGCATGAAGACACCAGGAAATCTTTGGGAAGTATTGGAAATGTCAACATTTGGAATTATTTTGAATATAAAGAACTTATTAAGAATATGCGACAAGCAAGTGATGAACATTATGGAAGCATTCTCCAAGATACAAGAATTGGTATTTTGTCAAAACATGGTAAAGAAGCTTTGCAAAGTCAACTACTTAGAAACTTGTTTCCAAATGAAAATGTTGCTCGTGAAATAATATACAAAAAAATTGGAGAAAAGAAATCTATAATTTGCCTAATGCCAACACTGCAAGAGTGTTCTACATTCAATGAAGAACTTTTGAAGCTGGAAAAACTACAAATAATAAAAATGGAAGCCATTGATAAAATAGAACACAAAGGAATTACTATTATTTTGTCAGAAAAATTAAAATCAAAATTGGATTCTTTGGAAAAGTCTATATCTAAGACTGCTGGTTTAGAAAAGAATTTATATGTATGTGAAAACTGTCGGGTAATTTTACGGCGTAATTTGGATGTAGAAAAAGGTTTAGTAAATGGAGCAATGGGGAAAGTTGTTGATTTTGTTAATTATCCAAATAGAGATGGAATTGAATTTTTGAAGATTAAATTTGATCAGATTGAAGAGGTAAAACAGATTGGACGTTGTGCTGTTCGCTTTTTGCTTGGTAAAGACTTGTATGTTTGTAGAAAACAGCTTCCTCTTTCTTTGGCATATGCGGTGACCATTCATAAATCTCAAGGTTTAAGTGTAGATAATGCTTTAGTAAACATTGGAAGTACAGTGTTTAAAGAGGGAATGGCATATGTTGCATTGTCTCGAGTAAGAACATTATCTGGATCGTATTTGATTGATTTTGATGAGAGAAAGATTTGTGCAGATGCAAATTGTGTAAGAGAGTATAATCGGTTAAGAAGACTATATGCTCCCAACTTAGGTGAATATCCTGTATATGAAAAACGTGTAGTATGTCTAAAACGAACATATGAGAAACACTGTAGTGAGGTTGGAAAGAAGAAAAAAAATCAAGAGAATGGTGAGGCTCCAAAGAAAATGAAAATGGACACTGTTGATGATATTGTAGGATACCAGTTAGAAAATTGTTCAGGTATCAACTGCTATGCTAATGTAATTGTGAACGTTGTGTTTTTTCTAGAAAATCTTCATCATCAAATTATGGAGAATCGAGAAAAAAGATTTTGTTCTTTGTTACATAATATTTTTGAAAAATTGGCAACTGATAAAACTAAAATCCAAAGTGCTTCTGGCATTCGGCATCTTTTGGACATATGTTCTGGTTTTTCACAATTTACACTTAATGTACAACAAGATGCTCAAGAATTTCTTATGTTTATGCTTCCAGTATTAGAAGATGAAGGAATACAAATTGAAAATCTGTTTGGACTACGTTACAGATGGGATCATAAATGTGATAGCTGTTCTTTTTCTTCTACCACTGAAATAGACACTGAACGATTCATATATTTGACAATACCAGATTGCAAAACAGTGTCTTTTAACAAATTAGTAAAAACAGCTAATCAAGATATGAAATGTACTCACTGCAAATCAGAAATGTTGTCAACATTATTTATAGAAATATTTGGACAATATGTAATTTTAATGCTACAACGTTGTACAGCAGATGGAACAAAATTGGAAACCAAAATTAAACATTTTGTGGCAAGTCAAGTGTCAATTTCAGGAAGAACTTTTAAAGCAGTGGCAATTATTTTCCATGATGGACCTAGTACCACATCTGAACACTATACTGTGTATTTAAGATGCAATAAAGGATGGACACATTGTAATGACGCCCATTTAGAATTCAAATGTCGGTTGCCTTATGAATTACCAAATTCATATCTAATATTTTTGATGCCAAAGTTCTGAAAACATCATTCGGCCTATTGGGAAGATGTCAACATGAATTAATGAGTTTATTTTGGATATTTTCAATACAAACGAATTCAGTAACATCATTCGGCCTATTGG
The DNA here is from genome assembly GCA_963921515.1 of Calotriton arnoldi. Taxonomy (NCBI): domain Eukaryota; kingdom Metazoa; phylum Chordata; class Amphibia; order Caudata; family Salamandridae; genus Calotriton; species Calotriton arnoldi. The sequence goes on from CAWUFW010015565.1 coordinate 65,774, forward strand.
GAAGATGTCAATATGAATTAAGAAGTTTATTTTGGATATTTTCAATGCAAATGATTTCGGAAACATCATTCGGCCTATAGGGAAGATGTCAACAATTACTGTTTCAATTATCGTTTCTGTTCTTTGATATTGTATTTAGAAAATTGTGTTTGAAAGAAGCAGTTCATATATTTGATCTTTGTATTATATGCAATGTTAATCAGAGTGTTTATTTTTGAAAAGGTAAAAAGATAGTTGAGTTTGTTGTAAATATTTTGAACACAGATTTTTTTAACAATCTTATTGATTGTATTTATTTGTCCGCTGTTACATGATGATCAACATTGAAATCACTGTGTATAGTGAAATTCAATAGAATCTGAAAACAGCAAAAAAGTCAAACTGAATATGTTATGTAATTCTAAAATTATGTTGTGTTCTTAAAGCTATAATATTATATGCAATAACAGTATTTTTTCTTCTCTTTACAGAAACTAATTCTAAAGTTTGAAAATATTTTAAATTTAGATTATAATAAAAAAAACTGAAAAAATTGTTTAAATGAGTTTCATATCTACTTCAATAAAGAAGGTAAGATAAAGTAATGTAATAAGCATAATGGTATGAATTTATATTTAGAGTCACTTTTATTGCAGTCATTCATTTTTTAAAACTGAATTATCTCACTCATCAAATTACTTTACGAGAACCTATGGTCTTCTTCAATCTCTGAAATATAACCTCTGTAGTTACAAAATCACCTATGCATTACCAATATACAGCTTTGTTCACTGTGGTAGTACCTGTACAGCTCTGTAATCACCCAAGGAATACCCGTGCACTTACAAAATTACTAAGGCACAACTGATGTACTCCTGCAATCACGCGGGCACTAGTTATCCACTCATACAATACCTCAGGCATTATCCATGCACTGTTCCAATCATCTATCAACTACCCATGCAGTTCTGTAATCATTTAGACACTACTCATTTACTCTTTCGAATACCCAGGCACTACCCATGCACTCATCTAATCCCCCAACCACTAGCCATGCACTTCTCCAATCACTCTGCCAATACCCATACACTTATAAAATCACCATACACTATCCTTGCGGTCCTCTAATCACCCAGGCAGCACCCATGTACTCATGCAATCACCCAGACACTAAGCATGTATTCAAGCAATCATCCAGACATTACCTATAAAGTCATGTAATTACCCAGGCATTAAGCATGCACTTGTAAAATGAACCAAGCAATACCCATGCACTAAGAAAATCATGCAGGCACAACACATGTACTCCTGCTATCACCCAGGCACTACTCATGCAGTTATGCAATAACCCAAGCACTACCCATGCACTGCTCCACTCACCCGTGCACTACCCTATGCAGTCCTCTAATCACCTAGACACTACTCATTCACTTCTTCAATTATGCAGGCACTTCCTATGCACTCCAGCAATCACCCTGTCACTACCCATGCACTCCTCCAATCACCCAGCCAGTACCATGTACTTATCCAATTACCCCGCCAATACCAAAGCACTTTTGAAATCACCATGCAGTATCCCTCCACTCCTCGAATCATCCAGGCAGTACCCATGTACTCATGCAATGACCCAGACACTAACCATGTATTCAATCAATCATCCAGACATTACCTATAAAGTCATGTAATTACCTAGGCATTAAGCATGCACTTGTAAAATCATGCAGGAACTACACATGTACTCCTGCTATCACCCAGGCACTACTCATGCACTTATGCAATAACCCAGGCACTACCCATGCACAGCTCCAATCACCCGTGCACTACCCCATGCACTCCTACAATCACCCAACCAGTACTATGTACTTAACCAATCAGTCCGCCAATACGCAAGCACTTATAAAATCACCATGCACTATCCTTGCATTCCTCTAATCATCCAGGCAGAACTCATGTACTCATGCAATAACCCAGACATTAACCTCGTATTCAAGCAATCATCCAGACATTACCTAGAAAGTCATGTAATTACCCAGGCATTAAGCATGCACTTGTAAAATCAACCAAGCAATACCCATGAACTTAGAAAATCATGCAGGCACTACACATGTACTCGTGCTATCACCCACGCACTACTCATGCATTTACGCAATAACCCAGGCACTAACCATGCACTGCATCATCCGTGCACTACCCCATGCACTCCTACAATCACCCAGCCAGTACCATGTACTTAACCAATCACTCCGCTAATGCCCAAGCACTTATAAAATCACCATGCACTATCATTGTATTCCTCTAATAATCCAGGCAGTACCCATGTACTCATGCAATGACCTATGCACTAACCATGTATTCAACCAATCATCCAGACATTACCTATACACTCATGTAATTACCCAGGCATTAAGCATGCACTTGTAAAATCAACCAAGCAATACCCATGCACTTAGAAAATCATGCAAGCACTACACATGTACTCATGCTATCACCCACGTACTACTCATGCACTTATGCAATAACCCAGGCACTAACCATGCACTGCTGCAATCACCTGTGCACTACCCCATGCACTCCTATAATCACCCAGCCAGTACCATGTACTTAACCAATCACTCCGCCAATACCCAAGCACTTATAAAATCACCATGCACTATCCTTGCATTCCTCTAATCATACAGTCAGTACCCATGTACTCATGCAATGACCTAGGTACTAACCATGTATTCAACCAATCATCCAGACATTACCTAGAAAGTCATGTAATTATCCAGGCATTAAGCATGCACTTGTAAAATCAACCAAGCAATACCCATGCACTTAGAAAATCATGCAGGCACTACACATGTACTCGTGCTATCACCCATGCACTACTCATGCACTTACGCAATAACCCAGGCACTAACCATGCACTGCTCCACTCACTCGTGCACAACCCCATGCACTCCTACAATCACCCATCCAGTACCATGTACTTAACCAATCACTCCGCCAATACCCAAGCACTTATAAATTCACCATGCACTAGCCTTGCATTCCTCTAATTATCCAGTCAGTACCCATGTACTCATGCAATGACCCAGGCACTAACCATGAATTCAACCAATCATCCAGATATTACCTATAAACTCATGTAATTACCCAGGCATTAAGCATGCACTTGTAAAATCAACCAAGCAATACCCATCCACTTAGAAAATCATGCAGGCACTACACATGTACTCATGCTATCACCCACGCACTACTCATAACCCAGGCACTAAACATGCACTGCTGCAATCACCCGTGCACTTCCCCATGCACTCCTATAATCACCCAGCCAGTACCATGTACTTAACCAATCACTCCGCCAATACCCAAGCACTTATCAATTCACCATGCACTATCCTTACATTCCTCTAATCATCCAGGCAGTACCCATGTACTCATGCAATGACCTAGGCACTAACCATGTATTCAACCAATCATCCAGACATTACCTAGAAAGTCATGTAATTATCCAGGCATTAAGCATGCACTTGTAAAATCAACCAAGCAATACCCATGCACTTAGAAAATCATGCAGGCACTACACATGTACTTGTGCTATCACCCACGCAGTACTCATGCACTTACGCAATAACCCAGACACTAACCATGCATTGCTCCAATCACCCGTGCACTACCCCATGCACTCCTACAATCACCCAGCCAGTACCATGTACTTACCCAATCACTCCGCCGATACACAAGCACTTATAAAATCACCATGCAGTATCCTTGCAGTCCTCTAATCATTCAGGCAGTACCCATGCACTAATTATACACATATCCATATATTACACTTACTACAATTCATACAACACTTACACATTTTTTCTTTTTTAAACCAAATAGGTAGTTCTGAAAAGAACTATTTTTTTTCTTCTTTTATAAGTTTTTTTGTATTTTTAAAACTCTTTTTTACATTTTTTGGGTGTTTTTTTTGTTAAATTTTTTTCAAAAATACAGAACCAACAAGGAAAACAATGAAAAAATTATGCAATTAAAACTCATTGCATAAACAAAAAAAAAAACCTAACACATGTGGTTCTCAATTGCAATGAGGATTGCATTAACTGACTGCTCCCCTACACACAATGGTTGTCCACACTTCAAGCAGCACTGCTTCACATGAGACAAAAGTGGATGGACGTTGATGACAGAAGTTGTTGTTCCACCAGAAGAGGTACTGGGTCCACCACTTGTATTATCAGCAGCATCCTTTTCCTGCTGGCGTCGTAGCTGCTCTCTTGCAAGCCGTCGAGGGTGCATGGTCTGCAGATGCTTTAGCATCGACGATGTTCCACAAGAATATTTTTTTTCCGATCCACGTGATAATACAGTTTCGCAGATCGTGCAGGTAACCTTCCTGGCATTAACTTTTTTCTCACCAGGTGGGAAGGTAAAAAATGCCCAGACAACGCTCTCAAATCTCTTCTTCCTGGGCTCTTCAAGATCTTCCTCATCCTCTGGTGGAAGCTGCTGTGGTGGTGGTCCAGCTGCCATTTCTGCAAAGTGCAAAAAAAACACCAAAGAGATGTAAAACAGAGCTCTAAAAAAACAGGTCTGTCTCCTTAGATGCTCCAGAAAGAATGAAAAAAACTGGGTGGGGTCATTCAAGTTCTAGAATCAAAAGGCTCTAAACCAATGAAAGTGTTTCTTTTGAAGTCACATGGGATTCGCACACTAGGCGCGCAACGTAAGCGAGCCCAGCGCGATTTCCGAAAAATACATTTAACAATAATATATCTTTATTCCAGTTACAGTTACATGATATATACAATTATCTTAAATCAAGTCTTTGTATAATATATATTATAATGGTATATAGATATCGTTTTAAAAGTTAAAGATTTGCGGTGGATTTGCGCACCCGCCGCGACCGTCGGAGGCACATATGTGACGATACGCGGGGCCGGAACCGCACACCCGTTGCTGACGAAACGCGCATTCTACACGACTTAACCAATATGGCGGCTAAATACTTAGATTCGCGCACCCATCGTGATAGGAACACGATGGGTGCGCGAATCTTATTTAAAAAAAAAATGTATATTTGTAATTTAAAAAAGAGAAAACATTATAATATTTCTATAAGATCTTAAAATCTAAAGACATTTTTTTTAGACATACTTATTATTTAAAAAACCTTTGAAATTCACTGAAAAAACATAGCTTTCAGGGACGTTATAGTTAGAAATTTTCATTTAAAAAACCTTTGAAATTCACTGAAAAAACCACAGGTTTCAGGGACGTTATAGTTAGTTGGACATTTCACTCGTACAAAACCAGAGAAATTCAGCTGTTATAGTTAGTTGAGCTAACTATAACTCGCACCCCCACAATGCACTGCTGATGACAACACATATTACATCACTCATGACATGGTCAGTGACATCACTGATGACATCACTGATGGCATCTCAAATGACATCACTGATGACATCACTGATGACATCATTCACGTGATAATCTGATGCACCTCCTCACACACTAATATAACCTTTGATATATACACTCTAAAATAAAGACTACCATGGCGGTCCCCTGCGTCTGTAAATACAGTTGTCCTGAAAAAAGGAAAATGTTGTTATGCAGGCAGAATGAGACAATTTGAGATATTATCCTACTGTGTTCTTGGAATTTGAGTGGTCTGGTTTTTAGGAAAGATTCCAATGCAAACAGGCCCTTAGAATGCACAATACAAGTATAGAGGCTCTTAATGTCTAGAGTAATATATATATATATATATATATATACATATATATATATATATATATATATATATATATATATATATATATATATATATATATATATATATTCTGCTCCAATGGTTGTCCACCTGGTGAGTAGCACTCGATCAGCAGCTTTGTTTATGATAGGCAGGGACGAGGATCCGCTTGTAGAAGCTGCTCCGTAATGGAAATGCCTGACGCATTTTGAAGCTCCATATGCTTCTCTTCAGAGGCTTGAACGGAGACTGTGTGTGCAAACGCTGAACCCACTTCGCCATTCTCATATTGCACACCCACCAATGGGAAGCTCGAATGAGACTGTGCATTGTGGGAAATGTGGTCCGGATAGCACACAAATCTTGTCCTGCATGGACTCTGCAAGTGGACTCGTCCTCAATCCTGTTTGCGGCTGCTGACCCACATAGCCGATATGATAGTTACCATGTCGGGTGGCCCCCATAACATTAGGGGGTGGTGCACACTCCGCGGCAGGACGGCCGCGTATTTCATTCTGCTCCAATGGTTGTCCACCTGGTGAGTAGCACTCGATCAGCAGCTTTGTTTATGATAGGCAGGGACGAGGATCCGCTTGTAGAAGCTGCTCCGTAATGGAAATGCCTGACGCGTTTCGAAGCTCCATATGCTGCTGATCGAGTGCTACTCACCTGGTGGACAACCTTTGGAGCAGAATATATATATATATATATATATATGTTGTTCCACAATGTGCCACTGCTTTTAAAGACGCACTCCACAGTAGAATAATTAAAGAGCAACCAGCATTCTTTATTTAGATTTCTTTGCTTGCCTAACGCGTTTTGGAGCACAGCTCCTTGCTCACAGGCTGCCATGTTGCATGCAGTATTGTTAAAGGCATTATCCTCCTCCAGGGCCGGACTGGCTACCAGGCGTTTTGGTGTGCTGCCGGGCTGGGGGCTGATTTCACTGCAGTGGGGGCTGATTTCGTTGATGGGGACCTGCGTGTGCTTCTAAATAAACAAAGCAAAACGAATGGTTTTAAGCACACGCAGGTCCCCATCAACGAAATCAGCCTCCAGCTTGGCAGCACACCAAAACGACCGGTAGCCAGTCCGGCCCTGTCCTCCTCAGGTTTAATAGCTTCATTTGACCTCCAGTGGATCTTAACAGGTGAGTCAAACTGGTGTTCCATGCTGGGATGTGTAGTCCCTTTCATTTTTGTTCAGTCTCTAGTAGACTCCGCGCTGCAACATACATTTTGCATTTTAACATTACCCTCCAGTGGGCCTCTAAATTCCGAATGTTCAGTCATTTTGCTTTTCTACTGTCCCAACAAGCTCCGGATTTCCAGGCTCTCGTGGACCCAATCGGGTGGTGCAGTCTTCACGGCCAGGCTGCCATTCAGAAAAATGGTCCACAATGTGCCACTGCTTTTAAATATGCACTCCACAGTAGAATAATTAAAGAGCAACCAGCATTCTTTATTTAGATTTGTTTACTTGCCTAATGCATTTCGGAGCACAGCTCCTTGCTCACAGGCTGCCATGGTGTAGGCAGTATTATTAAAGGCATTATCCTCCGCATGTTTAATAGCTTCATTTGACCTCCAGTGGGTCTTAACAGGTGAGTCAAACTGGTGTTCCATGCTGGGTTATGTAGTCCCTTTCATTTTTGTTCAGTCTCAAAATACATAATAGAAATGCAGACCATTACCCCAAAAGGACTCAACAGTGATGAGGAGATGTGGGTACACATAGTTTAAAACAGAGACCTTAGGACAACATCACTATAGATTATTTAGAAGCAACACACTGCCCATTCAGGGCATAATTCACAAGTTCAGGAAGCATTAGTTTAGCTTGCTGTGATTGTTCAAATGTTGAACAGCATATTAGGAAAACAATATATATGAAATACATTGAGATGAATTATGTTTTCTAATTATGGATTACAATGACAAAAATGCAAAACTGTAAACTATAATATCTTGAGGTATACAGATATTGATGTTGGTAGAGTGTCGAATCAAATGTAGTGTGATATAGAATATATATATTTTAACCCACTCTAGGATGGCCACCATGCAAATCTCAGGAATTATCTGTCTTTTGTTTTACCGGCAGATGATGGCGACCAATAGGAATGGTTAATGTTGGTTAAATAGTCTGAGTAATGCCGGTGTATCCGACATTGACAAAGGCTTATTGCCAAAACACGTTTGTTGGAGTGTATTTTATTTTGTGTCTCATTAAAAGCAATTTGGCAATGTATGCCTAAGAGTGCGCGATTCCTTCGTTAAACGTATTGTGAGTGAATTCCCGTTTTCACTATCGCAGCACCCGCCATGTGAAGTGGTGCGGCAGCGCAACAGGCGGAGTTGGTGAAACGCATATATATATATATATATTCAATCGAAAAGCAGCACAATTCAATCACTCCACCATGCAGCGGCAAAATTAGAGAAAGATGATTCTAGACTCTCCTATTTTTCTTATTAATTTTGTAATGAACATGGCAAATGCATGTGGTCCACAACAATGCAACAAATAACCTGACCTACATATATGTAGGGATTATACATACCTGGTAATTGTTTTTACCACACATATGCCTTCACCAGGCAAGCTTTACAACAAAAAACTATGATAATGGATAAAGGCTCTTACAGATAAGTATGAACCCTTTTCATATATATATATATATATATATATATATATATATATCTTTCAAGCAAATTTCTCCTTCCGTCTTCCCTCGCCCTACGCAGAGGATCGCCCAAGCCGGCGGAGAGTACCGGACATCGTATTTTACAGTTATCCCAATAATGCGATCACTCAGAGGTAATTTACAGTGCTATCAGCAGGTAGTTTATTCCAGGTAGGTAATAAGTTTCGCTTGACTCGCAAGCTTGATTGCGAGTCAAGCGAAACGCGTTACCTACCTGGAATAAACTACCTGCTGATAGCACTGTAAATTACCTCTGAGTGATTGCATTATTGGGATAACTGTAAAATATATATATATATATATGTTTCCAAATTGTTGTCCAAAAATTGAAGACGCACTCAGCAAAGGATGTTTCAGCAGAAACTTTACTTTCAAACCTGCATTTAATTCCAAGCATTTTCTATAGCCTGACGCGTTTCAGAGCTCCTGCTCTTTCATCAGAGGCTTGCTAACAGTCCACAGAAGCAGTAACACACCCTCTTCTCCCCTTTGCATGCTAGTAAGTAATTGCCCTCAGGTGGGCCTCCCAAGTGAGTTGCAGTGCTTGTGCATGCTGGGAGTTGTGGTTTGTGTTGTGCACCATTATTTCCCTCCAGTGGGATCTGTGTTCTTGTTGCAACTTTATTTAAAACATTTTCCTTGCCCTCCAGTGGGCCTCAGAATATCAATTCAGTTTGCATTTAAAAAGATCCCTTGTGCTGTTCCCAGGCTTTGAATAGTTCATAGCCCCCAGCCCCAAATACCTTTTTCTTGGTGGTGCAGTCTTCCACAGCAGGGCTGCCGTGATTTATGTTTCCAAATTGTTGTCCAAAAATTGAAGACGCAATCAGCAAAGGATGTTTCATCAGAAACTTTACTTTCAAACCTGCATTTCATTCCAAGCATTTTCTATAGCCTGACACATTTCAGAGCTCCTGCTCTTTCATCAGAGGCTTGCTAACAGTCCACAGAAGCAGTAACACACCCTCTTCTCCCCTCTGCATGCTAGTGAGTAATTGCCCTCAGGTGGGCCTCCCAAGTGAGTTTCAGTGTTTGTGCATGCTGGGAGTTGTGGTTTGTGTTGTGCACCATTATTTCCCTCAAGTGGGATCTGTGTTCTTGTTGGAACTTTATTTAAAGAATGCAGAACAATGTCATACATTCACCCCAGTACAGAGATCTGGGCCTAAATCCATTGTTTTTTTGCTCCCCATGCCATTCCAGTTTGAACCCAGCCATATGCAAATCAGTCTTGACCCTGCACCCAATGGGGACAGTCCAGCCCGAACTGCCAGGCCAGGTCCTCCCTGGACTGGAAACAAGCACCGTAGGACCACTGGATTCAAGCTAGCCTGGCTGATTAGGGGTGATGCCCCGAAACCGGTCCCAGGATGCTTGTTTCCGGCCCAGGGAGGACCTGGCTTGGCAGTTCATTCTGGACTGTTCCCATGAGGCACAGGGTCAAGACTGATTTGCATATGGCTGGGGCTAAACTGGGTTTGCATGGTCACCAAAGAACGATGGATTTAACCCAGATCTATTGACTGGGGAGAATGTCTGATTTGCTCTGCATTCGGTCCATCATCTGTGTGTCTTTTGTTTTTTTTATCTTGTAGCCATTGGGCATTGTGGTGGCAATATCGTGGAAGGAGGAGGGGTTGAACCAGGTTTGCCTGATGACAATTGCATCAAGGGAGAGGGTGGTGATGGTGTCCCAGACTTCGGTGGCCTGTTTGCAAAGAGATCGGATGTTGAGCAGGAGGCTTCTGGGAGGTTCCGCGGGGGGTCGTCGTTGGTAAAGTGGGAGTGGTGCAGGTATCTGTGAAGGCGGGAGGTCCTGAGTTGCAAATTACATACATTCCGTTTTTCCGATTCCCAAATAGTTATTTCTATGGATTCGCTATTTGGGAATTGCTAAATCGGAATTTTGCACATATAGACCCTAGACTTAACAGGGATTGAAATGGAAATCCTGAAATCATATTTACAGGAGACTCTACAGAATGGGTAGATTGTTCCTTTTTCATCACCTGCTGGGGCTCTTTTGTACCTCAGAAGGAACAAGATGTATGATATTGTTTTGATTATAAAGATGTAAACAATATCACAATCAGGGATATATATCCTGTACCTCATATAAAATAGATTTTGGAGTCAGTCCATGCTGCATGAGTGCTTACAACATTAGACTTAGGAGGGGCCCATCACCTGCTACAAATCAAAGAAGGTGATGAGTGGAAGACTGCCTTCTGCACTCCTTTCCTGTATTATTAATAGTGTGTGATGCTATTGGTTTGTTTATACCATTTCATTTCTTCATGGATTAAATTTTTCCTGATGTCTCATCCGACAAGTGTGAAAGAGACTCAAATTTTTCTTAGAGTTACACACTTTTATTATGAGTTTATAAAGCATTTTGCAGAGATTATAGGTCATAGTATTTAAATCAGAAAGGTGGAGACTTTAAAGAAGAAGTGGTTTTGTTGTGATGATCAGACTGAAAGAGTTCTCAATACACTAACGCAGATGTTTGTTATTTTGTTAGATGTGCCTCTTTTGCAGTATTCAGACATTCACAGAAATTCATAGAAAAGGAAAATGACGGGAAGGAACAGCCTGCTTTTTTTCTGTCCCATGTTCTGTCAGAATCCAAGCCTAAAGATTCAGCGCTAGAAAGCGATGTCTTGGATACGAAGACGGCTTGTAGTGAATGATTATAATTTTTGACGCGATCTAAAGAACTACTTGAAATTCAAGCTGACCATCAGAATTTATTGTGTTTGAGAAATATTCACTGCAGAAGGGCATTTTCCTTTCTACAGTAAGACTTTATCTTCATTTATTTTCATGGTTCAAAGAATGGGTCGGCAGATGCCTAGTGCCGCCATTATCCAGAATCCTCACTTATGAACAGTTTGTAATGCCTGCATAACTGCTGAGGATCTTGCCAGTGGCAGTTATATATCCTTAGTTTGAGGCCAGAGGGCTCTATGAGCAATGTAACGTCCAGAGGAGAACATCAACAAAAAAAAATGTACCTCAACTGCAGTCCCCTCATCATCCAGAAAACTTTAAAATATATGGCAAAATGTACCTATTTTCAAGCCAAAATGCATTGCACTTTTACGATTTGTTATTACATGTGGGTATCGATTACCTGTTTTCTTTTAGATCAATAAGAAGGAATCCAAGGACAAACATATTTTGTAATGTTTCAGTGAAAAAAAAATAAACTTGAGAAAAAAATACAGAAAGCATGATTTTCACTCTGTGTTACATTGTTGACAATGACCTATTCATTTTCAAAATTGAAACTATTTCAATCAAGACATTAAAGCCATTTTTTTAATAAGACCTTTTTGATTTGTTCACAGCAGCGTTCAGATGAGAGTTAGAGTTCAAAACATGAATGTATACGAAGATATACTCTGGAAATGCTTTAGTTTTTAATTGCAGAAAGGATATGACATGTTTTCCAGAAGAGCTGTAGAGAGCGTAAGGTTTCCTTTCAATGTTTTCTTTTTTAGAGAAGTCGTGGGGCACAGAAACATCTCAGAAATGGTTTGAAGTGCGTTAAGAAAATATATTAGGTGTCTATTATGTGAAAGAGGGCAAGGGTGAAGTGAATGTTTAGTACTCATCGGACAAGGATGACTTCAGCTGAATAGTGTGTCTCTTTGCATGGGCGGTATTTAGAAGTGTACTTTTTTCTTACATGTCTAGTGCTGTACAACATAATGTGCATAAACTAAAGATAACGCTGCTTTTTGTTCTGTTTGAAAGGATTGGCATGATATGATTTCATGTGTAAGAAACATGTATAGAATTAACTGTGTGTGGATAGTATTGATAGTATTGTTGTCATCCTATCCGCCCCATCATAAATGTAAAATAAATGTATAACTATATAACTATTGACAGTTATGGACTAGGGAAATTCACACAGATATTTTCGGGGTTTTTCAGTGAATTTTTAGAATTTGTTTTAATCTAAAGTCACCATACCCTTTGGTATTTTTTGTGAATTTATGTTTTTTTTTAATGTAAGGGAATATCTTATTACCAAGCTGACCATCAGAATTTATAGTGTTTGGGAAGGCGGTAGGACCAGAATCCATTCCGGGGGAACTCTATAAGATACTGGCTCCTGGCCTACAAGAATTGATGAAGGATGTGTTTCTTGAGGCACAATCTGGCCAGTGGACTCCCGAGTCGGCTAATATAGTGGTATTCCCCAAGAAAGGGAAGCCGCTTAGGGAGCTAGGATCCTATCGACCTATTACGTTAATAAACAGCAAAGTTAAGGTTTATGCCAAGATTTTGGCTAACCGACTTGCGGTTGTCATCATGAAATTGGTTTCCCCAACCCAACATGGGTTTGTTCCTGGCCGCAGCACCATTGACCATGTTCAACGGGTGATTGCTCTTTTTGGTGCTGCGGGAATCACCGGAGACCCTATCGGGCTAATCCTGCTGGATGCGGAGAAAGCCTTTGATAGGGTCTCCTGGCCTTCCTTATGGGCAAGGCTTGAGAACAGAGGGCTAGTGGAAGGCTATATTAAGGCTATTGCAACAATGTATAGCAATCCGGTGGCCAGAGTAGCAATAATGGGGGAGATGTCGGGGCCAGTTTTGATCAGTAGGGGAACTTGTCAGGGTTGCCCGTGCTCCCCCTTATTATTTGCTTTGTATATTTTTTATTTATTTATGTCATTTATAAAGCGCATGAATCACCCCGGGTGGGGTATCTCCGCGCTAAAGACGGCTAAAGAGGCACTAAAGCTAAAAGAGTGATGTTTTAAGTTTTTTCCTAAAAATCAGGTAGTTAGTGCATTGGCGGATGTCCAGTGATAGCTGGTTCCATATTTGTGGGGCTAGGTAGGAGAACGCTTTGCCTCCTAATCTGGCTTGTTTTATGCGCGGAACAGTGAGAAAACCCTTGTCTTTTGATCGAAGGGTATGTGAAGGTATATATCTAACCAATTTATCCGTTAGATATTTCGGTCCCATTTTGTTAAGGCCTTTGAATACCAAACAGCTAATTTTAAATTCAATTATTTTACGTATGGGCAACCAGTGTAATTTACGTAGTAGGGGGCCAGAGGGAGTGCGGGAAGGAGCACTGGTTACCAGACGGGCCGCCGTGTTCTGGACCACTTGTAAACTGCTCAAGGCAGTTGTCTTATATTGACCCATTAGTCAGGAAGATCAAGGGCAATAATCGGATTTTACCAACTCATAGTATCGACGGTAGTACTAAGATCTTGGCTTATGCCGACAACTTGGCACTTGTGACTCCTGCCCCTTTAGGCGCACTAGAAGAAATTGAAAAAGAAGCGAACATCTTTGGACGCATCTCAGGCTATCGACTCAATCAAAATAAGAACTTAGTTGTGGTTAGCAAGGGGCTACAGTTAAATGACCCACGGGTCGTACAGAAAGCAACATATCTTGGGGTTGAACTAATGGCAGATGTGTAAAAAATTGCAGAAATTAATTTGGGCCCACTACTCCCGAAATTTAAAATGGATTTTTTTTGTCTAGATAATCTTAAACTAACGTTGGTTGGGAGATGCAAGGTCATCAAGATGCTGTTTCTGCCAAAAACGTTATACCTTTTTAGGGCTATTTCTCTGACCATCGATAGCTCCTGGTTTAAATCTATGAACCAGATGTTTTCTAGGTTCCTATGGGCTAATTGTTGCCCTCGGAGAGCGCTAAAATTTTTAACGTTGCCAAGAGATAGAGGGGGGTGAGCAGTACCCTATCTCCAGCTATATCACTGGGCCTCAATACTACATAAAATTGGTAGTCTACTCAATGGAGAAGCGGATATGCTGTGGCTGCACCCGTCACAATTTACGAGCTTATATTAGGGAAAACGGCCAATGGTTGTCTTCTGCGGCATACGGAATTCAATTATTATAAAAGGGTAAAGTTTAAGACCCTGACCTGTGCTTTCAAAGTTTGGACGGCAGTCCGGAAAAGACTCGGCCTGGGACTTATTAATGCCTATACCCCATTGTATAACAATGAGTCACTTCCTAGTAGTTTTTAATGACGGTCATATGAAAAGCTGGCACAACAAAGGTGTTAGGATCATTGGCGATGTTATGGACGAGGAAAGGGTAATATCGTTTGATAGGATTAAGGATACATTTGGGGTAGAAAATAGACAGTTTTTCAAATATCTCCAGATAAGAGATTTCTTAGCTAGAAAGACGGGGGCAGTAGCGGCTTCTCCAGAGTGACGTTTGTGGAGATATTACTCAAAGGGTCACATACACTTGGTGGGATTTATAAAAAATTGAATGAGATGACACATGATGATTTAATCAAACATTATGATCGCTGGCAGGAAGCTTTACAGGTGGGACTGGGCGAAATCGAAGATTCATTACAACTGGCCCAAACGTCATTTATTGCAGCTAACCTCCAATTACAGTGTTTTAAAACATGGTTTAATCTCTATATCACTCCGGCAAAGATTGCAAAATGTGGAAGAAGTGCGGGTTCAGCCTGTCCACGCTGCGGTTTTCAAGCCGCTGATATTGTTCATATGATCGCTTCCTGTCCCAATTTAGATACAGTTAAAAGAGATGTTGGTACTATTCTGGAATCTCAATTGGGACAGAAAGTAGATCTATCATCACAGCTGATTGTACATGGTGTTAGTAGCTCTCCTCTCTCAGGGCGATTACAGGCCTTCCTCTATATCGCTATGACAGTATTTAGACTTTTTCTAGCCACTCATTAGCTTGATCCAGTTCCACCATCGGGTCAACAATGGCTAGCTAGAATCCTGGTGGTGTACAGACTAGAAATTGCAGTCATTGCTAGGAGAGGGCGCAGGGCAAGGGAAAGAGGGATGGAAATTTGGGCTCCCTTGAATAGATGGTCACATGACAGTGAAGATACAGGGTAAGAGGCAAAGCAATAAATAAATAAACCAGGTGTTTAAAAAGTGCCAGTGCTCTTAGAAGAAAAAAAGGAAAAATATACTAGGAGGGATCTTTATTGAGGGGGCGTGTTATCCTTATAAATATCTGGCCTTCAATGTTTTAAATTTCGCAATGATGTTTAATTGTTTGAAATGATTTGGGTCTATTGAATTTTCTTTTGTGTTTATTATATACCAATGTAGAACTGATCTTGTATTAAGAGAGATGGACCAGCAGGGGTGGGTTGGGAGGGTTGCGTGATGGGGTTGGTGTTGTTTTCTTTAAGTTCATATTTTTTTCTATATGTCTGGTATTTTGAAAATCATAATAAAGAATTCATTAAAAAAAATAAAAAGAATTTATAGTGTTTGAGAAATCTTCACTGCAGAAGGGCATTTTCCTTTCTACAGTCAGACTTTATCTTCATTTACTTTCATTGTTCAAAGAATGGGTCGGCAGATGCCTAGTGCCGTCATTATCCAGAATCCTCACTCATGAACAGTTTGTAATACCTCCATAACTGCTGAGGATCTGGCCAGTGGTAGTTATATATCCTTAGTTTGAGGCCAGAGGGCTCTATGAGCAATGTAACGTCCAGAGGAGAACATCAACAAAAAAAAAATGTACCTCAACTGCAGTCCCCTCATCAGGCAGAAAACTTTAAAATATATGGCAAAATGTACCTTTTTTCCAGGCAAATTGCATTGCACTGTTACGATTTGTTATTACATGTGGGTATCTATTACCTTTTTTCTTTTAGATCAATAAGAAGGAATCCAAGGACAAACATATTTTGTAATGTTTTACTGAAAAAAAAATAAACTGGTGAGAAAAAAATACAGAAAGCATGATTTTCACTCTGTGTGTTACATTGTTGACAATGACCTATTCATTTTCAAAATTGAAACTATTTCAATCGAGACATTAAAGCCATTTTTTCACAGCAGCTTTCAGATGAGAGTTGGAGTTCAAAACATGAATGTATACGAAGATATGCTCTGGAAATGCTTTAGTTTTTTAACTGCATAAGCAGAAAGGCAATGACATGTTTTCCTGGAAGAGCTGTAGAGAGCGTAAGGTTTCCTTTCAATGTTTTCTTTTTAAAGAGGTCGTGAGGCACAGAAACATCTCAGAAATGGTTTGAAGTGCGTTAAGAAAATATATTAGCTGTTTATTATATGAAAGAGAGCAAGGGTGAAGTGAATGTTTAGTACTCATCAGACAAGGATGACTTCAGCTGAATAGTGTGTCTCTTTGCATGGGCGGCAATTAGAAGTGTACTTTTTTCTTACATTCCTAGTGCTGTACAACATAATGTGCATAAACTAAAGATAACGCTGCTTTTTGTTCTGTTTGAAAGGATTGGCAAGATATGATTTCATGTGTAAGAAACATGTATAGAATTAACTGTGTGTGGATAGTATTGATAGTATTGTTGTCATCCTATCCGCCCCATCATAAATGTAAAAGAAATGTATAACTATATAACTATTGACAGTTATGGACTAGGGAAATTCACACACATATTTTCGGGTTTTTTCAGTGAATTTTTAGAATTTGTTTTCATCTAAAGTCACCATACCCTTTGGTATTTTTTGTGAATTTATGTTTTTTTTATAATGTAAGGGAATATCTTATTACATATCTATCTATAACATCACTTTTTTGGTGTTTTGGCTCCTATTTAGTCAACTCCCCTACTATATATCCTCTGGCCGGGTGCAGTAGTGGGTTGGCCACAGGGCCAGCTGTCAGTCCCTGCAGCCACCTTCGCATCTGGTGGACAAACCTCTGCTGTGTAACAGCATTACGTGCTTCCGCCAACCCTGCCACTGGCAGCCAACCCCACAGTATGAAAGGCCTTTGGCAATGTGTAGTCAAGGGGGTTGGCCGCAGGCTATACCCTCAGCAGGGGGGTCAACTACCTTTAGGCATCGCTGAAGAATCTTTGCCCAATCTACATGGACACCCAACTCATGTTACTTCCAGTGTACCAGGGTACCTGTGCTCAAGATTCAACCCCGAGGTACTGCAGAAGTGTGCAAGCTTACCCCGATCATGCTTGCATGGTACAGTGGCACCAACAGGTTTGAAGCTTGCGCAGTGACTCCCGCAGGAGTACTGCAGTACTTAATGGGAGGGCTTAGCTGGGTTGCACAGGAGTACTGTGGGACCTGCAGCACAATTTTTTTTTTTATTTGGGCCCCGTGGGTCTGTTTTGGTTTCCTTCACAAGTAGAACTAAAAGGGGATCAGGATGTCCCTAACCTGCCCCTTACATCTTTTTTTTTTTACAACTTCAGAACGGAGGGACTGAGTCCCTTAGTCCTGTAATGGTGGCAGAAAAACAATTTCTAACTTGCTGCCAGCACACAATATCATTCGCTACTGCAGAACTGGCTCAAGTCCAGCAAAACTGAAACAGCTAACAGGAGTAAAACTAGGCCTGGGCGGTAAATTCCGCTCCGCTCGCGGAATTTTGGCAGTTCCGCGGAGAAAGCGGAATTGCCGAAAATTCCGCGATCCGCGGCATAGCGGAATTTTTTCCTTGTTCGCACTTTCAAAATGCGTGTTCATGGGAGCGGGAGCGACTTACCGGGATCCCTGCGTTCGCCGACGAGTTTTCCTATCCGTTCGCGTGCGCCACGAGATTTTGGTAGCCGGCCGCGCGATCCCGCGAGAGTGTGTGATCGCGAACACGTCATTCGGACGCGCCATCGGACATCCGGGTTCGCGAACAGGAAACACGCATCGTGAGCGAGCAGGACAAGTGAAACAAGATGGCCGCGCCAATTGGCGACCGCATGGGCAAGTTTGCGAGATATTTCCCCCCGAGCATGCAAACAGCATCCCCGAACAGGAAAAACGCATCGCGAACGGGCGGAACAAGCAATTCCGCATGCTCGTGGAATTCTGCGTAGCTCGCGGAGATTTTTTACCGTTTTGCGGAACTTTGCGTAACGCGACTACGCAAATTCCGCCCACCCCTAAGTAAAACCTCATCGTCAAATCAGAAAGCCACATTTTTGGTATTTGGGTACTGCTGAACTCCTGAGGGATCAACCATCCTGATATACCTAACTTTTTAACCACTTCAAGCACAAGCTGAGCACCTTTTTAAATGTCAATTTTTCAAAGGATTTACACCAAATTATAAAAAATATGCTTCCTGAGTAAATTTTAACTTTTTGTCAAATTTGGTGTAATTCCTTTCAGTCATTTTTGGGATTCAGAAAGAAAAGTTTCCTATGTGAATTAATATGGGAAATCAATGTTTTAGGACCCCCCCTTTTTTGGCCTCCGTATGATGGTTCAGCACAAAGCACAAACATTATAGAGAATGAGCTGAGGTGGATATACCTTTTTGGGAAAGTGTCTTGCAGATTCATCAAATGGCGCAAAATATATAACGCTCTTCCTAAGGAACATATGACCCAACTATACCTACACTGTGTAATGTATGTATTGTGTATAAGTATAATACATATATTATTTTTATATGTTAAGCACCTAGGCATGTGGGCTTACAAGGCACACTTTAAGGGTGATGTATTAATAGATAAATAGGGTTTTCCTGCAAGGCAAAGGCACTGTTCCATTCCATAAGTCACTACAATGCTATTAAGATGCTGTCCTGCCAGAGCATATATTTTGGTCACAAACTTTTGATGTTGTAAATTCAGACTGCAGCTCACACATGACATTTAATTCCAATAACATTGATACATTTTCTGCGCCATCCACCATGTTCTTATATGAAAGCTAAATAATCCAATTAGGTAATTTCTATAGACATACATGTACTCTGAGGAATTGCACAGGTGCTGTGCTAATGTTTTTTTAAAAAAATATATATTTATTGGTTTTTGCAACCAGTACAGTGTGCATATCATTTTGAATGATTATGTTACAAGATTCCGAATTCTTTTGAAAAGCATTACATCATAACTGTGCTGATCGGATTGGTGCTGTGCTAATGCTTAAGTGTGGAATATTCACAGAGTCCTAAAGTTAGGATAACCAGATGTTGGAAAGTGGGTTATTAGTATTGCTAAATATACATCTACCACAGGCAATAAGGCCCCTAACATAGTCTAGGGCTCAGAACAGGGCTCAATATATTATTTCCATCCTCAACCCTTGGTAGCTTGGCTGAGAGCAGGCAGGCTTAACTTAGGAGACAGGTATGGAAAGCATTTACAAGCATCATTTCAGTAAATAACAAAGTCACAACACACAATAAAAATCCCACACCAATTTATAAAAACAGGAAATATTTTTTTCTTTAAAATCACACCAAAATAACAAACATCCAATGTAGGAAACCGGAGATATGAATTTCTAAAAATAACCACTTTAGAGTGCTTCAGAGCCAATAGCGCCACTTTGGGACATCTGATCATGCTTGATCGGGACACAGTCAAAGTTTCAGGCTGGCCATGATGGAGTTCTGGCCAGATACACTAAGGGGGAGGCCCCATCAATTTTTTATCTTTGCTCTTAGAAACTTTTGTGGAGCTTTTTCTTCCAACCCCCTCGCTGCTCCTAACCAGGCCGGACATGGAGAGGGTTCACCGGCTTGATTGTCCGCAAGGCCCTGGTCAAATCCTGGAAGTCGAAGCTCCTGAGCTTTTCAGCGGCATGAACCAGAAGTCCAGGCCGGGTCGCAGTTGAAGGAGGCCGGCTTGGCTCTCCCTGTCGAGTCTGTCTCCCTCTGGAGCTTTTTCCCAAAAGTTCTCTAAGCTTCTCCAAACTTCAGAAGGCATTTCCTGCAGTTGTCCTTGCGGGTTCAAAGTGGCCAAAGCACAACTCCAATGGTATGGAATCTCCTGGATGGTCTTTGGAAGGTTGGGACTGCAATTCCCACAGTGCACCTTGCCAAATCCCTAAAAGTCCACTGGATGCACTCCAGTTGCTGTGGACTCTTGGTGGAGATGATGCAGGTGAGCTCTATTAACCTGTAGCTTGCAGGAAGTCCACTCCTAAATCCCTAATATGTGTAAATAATGTAGATTATCACCTTTTAAGTTGCCCTATCACCAAAGTCAAGTTTGAGCATAATTTTCATTTAAAAGCAGTGCTGTTGCTTTTAAAATGACCTTAGGCTCTCAGCAGTGCACACATGCAAGTGCAACAAAGGCTGCTGGCCTCTAAACTGCCATGCCCTATTATATACTAGGGACTTAATAGTAGTTTTAATCCCCCTAGCCCTATTATCTACTAGGGACTTATAGGGTAAGCCATGCCAAATATAGGTGTACCCTAACACATAGTGCACCCTAATGCATGTGTGTGGTTTTAACATAGCACTGGTCCTGAGCCTTCCCACAGAAGAGCCCATGGCACTCTCAGAGTCAGAATATCAACATCCAGGGGTCTCAAATGGCGCAAAAAGTGGGGGAACACTGCAAACAGATCCTAGTTTCCAACACCAGATATGAAAAAATGTGGAGATTATGACTAAAATGGATGTCCTTTCTTGGAGTTAGCTTAAAAAATGTTGCATGATCCATCAGAAAAATACGGATGATGCTCTTTGCCGCATTAAATGAATAATTTACAAACTGCTGCAGTATTTTACGTCCTTAATGACCTCATTCTCTAAAGGTACATCTTAACTATTAATGCACTCACCATAAGATAAAACATTTATTTGCTTATATCCGTAACAAACCTTGCCTTTTACCATAGATTTGTTGTGAGGCATCTTGCATGAAGGAGGAAAACATACTCATGTTGGTAAATAACCCTATTCGAAGTATTTGAAGTATCCAATGTTGTTAAGAATCAATATTCAGTCTTTATATTAATAGAAAATAATTTTCTGTTACTTTTACTTTGAATCCATCAGAAAATCATTCTCCTTCACATCCAATTTACTTACCTCTGAAGCCCTATCAATCTCAATTTTTTTAATGTTCTTAGTTGAAACATACTGTGCTCCCTCATGCAACCTCTAGCACTGAGCCACATTCAGTTTGAGAACCAATCCTTGATACAGTGTAGATAGAATGATTTTCTGTCTGAGCTCCATGACAATTACACCACCTAGATCTAGGTACCGTAAAGAACTAAGTGGAAAGACAACCCCATTTCACAGCAACATGCATATATGTCTATGGTTACTGTAATGTCTTCCCAGCCCAGATACTCACCAATGACCAAACCACACACGGTGCTTAGTATTACACGTCTTTATTCGACTACGTTTAACTGCGTAGCCAAAATTCTAAAACAAGCTTTCATGACATTGCGTTCTGACACCTACGTCATGGCTCTATGGAGTCCGTCATGAGCCCAAAAGTTCTATCATAAATTATGGGAAGACACTACATCTTGCCCTCTGTTAAATAGAATTTTTTTTTAGAAATCCAATAATATATATATGTATATATATATATATATATATGTGATCAAGGCCGCAGGTCGGCGGCCGAAACGTGTTATGTGGACCATTCTTGGCTTGAAATAAACTCCTGATTTCATCTGCTGCTGTGGTCTGTGCCCGTGTGTTCCTTGGTGGTTGCAGTTACTACGGGACTATGTGCTGATATATATATATATATATATATATATATATATATATATATATATATATATATATATATATATATATATATATATATATATATATATATATGCCTAAACAAACTTCTGTAATCCCAGAAAACGGCACGGACACCTTGGAAAGTTGCAGCAAAATTCTTTAATGACTGCACAAGCAACGCGTTTCAGCTTACGCCTTGATCACGCTAAAGGCCAAGCAGTGATACACACCAATTTAACCAGTGCTCTACAACATAGAAAAGGGAATAATAATGACACCAATGGTGAACAACATCTATGGTAAAAAACGGCGGCCATCTTAGCACTATAAATATGCATACATCACATCAGCTATATAGATGGTTAAGCTGTTATACTAACACCGACCTTGGCAACTAAATAGCCTGGTAGCACAAGTTCATACATACATCAAGAGTGTTTTCGTGACGACATGAATAATATATTACTAAATCAGATGTAATATAAAATATAATTACAAACATGATTTATGGCAACAGTCATCACAGAATAAAATTCCAATACCATATCCAGCTTGACAAAATGCACCAGTATCTAAGTTTACACCGACCAATGTATATTAATAAAGCGACTGTATGTCCAAGTTTTAACAATAAATACATGCAGCACATATAATATTGCTTGTGCAGTCATTAAAGAATTTTGCTGAAACTTTCCAAGGTGTCCGTGCCGTTTTCTGGGATTACAGAAGTTTGTTTAGGCATATTGCGGGGTTGCCGGTACCCCGAGCATGGACCGCCCTGATTGACAGCTTCTACCTTCACCGGGTTCTGTATATATATATATATATAAAATTCACTGAAAAAACCATAGGTTTTAGGGACAGTTATAGTTAGTTGGACATTTCACTCATACAAAACCATAGAAATTCCCCCGTTATAATTAGTTCAGCTAACTATAACTCGCGCCCCCGCAATGCACTGCTGATGACGTCACATATTACATCACTCATGACATGGTCAGTGACATCACTGATGACATCACTGATGACATCTCAAATGACATCACTGATGACATCACTGATGACATCATCCAGTGACTGTGTGTTTCTGTAAAGTTTAAATATGTTTAATATATATAGGGAAAGGCGTATTGAAGAATGAGTGGGTGTATAAGTGTCTGTATGGATGATTTAGTACGTGCGTGACTGACTCTACAAGTGAGTGATTAAACATATCTTACTGAATGCATGGGTTAGTGACTAAACTGTGTGAATGTCTGTATCCGTCTGTTTGTTGGTGTGTAAGTGGATGCATGGATTTGCGAATAGCTACATGAGTGTCTATATGGGTTATTGATTGGTTCTCTGAGTATCTGTATAGCTGCCTGAGTGTTTGTGTGGGTGGGGTGTGTGTGACTCTGTACATAGATGTGTGAGTGGGTGATTCACTGGGTGCATGATTTCAAGAGTGCATCTGTGATGGACTGCTTGGGTGGGTGAGTGTGTGTATGGGTGTGTTAGTGAGTGAATGTATATCTCAGTGGTACATGTGCGAGTAACTACATATGTAAAAGGCAGTATATATGTGTGTTAGAGTATTTAAATGGCTATAAGTGAGAGTGTGTGATTGTGAGAGTGGCTGTATGGATGCGTGTGTGCTTGTATCAGTTATTGTATAAGAGCGTAAGAATGTGCTAGTATTTGTATGAGTAAGTGAGCTGGTGTGTGTATAACTGTATAGGTGAGTAAATGGGTGTGTGATTAATTTTTTGCATGACTGACTAGGTGTGTGAGTACCTCTATGGATGCGTGGCGGTGTGTGAGTGTTTATATAGGTGTATGAGTGCATATGATAGTCCTGTACTGAGTGACTGTAAGTATGAGTGACTGTACGGGTGAGTGAGTAGATGTGTGTGTGTAGACCTAAGAATCAGTGAGTGGGTATGTAGTTATTGGTATTGGAGTGTGTATGGTTTTGAGAATGGCAGTCTGTAATTTAGAGTGGGTGTACCAAAAGTTATATTAGGGTGTGAGAAGATGCATGAAATTATCACATGGATGATGTCATCAGTGATGTCATCAGTGATGTCATTTGAGATGTCATCAGTGATGTCATCAGTGATGTCACTGACCATGTCATGAGTGATGTAATATGTGACGTCATCAGCAGTGCATTGCGGGGCGCAAGTTATAGTTAGCTGAACTAACTATAACGGGGGAATTTCTATGGTTTTGTATGAGTGAAATGTCCAACTAACTATAACTGTCCCTAAAACCTATGGTTTTTTCAGTGAATTTCAAAGGTTTTTTAAATGCTAATTTCTAACTATAACGTGTCTGAAACCTATGGTTTTTTCAGTGAATTTCAAAGGTTTTTTAAATGCTAATTTCTAACTATAACGTGCCTGAAACCTATGATTTTTTAAGTGAATTTCAAAGGTTTTTTAAATGCTAGTTTCTAACTATGCCTACAGAGGTAGGACATGTGAAGAAAGAAGAAAAAACGCACAGAAAGAAGCAAAAGAAATGCAGAAAGAAGTAACAGAAGTCCACAAAGACGAAGAAAAGTGCAGGAAGAAGCAAAAGATGTGCAGAAAGAACCAACAGAGGAGCAGAAAGAGGCCTTGTTTCAAAATCATCCTGTGCCCACAACTTTTTCAGACGGGTACTGGTGGTAACTGACTCTGACTAACCAGAGTCAGTGCTATGCTAAAAGACACTTAGAATACAGTGAAAACACCTACATACACTAGGGAACACTATGCGTTGGGGTGCCCCTGTGATTAGCATGACCTCCTCTGTAAGTCCCTAGTACATAATAGGGCAGGGGGATTAAAACTACCTCTTAAAACGCGCTACAGTGGTGAAGGGAGGCGGGCCTGAGGTGACATGTGTGCAAACGCGCCCCGTGGCATGTTATAAGTTGCGGGATTAAGTCCCCTTGAATCCTGAGGGTCCCTGGGGCCCAACTAGCCCCCCAGGTACCTACAGTTAGGACCACAGAGCTGAGTTGCAGAGAGGCGTTCCGAGGCCGCGCACCTTTTTTCACCTCTCTGCAACGCAACTCTGTTGTGCTTACTGAAGGTACCTGGTGGGCTAGTTGGCCCCAGGGTCCCTCAGGATTCAAGGGGCGTGTTTGCGCACATGTCACCTGAGGCCCCGCCCCCTCCCTTCACCACTGTGCAAACGCGCCCCGTGGCGCGTTTTAAGTTGGGGGATTAGGTCACCTTGAATCCTGAGGGTCCCTGGGGCCCAACTAGCCCACCAAGTACTTCCAGTAAGCACCACAGCCCTGCGTTGCAACGCCTGTAACAAATTGTGCAGTTGTGTTTAGGTAGTGAAGGGGGTCGTGCTGGGGGTAGTGTTTTAGGGTTTAGGGTAGTGCAGTGGTGATGGTGTAGTGTAGGGGGTCATGCTGGGGGTAGATTTAGGGTTTAGGGTAGTGCAGTGGTGTTTGGATAGTGTAGGGAGTCATGCTGGGGGAGTGTTTTAGGGTTTAGGGTAGTGCAGTGGTGTTTGGGTAGTGTAGGGGGTCATGCTGGGGGTAGTGGTTTAGGGTTTAGGGTAGTGCAGTGGTGTTTGGGTAGTGTAGGGGGTACTGCTGGTGGTAGTGTTTTAGGGTTTAGGGTAGTGCAATGGTGTTTGGGTAGTGTAGGGGGTACTGCTGGGGGTAGTGTTTTAGGGTTTAGGGTAGTGCAGTGGTGTTTGGGTAGTGTAGGGGTACTGCTGGGGGTATTGTTTTAGGGCTTAGGGTAGTGCAGTGGTGTTTGGGTAGTGTAGGGGTTCGTGCTGGGGGTCATTTTTTAGTGTTTAGGGTAGTGCAGTGGTGTTTGTGTAGTGTAGGGGGTAGTGTTTTAGGGTTTAGGGTAGTGCAGTGGTGTTTGTGTAGTGTAGGAGGTCGTGTTTTAGGGTTTAGGGTAGTGCAGTGGTGTTCGGGCAGTGTAGGGGTCATGCTGGGGGTGGTGTTTCAGGGTTTAGGGCAGTGCAGTGGTATTAGGGCAGTGTAGGGGGTCTTGCTGGGGGTGGTGTTTCAGGGTTTAGGGCAGTGGTGTTCGGGTAGTGTAGGGGGTCATGCGGGGGGTAGTGTTTCAGGGTTTAGGGCAGTGCAGTGGTGTTTGGGTAGTGTAGGGGGTCATGCTGGGGGGAGTGTTTTAGGGTTTAGGGTAGTGCAGTGGTGTTCGGATAGTGTAGGGGGTCGTGCTGGGGGGAGTGTTTTAGGGTTTAGGGCAGTGCAGTGGTGTTCGGGTAGTGTAGGGGGTCGTGCTGGGGGGGAGTGTTTGAGGGTTTAGGGCAGTGCAGTTGTGTTCGGGTAGTATAGGGGGTCGTGCTGGGAGGAGTATTTTAGGGTTTAGGGTAGTGCAGTGGTGTTCGGGTAGTGTAGGGGGTCGTGCTGGGGGTTGTGTTTCAGGGTTTAGGGCAGTGCAGTGGTGTTCGGGCAGTGTAGGGGGTCGTGCTGGGGCTGGTGTTTCAGGGTTTAGGGCAGTGCAGTGGTGTTCGGGCAGTGTAGGGGGTCTTGCTGGGGGTGGTGTTTCAGAGTTTAGGGCAGTGCAGTGGTGTTCGGGCAGTGTAGCGGGTTTTGCTGGGGGTGATGTTTCAGGGTTTAGGGCAGTGCAGTGGTGTTCGGGCAGTGTAGGGGGTCTTGCTGGGGGTGGTGTTTCAGGGTTTAGGGCAGTGGTGTTCGGGCAGTGTAGGGGATCGTGCTGGGGTGGTGTTTCAGGGTTTGGGGCAGTGCAGTAGTGTTCGGGCAATGTAGGGGGTCGTGCAGGGGGTGGTGTTTCAGGGTTTAGAGCAGTGCAGTGGTGTTCGGGCAATATAGGGAGTCGTGCTGGGGGTGGTGTTTCAGGGTTTAGGGCAGTGCAGTGGTGTTCGGGCAGTGTAGGGGGTCGTGCACGGGGTGGTGTTTCAGCGTTTAGGGCAGTGCAGTGGTGTTCGGGCAGTGTAGGGGGTCGTGCTGGGGCTGGTGTTTCAGGGTTTAGGGCAGTGCAGTGGTGTTCGGGCATTGTAGGGGGTCTTGCTGGGGGTGGTGTTTCAGGGTTTAGGGCAGTGGTGTTCGGGCAGTGTAGGGGGTCTTTCTGGGGGTGATGTTTCAGAGTTTAGGGCAGTGCAGTGGTGTTCGGGTAGTGTAGGGGTCTTGCTGGGGGTAGTTTTTCAGGGTTTAGGGCAGTGCAGTGGTGTTCGTGCAGTGTAGGGGGTCGTGCTGGGGATGGTGTTTCATGGTTTAGGGCAGTGCAGTAGTGTTCAGGCAGTGTAGGGGGTCGTGCTGGGGCTGGTGTTTCAGGGTTTAGGGCAGTGCAGTGGTGCTCGGGCAGTGTAGGGGGTCGTGCTGGGGGTGGTGTTTCTGGGTTTAGGGTAGTGCAGTGGTGTTCGGGCAGTGTAGGGGGTCGTGCTGGGGCTGGTGTTTCAGGGTTTAGGGCATTGCAGTGGTGTTCGGGCAGTGTAGGGGGTCATGCTGGGGGTGGTGTTTCAGTGTTTTGGGCAGAGCAGTGGTGTTCGGGCAGTGTAGGGAGTCGTGCTGGGGGTGGTGTTTCAGGGTTTAGGGCAGTGCAGTGGTGTTCGGGCAGTGTAGTTTGTCATGCTGGGGGTGGTGTTTCAGGGTTTAGGGCAGTGGTGTTCGGGCAGTGTAGGGGGTCTTGCTGGGGGTGATGTTTCAGGGTTTAGGGCAGTGCAGTGGTGTTCGGGCAGTGTAGGGGGTCTTGCTGGGGGTAGTGTTTCAGGGTTTAGGGCAGTGCAGTTGTGTTCGGGCAGTGTAGGGGGTCGTGCTGGGGGTGGTGTTTCAGGGTTTAGGGCAGTGGTGTTCGGGCAGTGTAGGGGGTCTTGCTGGGGGCAGTGTTTCATGGTTTAGGGCAGAGCAATGGTGTTCAGGCAGTGTAGGGGGTTGTGCTGGAGGTGGTGTTTCAGGGTTTAGGGCAGTGCAGTGGTGTTCGGGCAGTGTAGGGGGTCTTGCTGGGGGTGGTGTTTCAGGGTTTAGGGCAGTGGTGTTCAGGCAGTGTAGGGGGTCGTGCTGGGGGTGGTGTTTCAGGGTTTAGGGCAGTGCAGTGGTGTTCGGGCCGTGTAGGGGGTCGTGCAGGGGCTGGTGTTTCAGGGTTTAGGGCAGTGCAGTGGTGTTTGGGCAGTGTAGGGGGTTGTGCTGGGGGTGGTGTTTCAGGGTTTAGGGCAGTGCAGTGGTGTTTGGGCAGTGTAGGGGGTCGTGCTGGGGCTGGTGTTTCAGGGTTTAGGGCAGTGCAGTGGTGTTCGGGCAGTGTAGGGGGTCATGCAGGGGGTGGTGAGTCAGGGTTTAGGGCAGTGCAGTGGTGTTCGGGCAGTGTAGGGGGTCATGCTGAGGTAGTGTTTTAGGGTTTAGGGCAGTGCAGTGGTGTTTGGGCAGTGTAGGGGGTCGTGCAGGGGGGTGGTGTTTCAGGGTTTAGGGCAGTGCAGTGGTGTTCGGGCAGTGTAGGGGTCGTGCTGGGGGTGGTGTTTCAGGGTTTAGGGCAGTGCAGTGGTGTTCGGGCAGTGTAGGTGGTCTTGCTGGGGGTGGTGTTTCAGGGTTTAGTGCAATGGTGTTTGGGCAGTGTAGGGGGTCTTGCTGGGGGTGGTGTTTCAGGGTTTAGGGCAGTGCAATGGTGTTCGCGCAGTGTAGGGGGTCTTGCTGGGGCTGGTGTTTCAGCATTTAGGGCAGTGCAGTGGTGTTCGGCACGGTAGGGGGTCGTGCTGGGGGTGGTGTTTCAGGGTTTAGGGCAGTGCAGTGGTGTTCGGGCAGTGTAGGGGGTCGTGCTGGGGCTGGTGTTTCAGGGTTTTGGGCAGAGCAGTGGTGTTCGGGCAGTGTAGGGGGTAATGCTGGGGGTGGTGTTTCAGGGTTTAGGGCAGTGCAGTGGTGTTCGGGCAATGTAGGGTGTCATGATGGAGATGGTGTTTCAGGGTTTAGGGCAGTGCAGTGGTGTTCGGGCAGTGTAGGTGGTCTTGCTGGGGGTGGTGTTTCAGGGTTTAGTGCAATGGTGTTCGGGCAGTGTAGGGGGTCTTGCTGGGGGTCGTGTTTCAGGGTTTAGGGCAGTGCAATGGTGTTCACGCAGTGTAGGGGGTCTTGCTGGGGCTGGTGTTTCAGCGTTTAGGGCAGTGCAGTGGTGTTCGGGCAGTGTAGGGGGTCTTGCTGGGGGTGGTGTTTCAGGGTTTAGGGCAGTGCAGTGGTGTTCGGGCATTGTAGGGGGTCTTGCTGGGGCTGGTGTTTCAGGGTTTAGGTCAGTGCAGTGGTGTTCGGGCAGTGTAGGGAGTCTTGCTGGGGCTGTTGTTTCAGGGTTTAGGGTAGTGCAGTGGTGTTTCGGGCAGTGTAGGGGGTCGTGCTGGGGCTGGTGTTTCAGGGTTTAGGGCAGTGCAGTGGTTTTTAGGCAGTGTAGGCGGTCGTGCTGGGGGTGGTGTTTCAGGGTTTAGGGCAGTGCAGTGGTGTTCGGGCAGTGTAGGGGGTCGTGCTGGGGTTGGTGTTTCAGGGTTTTGGGCAGAGCAGTGGTGTTTGGGCAGTGTAGGGGGTCGTGCTGGGGGTGGTGTTTCAGGGTTTAGGGCAGTGCAGTGTTTTTCGGGCAGTGTAGGGGGTCTTGCTGGGGGTGGTGTTTCAGGTTTTAGGGCAGTGGTGTTCGGGCAGTGTAGGGGTCTTGCTGGGGGTGATGTTTCAGGGTTTAGGGCTGTGCAGTGGTGTTCGGGCAGTGTAGGGGGTACTGCTGGGGGTAGTGTTTTAGGGTTTAGGGTAGTGCAGTGGTGTTTGGGTAGTGTAGGGGGTACTGCTGGGGGTATTGTTTTAGGGCTTAGGGTAGTGCAGTGGTGTTTGGGTAGTGTAGGGGTTCGTGCTGGGGGTCATTTTTTAGTGTTTAGGGTAGTGCAGTGGTGTTTGTGTAGTGTAGGGGGTAGTGTTTTAGGGTTTAGGGTAGTGCAGTGGTGTTTGTGTAGTGTAGGAGGTCGTGTTTTAGGGTTTAGGGTAGTGCAGTGGTGTTCGGGCAGTGTAGGGGTCATGCTGGGGGTGGTGTTTCAGGGTTTAGGGCAGTGCAGTGGTATTAGGGCAGTGTAGGGGGTCTTGCTGGGGGTGGTGTTTCAGGGTTTAGGGCAGTGGTGTTCGGGTAGTGTAGGGGGTCATGCTGGGGGTAGTGTTTCAGGGTTTAGGGCAGTGCAGTGGTGTTTGGGTAGTGTAGGGGGTCATGCTGGGGGAGTGTTTTAGGGTTTAGGGTAGTGCAGTGGTGTTCGGATAGTGTAGGGGGTCGTGCTGGGGGAGTGTTTTAGGGTTTAGGGCAGTGCAGTGGTGTTCGGGTAGTGTAGGGGGTCGTGCTGGGGGGAGTGTTTGAGGGTTTAGGGCAGTGCAGTTGTGTTCGGGTAGTATAGGGGGTCGTGCTGGGAGGAGTATTTTAGGGTTTAGGGTAGTGCAGTGGTGTTCGGGTAGTGTAGGGGGTCGTGCTGGGGGTTGTGTTTCAGGGTTTAGGGCAGTGCAGTGGTGTTCGGGCAGTGTAGGGGGTCGTGCTGGGGCTGGTGTTTCAGGGTTTAGGGCAGTGCAGTGGTGTTCGGGCAGTGTAGGGGTCTTGCTGGGGGTGGTGTTTCAGAGTTTAGGGCAGTGCAGTGGTGTTCGGGCAGTGTAGCGGGTTTTGCTGGGGGTGATGTTTCAGGGTTTAGGGCAGTGCAGTGGTGTTCGGGCAGTGTAGGGGGTCTTGCTGGGGGTGGTGTTTCAGGGTTTAGGGCAGTGGTGTTCGGGCAGTGTAGGGGATCGTGCTGGGGTGGTGTTTCAGGGTTTGGGGCAGTGCAGTAGTGTTCGGGCAATGTAGGGGGTCATGCAGGGGGTGGTGTTTCAGGGTTTAGAGCAGTGCAGTGGTGTTCGGGCAATATAGGGAGTCGTGCTGGGGGTGGTGTTTCAGGGTTTAGGGCAGTGCAGTGGTGTTCGGGCAGTGTAGGGGGTCGTGCACGGGGTGGTGTTTCAGCGTTTAGGGCAGTGCAGTGGTGTTCGGGCAGTGTAGGGGGTCGTGCTGGGGCTGGTGTTTCAGGGTTTAGGGCAGTGCAGTGGTGTTCGGGCATTGTAGGGGGTCTTGCTGGGGGTGGTGTTTCAGGGTTTAGGGCAGTGGTGTTCGGGCAGTGTAGGGGGTCTTTCTGGGGGTGATGTTTCAGAGTTTAGGGCAGTGCAGTGGTGTTCGGGTAGTGTAGGGGTCTTGCTGGGGGTAGTTTTTCAGGGTTTAGGGCAGTGCAGTGGTGTTCGTGCAGTGTAGGGGGTCGTGCTGGGGATGGTGTTTCATGGTTTAGGGCAGTGCAGTAGTGTTCAGGCAGTGTAGGGGGTTGTGCTGGGGCTGGTGTTTCAGGGTTTAGGGCAGTGCAGTGGTGCTCGGGCAGTGTAGGGGGTCGTGCTGGGGTTGGTGTTTCTGGGTTTAGGATAGTGCAGTGGTGTTCGGGCAGTGTAGGGGGTCGTGCTGGGGCTGGTGTTTCAGGGTTTAGGGCATTGCAGTGGTGTTCGGGCAGTGTAGGGGGTCATGCTGGGGGTGGTGTTTCAGTGTTTTGGGCAGAGCAGTGGTGTTCGGGCAGTGTAGGGAGTCGTGCTGGGGGTGGTGTTTCAGGGTTTAGGGCAGTGCAGTGGTGTTCGGGCAGTGTAGTTTGTCATGCTGGGGGTGGTGTTTCAGGGTTTAGGGCAGTGGTGTTCGGGCAGTGTAGGGGGTCTTGCTGGGGGTGATGTTTCAGGGTTTAGGGCAGTGCAGTGGTGTTCGGGCAGTGTAGGGGGTCTTGCTGGGGGTAGTGTTTCAGGCATTAGGGCAGTGCAGTTGTGTTCGGGCAGTCTAGGGGGTCGTGCTGGGGGTGGTGTTTCAAAGTTTAGGGCAGTGGTGTTCGGGCAGTGTAGGGGGTCTTGCTGGGGGCAGTGTTTCATGGTTTAGGGCAGAGCAATGGTGTTCAGGCAGTGTAGGGGGTTGTGCTGGAGGTGGTGTTTCAGGGTTTAGGGCAGTGCAGTGGTGTTCGGGCAGTGTAGGGGGTCTTGCTGGGGGTGGTGTTTCAGGGTTTAGGGCAGTGGTGTTCAGGCAGTGTAGGGGGTCGTGCTGGGGGTGGTGTTTCAGGGTTTAGGGCAGTGCAGTGGTGTTCGGGCCGTGTAGGGGGTCGTGCAGGGGCTGGTGTTTCAGGGTTTAGGGCAGTGCAGTGGTGTTTGGGCAGTGTAGGGGGTTGTGCTGGGGGTGGTGTTTCAGGGTTTAGGGCAGTGCAGTGGTGTTCGGGCAGTGTAGGGGGTCGTGCTGGGGCTGGTGTTTCAGGGTTTAGGGCAGTGCAGTGGTGTTCGGGCAGTGTAGGGGGTCATGCAGGGGGGTGGTGAGTCAGGGTTTAGGGCAGTGCAGTGGTGTTCGGGCAGTGTAGGGGGTCATGCTGAGGTAGTGTTTTAGGGTTTAGGGCAGTGCAGTGGTGTTTGGGCAGTGTAGGGGTCGTGCAGGGGGTGGTGTTTCAGGGTTTAGGGCAGTGCAGTGGTGTTCGGGGAGTGTAGGGGTCGTGCTGGGGGTGGTGTTTCAGGGTTTAGGGCAGTGCAGTGGTGTTCGGGCAGTGTAGGTGGTCTTGCTGGGGGTGGTGTTTCAGGGTTTAGTGCAATGGTGTTTGGGCAGTGTAGGGGGTCTTGCTGGGGGTGGTGTTTCAGGGTTTAGGGCAGTGCAATGGTGTTCGCGCAGTGTAGGGGGTCTTGCTGGGGCTGGTGTTTCAGCATTTAGGGCAGTGCAGTGGTGTTCGGCACGGTAGGGGGTCGTGCTGGGGGTGGTGTTTCAGGGTTTAGGGCAGTGCAGTGGTGTTCGGGCAGTGTAGGGGGTCGTGCTGGGGCTGGTGTTTCAGGGTTTTGGGCAGAGCAGTGGTGTTCGGGCAGTGTAGGGGGTCATGCTGGGGGTGGTGTTTCAGGGTTTAGGGCAGTGCAGTGGTGTTCGGGCAATGTAGGGTGTCATGATGGAGATGGTGTTTCAGGGTTTAGGGCAGTGCAGTGGTGTTCGGGCAGTGTAGGTGGTCTTGCTGGGGGTGGTGTTTCAGGGTTTAGTGCAATGGTGTTCGGGCAGTGTAGGGGGTCTTGCTGGGGGTCGTGTTTCAGGGTTTAGGGCAGTGCAATGGTGTTCACGCAGTGTAGGGGGTCTTGCTGGGGCTGGTGTTTCAGCGTTTAGGGCAGTGCAGTGGTGTTCGGGCAGTGTAGGGGGTCTTGCTGGGGGTGGTGTTTCAGGGTTTAGGGCAGTGCAGTGGTGTTCGGGCATTGTAGGGGGTCTTGCTGGGGCTGGTGTTTCAGGGTTTAGGTCAGTGCAGTGGTGTTCGGGCAGTGTAGGGAGTCTTGCTGGGGCTGTTGTTTCAGGGTTTAGGGTAGTGCAGTGGTGTTTCGGGCAGTGTAGGGGGTCGTGCTGGGGCTGGTGTTTCAGGGTTTAGGGCAGTGCAGTGGTTTTCAGGCAGTGTAGGCGGTCGTGCTGGGGGTGGTGTTTCAGGGTTTAGGGCAGTGCAGTGGTGTTCGGGCAGTGTAGGGGGTCGTGCTGGGGTTGGTGTTTCAGGGTTTTGGGCAGAGCAGTGGTGTTTGGGCAGTGTAGGGGGTCGTGCTGGGGGTGGTGTTTCAGGGTTTAGGGCAGTGCAGTGTTTTTCGGGCAGTGTAGGGGGTCTTGCTGGGGGTGGTGTTTCAGGGTTTAGGGCAGTGGTGTTCGGGCAGTGTAGGGGTCTTGCTGGGGGTGATGTTTCAGGGTTTAGGGCTGTGCAGTGGTGTTCGGGCAGTGTAGGGGGTCATGCTGGGGGTGGTGTTTCAGGGTTTAGGGCAGTGCAGTAGTGTTCGGGCAGTGTAGGGGGTCGTGCAGGGGGTGGTGTTTCAGGGTTTAGGGCAGTGCAGTGGTGTTCGGGTAGTGTAGGGGGTCGTGCTGGGGGTGGTGTTTCAGGGTTTAGGGCAGTGCAGTGGTGTTCGGGCAGTGTAGTGGGTCGTGCAGGGGGTGGTGTTTCAGTGTTTAGGGCAGTGCAGTGGTGTTCGGGCAATGTAGGGGGTCGTGCTGGGGCTGGTGTTTCAGGGTTTAGGGCAGTGCAGTGGTGTTCGGGCAGTGTAGGGGGTCTTGCTGGGGTGGTGTTTTAGGGTTTAGGGCAATGGTGTACGGGCAGTGTAGGGGGTCTTGCTGGGGGTGATGTTTCAGGGTTTAGGGCAGTGCAGTGGTGTTCGTGCAGTGTAGGGGGTCGTGCTGGGGATGGTGTTTCAGGGTTTAGGGCAGTGCAGTAGTGTTCGGGCAGTGTAGGTGGTCATGCAGGGGGTGGTGTTTCAGGGTTAAGGGCAGTGCAGTGGTGTTCGGGCAGTGAAGGGTGTCGTGCTGGGGGTGGTGTTTCAGGGTTTAGGGCAGTGGTGTTCGGGCAGTGTAGGGGGTCTTGCTGGGGGTGATGTTTCAGGGTTTAGGGCAGTGCAGTGGTGTTCGGGCAGTGTAGGGGGTCGTGCTGGGGGTGGTGTTTCAGGGTTTAGGGCAGTGCAGTGGTGTTCGGGCAGTGTAGTGGGTCGTGCAGGGGGTGGTGTTTCAGGGTTTAGGGCAGTGCAGTGGTGTTCGGGCAATGTAGGGGGTCGTGCTGGGGCTGGTGTTTCAGGGTTTAGGGCAGTGCAGTGGTGTTCGGGCAGTGTAGGGGGTCTTGCTGGGGTGGTGTTTTAGGGTTTAGGGCAATGGTGTTCGGGCAGTGTAGGGGGTCTTGCTGGGGGTGATGTTTCAGGGTTTAGGGCAGTGCAGTGGTGTTTGGGCAGTGTAGGGGGTCTTGCTGGGGGTAGTGTTTCAGGGTTTAGGGCAGTGCAGTGGTGTTCGTGCAGTGTAGGGGGTCGTGCTGGGGATGGTGTTTCAGGGTTTAGGGCAGTGCAGTAGTGTTCGGGCAGTGTAGGTGGTCATGCAGGGGGTGGTGTTTCAGGGTTAAGGGCAGTGCAGTGGTGTTCGGGCAGTGAAGGGTGTCGTGCTGGGGGTTTTGTTTCAGGGTTTAGGGCAGTGCAGTGGTGTTCGGGCAGTGTAGGGGGTCATGCACGGGGTGGTGTTTCAGGGTTTAGGGCAGTGCAGTGGTGTTCGGGCAGTGTAGGGGGTCGTGCTGGGGCTGCTGTTTCAGGGTTTAGGGCAGTGCAGTGGTGTTCGGGCAGTGTATGGGGTCGTGCTGGGGCTGGTGTTTCACGGTTTAGGGCAATGCAGTGTTGTTTGGGCAGTGTAGGGGGTCATGCTGGGGCTGGTGTTTCAGGGTTTAGGGCAGTGCAGTGGTGTTCGGGCAGTGTAGGTGGTCGTGCTGGGGCTGATGTTTCAGGGTTTAGGGCAGTGCAGTGGTGTTCGGGCACTGGAGGGGGTCGTGCTGGGGCTGGTGTTACAGGGTTTAGGGCAGTGCAGTGGTGCTCGGGCAGTGTAGGGGGTCGTGCTGGGGGTGATGTTTCTGGGTTTAAGGTAGTGCAGTGGTGTTCGGGCAGTGTAGGGGGTCATGCTGGGGCTGGTGTTTCAGGGTTTAGGGCAGTGCAGTGGTGTTCGGGCAGTGTAGGGGATCGTGCTGGGGCTGGTGTTTCAGGGTTTTGGGCAGAGCAGTGGTGTTTGGGCAGTGTAGGGGGTCGTGCTGGGGGTGGCGTTTCAGGGTTTAGGGCAGTGCAGTGGTGTTCGGGCAGTGTAGGGGGTCGTGCTGGGGGTGGTGTTTCAGGGTTTAGGGCAGTGGTGTTCGGGCAGTGTGAGGCAGGGTCCATTTTTATCATATAAGACCCCCCCAGGCCTGTTCGGCCCACACCTGCAGTATGAACCCCTTACATAGGCCCTGCCAGCCTAATTTGTAGGCCATGTTAAATTGACATGAGGGTCCGGTTTTACCATGTAACAAATGCCCTGGGCCATCCTAGTCACTCAGTCAGTATGAACCCCTAGGTAGGCCCTGCGGTCTTTCTGCATGCCTTTTGTTAAATTGACCAGAGTTCTGCCATTTTTCTGAACAGCAGGCTCTAAGCCTGTCTGACTAAAAATCTCAGCCAGCTACTCTCTGCGAGGCTCTTCTGCTCCAGGCTGGATAGCCCCCACCCTACCCGTGTGTCTCAAAGTTCACTGTCTCTTTCTTCACCCTGCCGAGATGTAGGCCACCACAGCCCGGATGTGTCTGGGCTGTGAGAACACAGAAGTTCCCAGACCGGGGTGATGAATGTGGCAACCAGGATATTGCTATATATTTTATTCCTTACATTACATATTTTCTGCCGTGACGTAGGTGGGACTGATGCTGCAATAATCACTTCTGCTTCAGATCCCAGCCTTGAAGAGTATAAAAAGAGAGCCCACGGAGTTCTCGTCGGACTACCCCACCCGTCTGTTGGTAGGATGGCAGGCGGGTGTGGGTTTTCCCCAAGAGCTCTTGTTTTTGTTTTATTAATATACAATTTAACTTGCCAATATAATTGCTATATATGCTATTTTGTCTCTAAATTGGTGTTTTCTTATTGAGAATTTAATGCTTATATTACATTTGCAAGGCTGCTTTCTTTTAGGTTTAATCGTGAGTATTCTCTGCATTTTAGATCAAATGTGTTTTGCATTCTGAGAACATTTTCCTTGATTTAAATGATGTTTTTAATAGTTCATTTATAAATGTGTCTTTGAGGTTTTCTGAAGTGTCTCTCTTCAAACGATTTCAATGCCTTCTGAGTCCTATTGAGAATTATGTAATAATGCCTTCTGTTTGGTAAGACTCTCTATGAATGCGAGGTCACTATATTTTGTATTCTGTATTTTAAATGCCTTTTTCTTGAAGTTGCACCTTCTAAATAAATCTGTTAAACCTTTTGGCTTGGTTTCCATGGCTCACACATCTGTTTCCTTCATTTTAGTAAGAGCGTTCCTGCGCACCCTGCCTCAAGTTAAGCTGCCCTTTTGTCCCTAAACCACTCCCTCGAACAGCTGGCAAGGGTGCCCCCTAGCCCCCCCCCTAGCCCCCTAAAACGCTCCCTCCAACATCTTGGCGCCGTGACTCGGATCAGCAGTGCCAGCTGACAGGAGACCACTGGGACCCCGGACGCAGACCACCCTTCGTGCCTCTTTCCTGACTGAACCACAGAGAGCAGCACTCGGGTAAGTTATTTTTGCTGCCTGATGTGCTATCTTTCTGGGAGCAGTGGGTAAGGGTGACCGTGGGACATCTGTGTTCCTTGTTTCAAGTTGTCCTGTCTAACTGGTCTCGCTTATTAAAAGAACATTCCCAAGCTAGAGGAAACGTGTCCGTGGTGAACTCTGAAGCCAAAGGGTGACGTTAGGAAGTTGTTTGGATTATATGTTTTTCTTTTTATAAAAAGACATACGTTGTTACTGTGCTTCTCTGAGCGCCAGAGAGGAGTCTCCGTCTAGGATTGACGAGGTAGGGAGGATTGCGTCTAGCATCTTCCAGTGATCATTTTGTTTTATCATTGTTATGAGTGGGGTTTTTATTTTTCGTGCCTCTCTGAGAGCCTCTGTCTAAGGGTTGACAGGGCAGGGAAGATTGCGTCTGGCATCTTTCAGTGTTCAGTTGTTTGGTTTTATAAGTAAATATATGGAATTCCTCTGTCCAGTTGCAAGAATTAGCAGGGACGGGAGGATTGCTCTCAGTCAATAGTCCTGAGAAAGAAGACGAATACCGTAGCTGTCTAGCTAACAGATTTACGATTTCCTCTTGTGTGAAAAGGAAGAAAGTGGTTTCCCCGGGAGATTTAAGAGGTTGTATTTTCGCTGGTTATAAGCATTTTTCTGTGTTTTCCTTTTCTTGTGAAGCAGTAAGGTATAAAGCGCTTTTATCGCCCTCAAATGGCCAGAAATACACAATTGTTGTTTAAGAGTTCCAAGCATTAAAGCATATGCATTGTTTTTTCTTTTTAAAGTACATGTACAAAATGTTCATTAATTGCTATGCACCTTTAGGACTTTGTGTTATTCGCTAGTGTTTTCCTATGTATATATATATAGGGTTTTGTTCTTTTTGCATTGACTAAGTGTTGCAGCAAAACATTTTGTGATCATTGGAGGCCACTGCCTGGTGCAGTGGCTGATCCATTAGTGAGACTATAATATTTAGGTGCATATTGATTGTCCTGTTAGATTCCTTTTTATTATATATGCATATATTGTTTGTTTGAGCACATTTGTCAATTTTAAGTTGACTGGCCTTACACCAACTCAGTCAGTAAAGGGTAAAGGCCCGCTAGGTAGGGTGTTGCTGTGGTCTGTAAAACACCTGACAATAGCCTTACAGACCCCCGCTAGTTATTGATGCTGTGGTCTGTAGTAATACACCAGCCCCCCCACCAGCTCTACAGACCCCGCTAGGAAGAAGTAAGTGCACATTTTGGGAAATACTAGGAGTCACCTTCACTCCAACAACTGAAGTAAGAAGTATCTGCATTACCACTTGTAGAATTACGTTCCCCAGGATCAGCCAATACCCCCTGCCCCTCCTGACCCATGTGGCGCAGCACCACATTTAATTAGCACAAGTCACTTTCAGATAACTGACAATGTAATGCACAACAACATACACCGAATTGTTGAAATACTTCTTCACATTTATATTTTGAAGTCTGTACTTTGCGATGGGAGGTTGTGTCTGGCGTCACCCACTTTGTGCCGCAAATACATGTGTATGGGACTGCGTCTGGCAGCTCACATTTGTTTTGAATTTTGATGACCTATTTGGTGTAAATTGTATTGTTTGAACGTTTATTTCTGCAAGGAATGGGAGGCATCTTATCCCATTGAGATTAACAGTGTCAGCCACCGCCTTTCAAACCTTTCTCTTCATTGTAAAAATGTGTCCTTTGTTCTCCGCCTTTCTTAGTTACATGCAGTGTACTCTAATAGCTATACTCTATTTCCTTCTCTCGGTCTGGATTTTGCGTCTCTCCCTCTCTTATCTGGCTTATGGGCCTTTCTCATCTCTTTCTCTCACAGTGTTACCACAGGTTTTCACTACTGTTTAGCGAGATCTTATATATGTAGGAGTACTTCTCTCTTGTGCACTGCAGTGAGAGGTGATTAGCAGGAACATCTGGGTACGTGCCAAGCACACCCACCTTTAACTGAATCAGGTTCAATTAGAGACAACGCAACTGGTGCGCGGTGCATCCAGTGAATACTGTGTCTAGCTTCCAAGTAGCTGCCTTCACGACTCTTAGTTATATCTTTTTTAGCACGTTTTAAATAGGCTCCCTATTTTAACTCCTTATACCCTGAATGAAGTACATTCAGTTCCTTGACAGTCACACCTCACGCTTCACATCTTCCCTTTCTGGCGTGCTTGGACTATTAGTAATGAAGGCTCCCACTTGAATATTCAGTCAAGTGGTAGAAAGATGGGGAGGAAGGCTTTCGCATGCATTTCTCGCCGCAACACACAGCAACGTTTTTTACGTTTTCTGGTTGCTATTACGCCCTAGACTTGGCCCAGCGTCAAATGGTAGACAAGCCACACAAAAGAAAAAGTGACATAATAAGGTGAGGTCAAGGGCTGTCATCCCTTACCGCCCAGAGCCCAATGATAGAAGATGTACTACCAGGTAAAATGGAGCTATTCCCTTTGAAATTTTTCGATCATAAGCTTAACATAGTACATACAATGTTCTGTGGCCCACAATGTTAAAAGACTAAAAATGACATCAATATAAGTAATATAGTCCTGGCAGAGGGAAAATACTTTCAGTTTCAAATGCACATGAATATCTCTCTATTTAGATGACCAATTATAATTCATAAAAGAATTTCTCATTATCGACCTGATGAATATCTTTACGCATCCATATTTCAATGCACAGAATGCAAAGGCCGACCAGGTCAGCTAGATTCACACTGAAGATTACACCAGATATTGCAGTACTGAGCAACTAAGTACAGATTAATTTACTCCTACCTGCGTCCAATTTAACGATAGAGCAAGCAGTAAAAAGTGCTACCCCTCCAGGCACAAGCAGTAGCCCGAATGCAAGCACCAATCCAGGAAGTACAGCTACAAAGCACGGAGTTAGGTAATAGAAAAGATTTTGAAAGTGTGTATCGTGGTAAAGGAAGTTAGTGACACTAGACTTAGAGTAACGTAAATGTCAGAGCAGATGGTGAGCATTAGACAGAAGATTGGAAGTAGCAAGTTAAGACTGATCTCTTCCGATTTCTTGTGCACAAAGAGGGGAGATAAAATGATGGAGTGGAACGCATGGTTTGACTTCATGGTCACACGTCAAATGCTGCGGGGTCTGATCAGCCCTTCATCATTCTGAGGTGGATGAAATGAGTACCATTGAGTTGGGGAACAATGGAGATCTGCTGTTTAGCGTCAAAATACCATTCTGAGTGAACGTACGCTTTACAAGTAAGCCATGTTATTTTAAAATAAGTTATATATATTTTGCATATTACAATTAAAGACAGCGCATGTTTTTAGATATTAAGTGGTGCTGAAGGGTTAATAGATTTTTTCTTGGGCTGCCTTCAGAAGTGGCATTCCTGGCCGACCACAGATTCTGGGCGTTGAGCCAGGCAGGAAAGGGACTTCCTGTGGTTGGAAATGAACATAAGATTTAAATGTAAGATATGTATGTGTAAGAATAGTTGGTCTGTGGAAGTGAACAAGAGAGATAAGGTGCGTAGAATCACACAATTTGGTAACGGGGTAGCCGAGATTTAAAAAAAAAAAAAAAAAGAGTGTAAAAGTGTTTCAGGTTTCACGTGCACTTTAGTGACGGAATATGTATGTGTCTATGTGAGAGGAGGTAAGGGATACGTTTTTGGATATGCACAGCTGTGTGCAGCCTTCAAAATATGAAACAACCAGAGATTCGTAGGAATAGATTACCACAGGTAGCCACCACACCAATTTCAATGTTAAAGGACGGTATGCATGGTGTCAGAATAATGTTGTCAGAATAATAGGTGTGGATTTAAAGAGGCCTTTTAAAAGTACAGTTGCAGCCTTTAGAGGTGGTTGCATATATTTGTCAGTTCCAATACCATGAGTTTTTGTGTCCATCATGATATTAAAGCAGCAACATCTTTCAGCAAAGACTGCTTAAAAATAAAATAGGCAAAATAAGCGCCACAATTGAGGGAAATAAATGTTGTCAGAATAATAGGTGTGGATTTAAAGAGGCCTTTTAAAAGTACAGTTGCAGCCTTTAGAGGTGGTTGCATATATTTGTCAGTTCCAATACCATGAGTTTTTGTGTCCATCATGATATTAAAGCAGCAACATCTTTCAGCAAAGACTGCTTAAAAATAAAATAGGCAAAATAAGCGCCACAATTGAGGGAAATAAATAAATAAATAATTTAAAGAAAGCGAAAGTAGTTTTTTGCCCATGGATCACTCTGTTTTCACTCAAAAATATTACAATGTTCTGACAGCCACCTAATG
Source organism: Calotriton arnoldi (assembly GCA_963921515.1). Lineage (NCBI taxonomy): Eukaryota > Metazoa > Chordata > Amphibia > Caudata > Salamandridae > Calotriton > Calotriton arnoldi. The sequence continues at coordinate 106,961 of CAWUFW010015565.1, forward strand.
CCCCATATCCTCCTCACTGAACAATTAATATATGTATAAGTCACATCAACTAGACCTAACAGTGACATTCAAATTATGAAAGAAGACATATATTTGCATAAGTTAACACGCACTACGAAGTTTCTGTCTTCTCAAGCATTCAGGTGGAAGAAGAAGAGCCCCATCATTCCTGAGCTCCGACCTATCAGTCCTGGAACACAGATTTTATTGTGTTTCCATTGACTGTCCAAAGAGGAAGAAGACGGTGATCAGCCGCAACAGGAACACCGCCATCTTCACAAGCAGATGTATATATAGAATAGCACTAGGTATATTGCATTCTTGAAGGGTTTTGACTATTTGAATGGCGCAAGAGGAAGTGCTGTTTTAATATGTGTATCTAAAGGAAATAATGTGTATGTATATTAATGTTTTTCATTCCTAGGTTCTTCAGAGTTGGAGAGAATATTGTTGTAAAAAATTAAATTGTAAGGTGGAATGTGCTAAAATGCATTCTAATGCAGTGCATTCGCCAGGGACTACAAAGGATAGGAGTAATAGGAAAAGTAGTAATGTTGTGTTTATATTATGTTTATGTATTGATCATTAGTAATGAGTATATGCCAATACAGAAGGATAGTGTGCATTGAATAACAGTGCTTCATATTGTAATGTTTCAAGGATACAATGTGTACAGATTTAAATATGTCTTTTAATATATAGGTGCAATCTTTCAGGGTGTTTGAAAACAGGTTTCAAGGTATAAAGGATTGGCGCAAAGAGATGTGGAATTTAACGAAATATCTACTTGTCCATGGGCCTGGATGCTTCTTAAAATTACTTGTTCTGTAACAAAATACACTTGTCCCCTATGTGCCATGTAATGCAGCAACAAATTATGGCAGCAATATTCATTATATAAGAGCTCTGAAATAGCCTCTCTGATTATGCTAGGGCTCCTTCCATAGTAGGCTTTGAATGTTAACAATTCCCTTATGTGGCCACATTTCCACAGATCTACATACTGGGGCTGAGGGTATTTTCGCTTGAGCAAATGTACACCTGCATGTTTGCTCATGCTTAAATGCAGTTCACAAATATTTTCTAGGAGTACTATTTCTTGGCCTACTTCTGTAGTCTTGTGAATTCACAAAAGTTATATATCTGCACATAATCCAAGGACATGGGTGCACTTTATTTAATAATTGGGCCCCTAATTAGGTCTGACGTTAACCATGACCTTGTATGTTTAATAAAATGTTGTCTCTCTCCCTCTCTCTCTTGGCTAGCTTCACCTTGAGTGACTTCATTCTGTTCTTTCACAAGGAGCATATCGATACACAGTTGCTTTATTCAGTGCCAGGAACTACTGTGCAATGTGTGATTTTTTGAGATCAAAACAATTTTTGCTTTTTGCCAATGCTTGTTTATTTTTATGTTGCAAAGAAATGGTACCTACCATATTCCAGTAGTTTAGCGAAATGTTTTTGCATTTTATTTTTATTTTTAAAGCAAAGAATTATCAGTCTTGCTTTCAAGCTTCTGCAAATATTTGCATCTAATGGGAGAGCATTCTGAGAGCAGTATACATAGCCTCACATTGCTAAATATTGAAAACGTGTGTACACATTTTTATACTCTAACCACTGTCAGTAGTGCCGTCTGAGCTTACAACATTTACTTAGAGCGCTCACCCTAATAATAAAGCCTTTGCATTAATGGACAATAAATACAAGTTTGAACAGCATTAGCACATGGATACAAATATTACCTTTATTGCAGACTATGCCTTTCCCTGAGCCATAATGTGGTACTGTAAACTGGCAGCCAAAGGGTTTGTGCTGCAGGGGGTTGGGCCTACTTGTCCCAAGGACAAAATACGCATGAAAACTTGTTGCCCTTGACCTCAAACAATATGTCCTGGGCGTGGGGCTATAGGAATTCCACATCCCTGAGCACAGTTTGACAACTATGAGTGTTTTGATTCCTAAAGGTGTTACCGTGACAGAGATTTTCATTTGCTGTTGGGACAAGCTATAGTACAATGTTTTAATTCTTCTTTTGCTTCTAGAGATAAATGAATTTCTTTTTAAAGTCTTGTACAGGGACGCCAATATAATCTTTATGTTCTTTCCTCCATTTGGAGTTCCCTCCTTACCTCAGCTGGCCAACAAATGCAGCGTGCACCATTAATAGCTCAACTATTGCTAGACATGTTGCTACCAAAGTTTCAATTGTAGAATGTGTTGCACACACCTCCTCCAAGGACTTTTTATCAAATGGTAAAGAATTTATTGATGCAGATGCACAAAAGGGAATAGCATTAACTGGTTGTGAGTACACAATGGTTCAGATTGCTTCTACTACACATGATATTTTTTATTTTATTTATTTATTTTTATTTATCAGAGTTTTATATAGCGCGAACTTGACCCAAAAGTATTGGGTATCAGAGCGCTTTACATAGCACCAGTTGCGTTACATGAGGACACATTCATTTTTGTTAGGCACACGGAGATTAAGTGATTTGCCCAGAATCACAGGATGTTCAGCGTCATAGCTGAGACTCGAACCCAGTTCCCCAGATTCGAGGTCGACCGCCCTAGCCGTTAGGCCAACTCCTCTCCCTAGTCGATGTAAACACAATTGTATATTAGCATTCCAATATAAACAGATAGGTGGCCTTTGCAGAAATAGCGAGTTCCCATTATAACACAACAATATAAGGAAACCTAATGGCTAGGAGTAAAACTAAACCTCATTAGAAGGAGGCTTATGCCCAGACAACAAATCCCTATACACATGTGTGTCCATTATTACTCAAATAAGATATAAACCTCCCCAGTGAAAATAAATCAGTTAGTTACTGAAGAAACAAATTATCAAACTATAGAGAACTATGAGCTGCACATTCTGTACCTTGGTTCAATATGTCCATTCTGAGGAAGGCTCATAAAATGAATGAAGGAGCCAAAAAGCATAGACAACAGTAACAAAATGCAGTAATTTACCCAAAAATGTATGTGGTAAATGTTTCTCAAAATAAGGTACTTATTTATATCCAGTTTATGGCTAATGTGCATATTTCATAAATTTAGGCTAAAACACAGACAACTTAACATGCAGCTACTTAGAGACATGCAAACATTACTATAAAGGATAACACCATAGACAGATCTTGGGGGAAAAAAATTACATTCTGTTTAAAGTTCATGCCATGAATAAACTTACGATAAAAATGTGTAAAGGTGTGGAATGGTGCAATGCTCGAAGAAATTGCTTGTGCAGGAAATGTAAAGAAAAAGGATAAGCACAGAGGAGTATATGAGTGGTGATGATAAAACACTATACATATTGAGTGGTCATTTTGATAGTCACAAAACGAATTAATTGTTTGATGATCAGAATTGTCCACTTGTCTATGTTGTTTCGAGTCTAGTGGAGAAATCCATGGGTCAACATCAGGACTGTAATTTATCTGAGCATCTGTCATATTAGAGAGTAATATATAACAGTAGTAGACGCATGAATGTGGAGTATTCAATTAAGGAAAAAAATCCCAAAAGGGCTGTTCACAACAGTGACAAATTAATCCAATAAAAAGAATACCTAGTCCTTGAAGAATAGAGTCCGTGGAGTCAAAGAATGGTGGCTTGCCTGTAAGTTCCATGATTCATAATATGAAGATAAAGGATGATGTACTATGACCCTAAGTATATTATTGAAAGGGCTGGGTGGAAGAAAATGAAGAAGGGAACGGGGAGGATGTATGAAAACAAAGAGAAAAGGAATACAGTTAGGCCCAAATGGAAAAAAAAAAAATGTTTACCAACGATAATGCTTGGTCCCATGGCCCGTCTTTTTCATGGTTCATCACTTGTAGGACGTGATGGGAAGATCAGACTGTTTTCCTAATGCTGTATTTCCACTGCCCCAGGCCATTTCATTCCCCACATTAAATGGACTTCATCAACATACCCCCCCTACTCAAACTACTCAAACTACAAGTATGTGTTGGTTATTGTGTGCATGATCAGCAAATGGACTAAGGAATGCCAATTCAAGAACAGCAATACACAAACTATTGCCAAATGCCTCCTGAAAGAGTTCATACCGCACTTTTGAGTACCTATGCTTTTGGCTTCTGACAATGGACCGGCGTTCATCTCACATGTGATTGAGGGGTTGTGCAAGGGGCAAGGAGCCACACAGAAACTACATGTGTTCCACGGAAACAACCAAGTGGGAATGGTATCCCAAGCTTATCCTGAAGGGTTGCAAGTGCTGCACAGCAGAGAAAGGAAGAGTGTGTAAGCGGACCCTAACAATACATCAACTAAGAGCATCTGGTAACATCAATGCCCCAACCCCTCAGTCTACAACCTGTGACAACGAGACATCTTTACCTTCCTCATCACTTTGTTTTCTTCATATTGAATGTGCCTAAGTAATAGAAGTGCTTGTAACCTCTCGAATTACTTGAAGACAGGCACCAACGGTTACCTTTTCTGTTTACAGGTATTATCTCTGAGGCTCTACATTATTCCACAGCAGACTTTTTTGAAAAGAGTAAAAGTACAGCAGAAGATAAGACATTCTTCCAACTAGTCACACTAGCCACACGTACCAACAATTGGAACAATGCCTCAAGACTTGCTCAAAACTTTCAGAACAATTAGAGAACATGACCATGGGTGCTACTAGCAGCATTGACCCCCATTGCTATAGTGACTAAGCTCCTTATAGTGTATTGTGATCACAGTGCTATACCTGAGATACTGCTAAAATGACACAGAGATATTGTACCAAATGAATAAATAGCCATTGATAAAGACGGGACAGGAGGACAGTTGACAGGGCAGGATGTTATGTTTGCATACACCGGCCTACCGACACAGAAAACAGCATGTGTTACAATGTCATACCTGTCTCTAAATACGTGGGTTGTGTCCTAATGTACAATATGCCCTTCAGTCAGCACACCATGTCCGTAGCAGTTGCACCTCCTGAGAAAAGCATAATTGGCAAAGGGAGAGCAAGGATAACAGGGAATGTGAATAACTTAGCACTTACAGAAGTTGTAGAAGTAACAATAGTAGGACTACACTAAATGCAGCCCGCTACCATTACCAAATACCTGAAAAGTCTGAAAGGTCTGCTGTAAGGATTTTGTTCAAAGAATGAACAAGAGGAGGGGATGAGGCAGGGTCCATTTTTATCATATAAGACCCCCCCAGGCCTGTTCGGCCCACACCTGAAGTATGAACCCCTTACATAGGCCCTGCCAGCCTAATTTGTAGGCCATGTTAAATTGACATGAGGGTCCGGTTTTACCATGTAACAAATGCCCTGGGCCATCCTAGTCACTCAGTCAGTATGAACCCCTAGGTAGGCCCTGCGGTCTTTCTGCAGGCCTTTTGTTAAATTGACCAGAGTTCTGCCATTTTTCTGAACAGCAGGCTCTAAGCCTGTCTGACTAAAAATCTCAGCCAGCTACTCTCTGCGAGGCTCTTCTGCTCCAGGCTGGATAGCCCCCACCCTACCTGTGTGTCTCAAAGTTCACTGTCTCTTTCTTCACCCTGCCGAGATGTAGGCCACCACAGCCCGGATGTGTCTGGGCTGTGAGAACACAGAAGTTCCCAGACCGGGGTGATGAATGTGGCAACCAGGATATTGCTATATATTTTATTCCTTACATTACATATTTTCTGCCGTGACGTAGGTGGGACTGATGCTGCAATAAGCACTTCTGCTTCAGATCCCAGCCTTGAAGGGTATAAAAAGAGAGCCCACGGAGTTCTCGTCGGACTACCCCACCCGTCTGTTGGTAGGATGGCAGGCGGGTGTGGGTTTTCCCCAAGAGCTCTTGTTTTTGTTTTATTAAGATACAATTTAACTTGCCAATATAATTGCTGTATATGCTATTTTGTCTCTAAATTGGTGTTTTCTTATTGAGAATTTAATGCTTATATTACATTTGCAAGGCTGCTTTCTTTTAGGTTTAAACGTGAGTATTCTCTGCATTTTAGATCAAATGTGTTTTGCATTCTGAAAACATTTTCCTTGATTTAAATGATGTTTTTCATAGTTCATTTATAAATGTGTCTTTGAGGTTTTCTGAAGTGTCTCTCTTCAAACGATTTCAATGCCTTCTGAGTCCTATTGAGAATTATGTAATAATGCCTTCTGTTTGGTAAGACTCTCTATGAATGCGAGGTCACTATATTTTGTATTCTGTATTTTAAATGCCTTTTTCTTGAAGTTGCACCTTCTAAATAAATCTGTTAAACCTTTTGGCTTGGTTTCCATGGCTCACACATCTGTTTCCTTCATTTTAGTAAGAGCGTTCCTGCGCACCCTGCCTCAAGTTAAGCTGCCCTTTTGTCCCTAAACCACTCCCTCGAACAGCTGGCAAGGGTGCCCCCTAGCCCCCCCCCAGCCCCCTAAAACGCTCCCTCCAACAAGTGTAGGGGGCCTTGCTGGGGGTGATGTTTCAGGGTTTAGGGCAGTGCAGTGGTGTTCGGGCAGTGTAGGGGGTCTTGCTGGGGGTAGTGTTTCAGGGTTTAGGGCAGTGCAGTGGTGTTTGTGCAGTGTAGGGGGTCATGCTGGGGGTGGTGTTTCACGGTTTAGGGCAGTGCAGTAGTGTTCGGGCAGTGTAGGGGGTCGTGCAGGGGGTGGTGTTTCAGGGTTTAGGGCAGTGCAGTGGTGTTTGGGCAGTGTAGGGGGTCATGCTGGGGGTGGTGTTTCAGGGTTTAGGGAAGTGCAGTGGTGTTCGGGCAGTGTAGTGGGTCGTGCAGGGGGTGGTGTTTCAGGGTTTAGGGCAGTGCAGTGGTGTTCGGGCAATGTAGGGGGTCGTGCTGGGGCTGGTGTTTCAGGGTTTAGGGCAGTGCAGTGGTGTTCGGGCAGTGTAGGGGGTCTTGCTGGGGTGGTGTTTTAGGGTTTAGGGCAATGGTGTTCGGGCAGTGTAGGGGGTCTTGCTGGGGGTGATGTTTCAGGGTTTAGGGCAGTGCAGTGGTGTTCGGGCAGTGTAGGGGGTCGTGCACGGGGTGGTGTTTGAGGGTTTAGGGCAGTGCAGTGGTGTTCGGGCAGTGTAGGGGGTCATGCTGGGGCTGGTGTTTCAGGGTTTAGGGCAGTGCAGTGGTGTTCGGGCAGTGTATGGGGTCGTGCTGGGGCTGGTGTTTCACGGTTTAGGGCAGTGCAGTGGTGTTCGGGCAGTGTAGGGGGTCATGCTGGGGCTGGTGTTTCAGGGTTTAGGGCAGTGCAGTGGTGTTCGGGCAGTGTAGGTGGTCGTGCTGGGGCTGGTGTTTCAGGGTTTAGGGCAGTGCAGTGGTGTTCGGGCACGGGAGGGGGTCGTGCTGGGGCTGGTGTTTCAGGGTTTAGGGCAGTGCAGTGGTGCTCGGGCAGTGTAGGGGGTCGTGCTGGGGGTGGTGTTTCTGGGTTTAGGGTAGTACAGTGGTGTTCGGGCAGTGTAGGGGGTCATGCTGGGGCTGGTGTTTCAGGGTTTAGGGCAGTGCAGTGGTGTTCGGGCAGTGTAGGGGGGGCAGTGTAGGGGGTCGTGCTGGGGGTGGTGTTTCAGGGTTTAGGGCAGTGCAGTGGTGTTCGGGCAGTGTAGGGGGTCATGCTGGGGGTGGTGTTTCAGGGTTTAGGGCAGTGCAGTGGTGTTCGGGCAGTGTAGGGGTCTTGCTGGGGGTAGTGTTTCAGGGTTTAGGGCAGTGTAGTGGTGTTTGGGCAGTGTAGGGGTCTTGCTGGGGGTGGTGTTTCAGGGTTTAGGGCCTTGCAGTGGTCTTCGGGCAGTGTAGGGGGTCGTGAAGGGGGTGGTGTTTCAGGGTTTAGGGCAGTGCAGTGGTGTTCGGGCAGTGTAGGGGGTCCTGCTGGGGGTGGTGTTTCAGGGTTTAGGGCAGTGCAGTGGTGTTCGAACAGTGTAGGGGGTCGTGCAGGGGCTGGTGTTTCAAGGTTTAGGGCAGTGCAGTGGTGTTCGGGCAGTGTAGGGGGTCGTGCTGGGGGTAGTGTTTTAGGGTTTAGGGTAGTGCAGTGGTGCTTGTGTAGTGTAGGGGTCGTGCTGGGGGTAGTGTTTTAGGGTTTAGGGTAGTGCAGTGGTGTTTGTGTAGTGTAGGGGGTCATGTTTTAGGGTAGTGCAGTGGTGTTTGGGTAGTGTAGGGGGTCGTGCTGGGGGTATTGTTTTAGGATTTAGGTTAGTGCAGTGGTGTTTGGGTAGTGTAGGGGATCGTGCTGGGGTAGTGTTTTAGGGTTTAGGGTAGTGCAGTGGTGTTTGTGTAGTGTAGGGGGTCGTGCTGGGGGTAGTGTTTTAGGGTTTAGGGTAGTGCAGTGGTGCTTGTGTAGTGTAGGGGGTCATGCTGGGGGTAGTGTTTTAGGGTTTAGGGTAGTGCAGTGGTGTTTGTGTAGTGTAGGGGGTCATGTTTTAGGGTAGTGCAGTGGTGTTTGGGTAGTGTAGGGGGTCGTGCTGGGGGTAGTGTTTTAGGATTTAGGTTAGTGCAGTGGTGTTTGGGTAGTGTAGGGGGTCGTGCTGGGGGTAGTGTTTTCGGGTTTAGTGTAGTGCAGTGGTGTTTGTGTAGTGTAGGGGGTCATGCTGGGGGTAGTGTTTTAGGGTTTAGGATAGTGCAGTGGTGCTTGTGTAGTGTAGGGGGTCATGCTGGGGGTAGTGCTTTAGTGTTTAGGGTAGTGCAGTGGTGTTTTTGTAGTGTAGGGGTCATGTTTTAAGATGCAACGCTCCAATACCTGACCAGTCTGCACTACATAAAACTGCAAAAAAACTAAAAATAAAAAGTGTTTTTCACACTTTTGTCATTGGGCTATATGTGGGCTACATCTGGGTAATATTTGTGCTACATTTGGGCTCTTTTTTCTCTGGTGGCCATCTTGGAAGACTTCTTTGTTATGAAGTTTCCTAATTTCCTCATTTACTGCAGTCTCCTCAGTAGGAAATGCTTTCAGTTTTTACTTTGATTCCATCAAGAAGGCATTCAGATGTGTCTCACATTTGCCATACATTCAGAATGTTAGCACTCTAGTTGCTCATTAGATCACTCTAGTAAAGCTACTGCTCACCAAGGAGTTAACTGGAAGTCTGCTGCTGGTATTGAAAGTGATTGTTTCAGTCTGCATGTCAGAATTTTCTTATGAAATAGAAGAGGATTTGAGATCTCACTTAAAACATGCCCTCATTTTTCTTTCTGCAGCACTAACCATCATTTCTATTTCAAAAGAACCCCCTCATTTTGTTCCTTTTTAAATTAAATGTTTTAAGTATTAACGGTTTATTCCAATCAAGATGTCTTCAGGTGTGCCATACTTTTGTCATAAGTAAGGCTGTTAGCGCTCTAGTTGTTGTTTAGAACACTCTGGGAAGCTGCAGTAGAACACAAAGGCATCAACTGGCAGGCTGCTCCTGTTTAAATATAACAGGAAGATATTTGAGATCACACTTGAAACATGTCCTAATTTTTCTTTCTACAGCACTACCCATAATTTCTATGACAAAATGAACCCCATCATTTTGTTCCTTTTTAAATTAAATGTTTTAAGTGTTACCAGTTTATTCCAATCAAGATGGCTTCAGGTGTGCCATACTTTTGTCATAAGTAAGGCTGTTAGCACTCTAGTTGTTATTTAGGACACTCTGGGAAGCTGCAGTAGAACACAAAGGCATCAACTGACAGGCTGCTCCTGTTGAAATATAACAGGAAGATATTTGAGATCTCACTTGAAACATGTCCTAATTTTTCTTTCTATAGCACTAACCATAATTTCTATGACAAAATGAACCCCATCATTTTGTTCCTTTTTAAATTAAATGTTTTAAGTGTTACCAGTTTATTCCAATCAAGATGGCTTCAGGTGTGCCATACTTTTGTCATAAGTAAGGCTGTTAGCACTCTAGTTGTTCTTTAGAACACTCTGGGAAGCTGCAGTAGAACACAAAGGAATCAACTGACAGTCTCTGCCCTTGTTGGATGTACATGTTTTACTGAGAATGTCAGACTTCATTCTCACATGACTGAGAAAGATAATGTGAATTTACAGAAAATATGCTCTCATTTTAGCTTCTGGAGCACCTTCCAAAACTCTATGGGACAAGCATGTGAAAATAGTTTTCTCTCAAACATGATTCATGATATCCCAGCAGAAGGTTTTTCACAGGGTAAAATCACCTTAGAACACAACACAATTCCTGAAATTAGTATGGTACCATCAACAAATGAATTCTAATGTAACTAAAGTCTGTTATCACCCCTTATAGTTCTCCTTTTGGTAACCCTCAAAATCTTTGATTCGCTACAATGCATTTCAATGGGGTACTATCATTTATATTGGTCCCAAGATGGCTGCCAGCAATTCCAGGATGAAGTGCTGACAGCCAATCAGATCTCACGATGACATGTGTGGTTAGGCTCCGCCCAGATATATATGTGATTTTACTTTTCATTGTCTCAGCAACTACTGAACGGATTTACACCATTTAACAAAAGGGTTCTTTCTGAACCAAGAACTACCTCTTTGCCAAATTTGGTGTAATTCCGTTCAGCAGTTCGAGCTGTAGCCGTGTCTAAAGTTTCCTATGGAAAATTGCATGGGGAAAACACGTTTTGGGACCCCCCTTTTTTCTCGGCCCCCACTTGCCGAATCACCCCGAAACTTTCAGGATAGGAGCGGACCGGAGCGGGCCATAAGTTTTGAAAATTTCGCGAAGATTCGTCAACCGGCGCCAAAGTTATTGGAAATAGAATGTTGTGAATTTCCTATGGAAAATAGGTCCTAACTATAACTATCTACTGGCGACCGCCAGTAGATAATATATATATATATATATATATATATTACCTACTGGCGGTCGCCAGTAGGTAGTTATAGAATGAGGACCTTGTTTCTATTCAAAAGCGTTTTGTCTTTTGCCAATATCTTTGGCGCCGTTTGACGAATATTCATGAAATGTTTCAAACTAATGACCAGCTTAGGTCAGCTCCTGTCTTAAAAGTTTCGCAGTGATCCGTCGAGCGGGGGCCGAGAAAAATGGGGGGTCCCAAAATGAGTTTTCTCCATGTTAATTTCCATAGGAAATTTTAGAACAGGCTACAGCCCGAACTGCTGAACGTAACTACACCACATTTGGCAAAAAGGTAGCTCTTGGTTCAGAAAGCGACCTTTTTTTAAATGGTGTAAATCCGTTCAGTAGTTCCTAAGAAATTAAAAAAATTAAAATATCGATATCTGAGCACCAAGGAGGAGCCGTGAACCCTCCCGAGCACGAGCTTCCTTTTGATTGGCTGCCAACACTCCAAACCAGGAAGTGTTGGCAGCCATCTTATGACTCGGTTGGCTGCCGCCCTGCAGCCCAGGAAACCGCCACCTCCTTGGGGCTTTATTTATATATAGGCGGGGGCCTCATGGCCCCCCCCAAGCCCCGGGGACTGCCACCTCCCCGGGGCTTTGACAAATAATTAGTGGGGGGGGCTCGAGCCCCACCACACTGCCCCAGGGACCACCACCTCTCCGGGGCATTGAATATGTAAATACGGGGGTCCGTTGCAGACCCCCGGCCCCGGGGACCACCACCTCCCCGGGACTATTTTCACGAAGGGAGGGGGACCCCACGGCCCACCTCCTGGAGCCCACCCCCCAGGGCCGGCTCCTGCAATGTCCCGGAGTGCCCACCCCTGGGACATTGCCATTTGCTATGGCAGGGCGGGAGCACAGCTCCCGCCCTGCCATAGCAAACACTGCTTTGCTTCTTGGAAGCGAGAGCAGGAAACCTGCTCTCACTTCCAAGAAGCAAAGCAAAGCAGAATTGCTTTTGGGCAAGGGGAGCTGCATGTTATCATAATTGGCCTTAGGAGGGGGGCCACGCGGCCCCCCCTCCCCAAAAAAATCCAGGCTGGCCAGGCCCCGGGGGATGGGGTCCCCGGTGCCAGAAGTGGCCAAGGGAAGGGGTGCCAGGCAGCCCCCCTCCCGTACTCATTTTTTTTTAAAAAAAGAAAAAAAGAGGCAATGCCCCGAGGATGGGGTCCCCGGGGCCATTATTGGCCTCAGGAGGGGGGCCACGTGGCCTCACTCCAAAATGTAGAAAAAAAAAATGCTGGCCAGGCAACAGGGGATGGGGTCCCCGGGCCAATAGTGGCCCAGGGAAGGGAGGCCACGCGGCCCCCTTCCCATTTATTTTTAAAAAGAAAAAAATGCTCAGGCCCTGGGGGTGGGGTCCCCAGGGCCCAAAAAATACTAAAAGAAGGGGGGGCCACACAGCCCCCCTTCTAAAAATATTTAAAAAAAGAAAAGCCGGCATCTCGCCGGAGGCCCCGCCCCCTCCTTGCACCACTCTGTAAACGCGCCCCCTGGCTCGTTCTAAGTTGGGGGATTAAGTCCCCTTCATTCCTGAGGGTCCCTGGGGGCCAACTAGCCCACAAGGTACCTCCAGTAAGCTCCACACAGTGGGATTGCTGAGAGGTGGTCCGAGGCCACGCCCCTTTTTATACCACTCTGCAAACGCGCCTCTTGGCACACTGCTGGTGGGGCGATGAGGTCCTCTTGTGTCCTGAGGACCTCAGGACACAAGTGGACTTCATCCCCGAGCAAGAGTGCACCAAGAGGCGCGTTTGTAGAGTGGTATAAAAAGGGGCATGACTTTGAGCACTCTCAGCAAACCAGCTGTATGGGGCTTACTGGAGGTAACAGGAGGGCTAGTTGGCCCCCAGGACCCTCATGAGGAAAGGGGACTTCATCCCCCAACCAAGAGCGCGCCAGGAGGCGCGTTTGCAGATTGGTGGAGTAAGTGGGCGTGGCCTGTGTCCACCTCTCAGCAATCCTACTGTGTGGGGCTTACTGGAGGTAAGAGAGGCTAGTTGGCCCCTAAGGGCCCGCAGCAGCGAAGGGGACTTCAATCCCCATCCAAGAGTGCACCAGGGAGCATGTTTGCAGAGTGGTGGGCAAAGGTGGCATGGCCTGTTATGAGAATTTAGCAATCCTGCTGAGTGGTACTTACTGGAGTTAATAGGAGGGGTAGTTGGCCCCCAAGGATGTCCTTGGGGCCAACTACCCCTCTTGTTAACTCCAGTAAGTCCCACACAGTAGGATTGCTAAGACGTCTTTGGAGGCCACGCCCCCTTTTACCACCACTCTGCAAACGCGCCTCCTAGCAGACTACGGGATGGGGATGAAGTTCACTTTACTCCTGAGGGACTTTGGGGGCCAAGAAGCCCTCCTGGTACCTCCTGTAAGTCCTACGCAGCGGAATTCCTGAGCGCTGGTCGGAGGCCAGGCACCCTTTCTCCACAACTCTGCAAACGCTACTACTAGTTAAAGAAGCATTTACAATGTAATAGGTTTCGCATTTGCGAGAGTTAGAGCTATTGGCGTTGTAAATGTAAAAGTTTTTTACTAATGTTTTTGGTGTAGAGTGGATGTACGTTGTGTGTAGTGGAATTATGTGGTATGTTGTGCAGAGAAATTATGTGAATAGAAAGCAAGTGGTATTTAGTGTATAGGAATTATGTGGAGTGGGATTATGTGTTTTGGAGAGTAATTATGTGGTATTGTAGTCTGTTTTGTGGAGTGGTAACCTCAGGTTTAGTCTTCCTCGTTTCCATAGAAGCTAAACTATAAACTCAATGAGACACAAAAAACGAAGGAACCACTGAGGAGCACTTCTGGACCTAGTCGGTAGTATGAGCAGGGCCACTGGAATTATGTGACTGTTCGGCTGCACCAATTTTCACATAATTAAACATCTTCCGCATTTGCCAAATATTCAATCATCTGCTGCCTAATCTGCAGATTTGAACAAAAAAAGCCTTGTTTCTAGCTCTAACAGCTCAAATGTTCCCAAAAATGTTCCCAAAAATGTAGCTTCACGTGTTACAGCGTGGTGGTGTTACTTGCTTCTTTCTGCACCCCTCTTGCCTCTTTCTGCACCCTTCTTGTCTCTTTCAGCACCTCTGTTGCTTCTTTTTGCACTTCTCTTCCTTCTTTCTGCACCCCTCTTGCCTCTTTCTGAACTTGTCTTGCCTCTTTGTGCACTTCTCCTACCTTTTTCTGTACCCCTCTTGCCTCTTTTTGCACCTCTGTTGGTTCTTTCTCCACTGCTCTTGCTTCTTTCTGCACCTTACTTGCCTTTTTCTGCACTTCTCTTGCTTCTTTCTATACCTCTGTTGCTTCTATCAGCAATTCTCTTGCCTCTTTCTGCACTTCTCTTCCTTCTTTCTGTACCCCTCCTGCCTCTTTCTGTAAGTTTCTTGCCTCTTTGTGCACCTCTCCTACCTCTTTCTGCACCCCTCTTGCCTCTTTTTGCACCTCTGTTGGTTCTTTCTGCACCCCTTTTGCCTGTTTCGGCAACTCTGTTGCCTCTTTCTGCAGTTCTCTTGCCTCCTTCTGCACCTCACTTGCCTCTTTCTGCACTTCTATTGCCTCTTTCTGCACCGCTCTTGCCTCTTTCTGAACCTCACTCTCTTCTTTCTGTACCCCTCTTCCCTCTTTCTGCACCTCTCTTGCCTCTGTCTGCATACATGTTCCCTCTTTCTGCACCCCTTTTGCCTGTTTCTGCAACTTTCTTGCCTCTTTCTGCAGTTCTCTTGCCTCCTTCTGCACCCCACTTGCCTCTTTCTGTACTTCTATTGCCTCTTTCTGCACCTCTCTTTCTTCTTTCTGCACCCCTGTTGTCTCTTCTTGCACCCCTGTTGTCTCTTTCTGCACTCGTCTTCCCTCTTTCTGCACATCTCTTGCTTCTTTCTGCACTTCTCTTACTTCTTTCTGTACCTCTCTCGCTTCTTTCTGCACCCTTCTTCCCTTTTTTGCATCCCTCTTGCCTCTTTCTGCTGTTCTCTTGTCATTTTATGCACCTCTCTTGCCTCTTTCTGCACCTCACTTGCCTCTTTCTGCACTTCTCTTGCTTCTTTCCACACCTCTGTTGCTTCTTTTAGCAATTCTCTTGCCTCTTTCTGTACTTCTCTTGCTTGTTTCTGCACCTCTCTTGCGTCTTTCTGCACCTCTGTTGCCTCTTTCTGCACCTAACTTGCCTCTTTCTGCACCCTTTTTGCCTATTTTTGCACCCCTGTTTTCTCTTTCTGCACCTCTCTTGCGTCTTTCTGCACCCCAGTTCCCACTTTCTGCACCTTTCCTGCCTGTTTCTGTACCTCTCTTGCCTCTTTCTGTACCTCTGTTGCTTCTTTCTACACTTCTCTTGCTCTTTCTGCACCCTCCGCGCCTCTTTCAGCACCTGTTGGTTCTTTCTGCACTTCTCTTCCTTCTTTCTGCACCCCTCCTGCCTCTTTCTGTACTCGTCTTGCCTCTTTGTGCACCTCTCCTACCTTTTTCTGCATCCCTATTGCCTCTTTTTGCACCTGTGTTGGTTCTTTCTGCACTGCTCTTGCTTCTTTCTGCACCTTACTTGCCTCTTTCTGCACTTCTCTTGCTTCTTTCTATACCTCTGTTGCTATTCTCTTGCCTCTTTCTGCACTTCTCTTGCTTCTTTCTATACCTCTGTTGCTTCTTTCAGCAATTCTCTTGCCTCTTTCTGCACTTCTCTTCCTTCTTTCTGTACCACTCCTGCCTCTTTCTGTACCTTTCTTGCCTCTTTGTGCACCTCTCCTACCTCTTTCTGCACCCCTCTTGCCTTTTTTGCACCTCTGTTGGTTCTTTCTGCACTGCTCTTGCTTCTTTCTGTGCTTCACTTGCCTATTTCTGCACTTCTCTTGCTTCTTTATACACCTCTGTTGCTTCTTTCAGCAATACTCTTGCCTGTTTCTACACCTCTCTTGCTTCTTTCTGTTTCTCTGTTGCTTCTTTCTGTACTTCTCTTGCCTCTTTCAGCACCCTTTGTGCCTCTTTCAGCCCCTCTGTTAGTTCTATCTGCACTTATCTTCCTTCTTTCTGCATCCCTCTTACCTCTTTCTGCACCCCTCTTGCCTCTTTTTGCACCTCTGTTAGTTCTTTCTGCACTGTTCTTGCTTCTTTCTGCACCTCTTTTGCAAATTTCTGCATCCCTCATGCCTCTTTCTGTACCCCTCTTCCCTATTTCTCCACCTTTCTTGCTTCTTTCTGCACTTCTCTTGCTTCTTTCTGCACTGCTCTTGCTTCTTTCTGCACCTCTCTTGCAAATTTCTGTATCTCTCTTACCTCTTTCTGCACCACTGTTCCCTCTTTCTGTACCTTTAATGCCTGTTTCCGCACCTCTCTTGCCTCGTTCGGCACCTCTGCTGCTTCTTTCTGTACTTCTCTTGCCTCTTTCTGCACCCCTCTTGCCTCTTTAAGCACCTCTGTTGCTTCTTTCTGCACTTCTCTTGCTTCTTTCTGCACCTCTGACTTAGAGGTAGTTTTAATCCCCTACCTTATTATGTACTAGGGCCTTACAGGGGAGGTCATGCCAATCACAGGGGAACCCCAACCCATAGTGTACCCTAGTCTATGGAGGTGCTTTCACTGTATTCTAAGTGTCTTTTAGCATAGCACTGGCTCCAGGCCTGGTTAGTCAGAGTCAGTTACCACCAGTACCCATCAGAAAAAAGTTGGGGGCACAGGATGACTTTGCAACAAGGCCTCTTTCTGCACCTCTCTTGGTTCTTTCTGCATATCTCTTGCTTCTTTCTGCACCTTTCTTTGTCTTTCTGGACTTCTGTTGCCTCTTTCTGCATTTCTATTGCTTCTTTCTGCGCCTTTCTTCCTCTTTCTGCATTTGTCCTACTTATGTAGGCATAATTTGAAATTATCATTTAAAAAACCTTTGAAATTCACTGAAAAAACCATAGGTTTCAGGGACTTTTTAGTTAGAAATTAGCATTTAAAAAACCTTTGAAATTCACTGAAAAGACCATGGGTTTCAGGGACGTTATAGTTAGAAATTAACATTTAAAAAACCTTTGAAATTCACTTAAAAAACCATAGGTTTCAGGGACGTTATAGTTAGAAATTAACATTTAAGAAACCTTTGAAATTCACGGAAAAAACCATAGGTAATTTGATGTAAATGTATCTGGAACGTAATATTTAACTGATATGTTTATTTGCTTCTCATAGGTGTATAAGTTTGTTGATTTTGAAGGTAATAGGTGATCTTTAGTGATCATGCACATTTTTTTATCTTGTAGGAGACATGGCCATCATCATGTAAGAAGACGAAATGCAAAAGGGCTCAAAATATCTGGGTCGCGGTTAGAACTAAAAGGCTGACAAGTTAAGGTTTGAACAATAATGCATTGATAAAGTGCCCACAAAGCAAACACAAGGAAATGATGGACGGAGCGCTGAAACTTTTCAGACACTCACCCCCAGTCACAGATCTGGGTTGAATCCATCATCGTTTGACTTTTCTTTGACTGACATTTTTCCTCGCTTGAAGCCAGTCCAGCATGCACACATTTCTCTGAGCTAAACAATGACAGGGCGCAACCGTCTTCCTCAATTTCACTGGATATTGAGAGGGAAGAACTTTTTGGCGATGATTTAGATGACAATTGACTTTGTTCAGTGTACATTTTTCTCAATTGATTTCGCCATTTGGCCTTGTGGGGGTGCATCAAACGTTGCCACTGGAATGTTCTGGTGGCCATATTGTGTTCATGCCATGACGCAATTGTTTTTTTCTTTGCTTTGCAAACCATCAGAAAATGGTTCTCTTTCCCACAGCCTTTACATATCTATCCAATAGTGGGGCATTTACCTTTGTGTGGAAACAAAAATCCACATCTAAAACCTAGCTTCTTTTTACTTGTAGACAGCACTTTTGTCCTTCAGTCATTTTACTTTGGCTGGCTTTTATAATCATGACTCCATGTCAGCTGCTTGTCTTTCAGCACACTCCTCAGCTCTAGCAGCCCTCAACACTCGCTCCAGACTAAGGGCCAATTTATGACATTTGGCAGAGCGGCGGTGCCATCCGCTGCGCCACCGCACAGCCAAAGGTCGCTGCTGCCCGCCCGTCAGATTATGACCACTTTTATGGTCTGGTGGGTGGGCAGCGTGGCGTTCCTACTGCAGTGTGTCTTTCAAAGGCGGCGGTGCCTTTGAAAGAGGCACCGCAATGGGACTGCCACACAAGGTTCCTGCATGGCATGGACTTGAAAGTCCATGCTGTGCAGGAACCTGGGTGCATGCACACAGGGGGGCACATGTTGTGCCTCCCAACATATATCCCCAAGCTGAGGGGGCACAGGGGCCCCTGTAGGGCCCCCTTTGTTTCAGCACTGCCAGCCTTTTTGTGGAGGAAAGACCTCCATGAAACCGCTGGCTGTCCTAAAACTTGTAATATGCATGTAGGTGCTGCAGCGGCACCACTTGCATATCACATAGCCCCTGACTGCCACGCCACCTCCAGGGAATGGCGGTTCATTGGTGGAGCCGGCGGTCCAGTTACAGTCCGACCGCCCAAGTCCTAATTAGGTGGCCAGACCCCGGGTGCAGCAGTGGCTGGAACGCCACCGCTGCGCCACCACAAGACTGGCGCTCCTCATAATTTTGCCCCCAAGAGTTTCTCTCAGCATTCATCATCCGAACGAAACTGATAAGCATCCATCAATAAATCTAAGTCACATAACTTTCTCATTATTAAAGTCATTGAACTTACAGTGCTTGATGATCATATCAAGACTCCTCACAAATTCATCAATGGTTTCACCAACATTTTGGCGTTCTGGACTGAAAATGTATGTTTCGTAATCTATGTTTGGTACTGGATTGAATTTGGGATTCAGCACTCCTTTAATCTGACACCAATTAATTTATTTGTCAGTTCGCTGCATTTTCTTTATGGCTTCTTTCACACCATCACCAGCACACTTTTTGAGATACTTGATCATATTGTTGTTATCTGTCTCTTCAAGTGCATCAATGAAATCATCAAATGTCTCTATCCATGCAGACCATCTATCACAAATATTTTGTTTCTTGGTGGTATCAAAAGATGGTGGTGGTTTCAAGAACACAGCAGTATTGTAGATCAGTGTGGAACTTACTGACAGAGTGGGTGGTTCCTTGTGACTTGATATTTACAACTTGTCTGTGAGACCTTGCGACATGCTAGCCTCCGACTCATCCTTAATGAGAGCTGGAAACATGACTTTCTTTGTAGATTTCACTATTCCAAGAGCCATTCTTGGCTCCTTATTTTCCTGGGAAGTTGTTCTGAGCCCCATTTGACAACTTTGTGAATGGATTACTTCAGATATGGACGACTCAATAAGCCCAACACCAAACACTTCTCCTTGAGCCACCTTCACTGAGTGCGGTAGTATGATGACCATCTTCAGAGTAGTCAGTAAGTCATTTAGGGGCATATCTACAAGGGCTGGCGATAAAATTATCGCCGCTTTAGCGTCCGTTTTCGGACGAAAAGCGGCGATAATTTTAACGCCCTATTAGCAAGGACACGCTAACGCGTGAATCCATGCTTCTTCGCCCTTTCCTTATCGCCCAGCTTTGCATCTCTAATGAGATGCAAAGTGGGCGTTCCCCCTCCAGAATAATGGGAGAAATGTCGCTATGTGACATTTCTCCTATTATCAAGGGAATCGCTAACAAGCATAGCGATAGAAAAGTAGCGATAACCACGGTTATCGCTACTTTCCCTACGCATGCTTTAATTCTGACTTAGCCATGTAATCCAATGGGAGGTGGATTACATGGCTAAGACCACCCTGCCCTATCAGCAAGGTATCGCCGGTCACAGTGCGATTATCGCTGGTTTCCCAGCGATAATCACACTGTTTTCCAGCTATCGCTTGCATTTCTATCGCTTTGGAGATAAGCGTTGCTGATAGCACGCTATCTCCGCGATAGAAAGCAGCGATAGCCGGCGATAATTATCCTAGCGCTAAATGCGCTTAGCGATAATTATCGCCGGCCCTTGCTGATATGCCCCTTATTTTTTTCATCTAAATGCCAATTTGCATTTTGTAACACCTGATTGATCTGCACCTAGCAGCGCCTCTGTTTGCAGCATAATTTTGCAAGTTATGATTACCAGCGGCTGCACTTCATAAGCCAGTTTGAATCCATTTTCAACATTAACACACCGTATATTGTACAGTTTTATGTTGTCTGGCAGCGTGGTACCTTTAGGTATGGCTTGACCAGCTTGTTATCGACCATTAATGTTTAAATTCTTCCAACACTTCTGTTGGCTTCATTTGCTTTACAGCGGCTGGAGTTGTGCTTTGACTACACATGAATGAAGCGCTCATTCCGTTCTTTGACAGGAACACGCATAGCACGCACAAGCAGTTTTCTTTGACCACAACAAACTCTCTGGGAAAGTACTTTTATTTTTTGGGTTACTTATCCCATCCTCGTCCCAATTTGTAGCGTCTTCTCAGCCTGGGTACCCGCTAATGACTAGGCCACACACGAAGCTTAGTATTACATGTTCTTATTCAGCTGCATGTAACTGGGAACCCAACATTCTAAAACAAGCTTTCATGGCTTTACGTTCTGAAACCTACGTTGCAGCTCTACGGAGTCTGTTAGGAGCCCAAAGGGTTCCGTCATAAAATATCACAAGAGATTAGAGCTACCATGGTGGCTGAATGAATATATACACTTTTAGGGCTAATTATTCATGGATGGGAGGATCAGTTAAGAAAAACTGGAGTTACAATCTTCTTCTTTCAGTTTGGGTCATGAAGTATCTGTATAGATGTTTTACACAACTAAGATTGTAGAGACCTTAATAAGAAAGGGAGACAAGAAGTTAATATATTTATCCTGAGATCTGTTTTAGGAGTTCACTCTCCCAAACATATTTTCTCACGAATCAGAAAAGTTAAATGTATATTTTTCCATGTTCTTGTCTTAAAAGTTAATTAGTGTAAGAAATTGGTTTGATGATTTACTGGGGTGTGAGTCCTTGTCAAGCAGCAACCACAATCTTTGTCAGTGTCAGGCACAAGCCAACCTTAAATGAACCTGTGCTCAACCCCCTGGTAGCTTGGTGCAGAGCAGTCAGGCCTACCTTAGAGGCAAGGTGTAAAGTGTTTGTTATTTGTGCAAAGGAATCCAAGTTAGAAAAATAGAGTAAATTCTAATAAATAAACCAAGACCGCAAAAATCCTATTAGTAAAACTGGAGATTTGCAGGTTTAAAGATTTCAATGAAAGTAACACCAAAAAGCACAAAGCACCATCTGTGGACATCTGGTCGTGCTTGACCGGGACAAAGTCATAAGCTCAGGCCGACCTCATTGGAGCATGGGCAGGCCAGCCACAGGGTCCCAATTAGGCCTGCTGAACAAAGTACCTTAAATCGCAGTTTGTGGAGTGCTGTGAGAATCTGTGCTGCGCAGCCGAAGTGATGGGCTAGTTCTAAAGTGTAGCAAGGTTATGATGCGAGGTCCTACATCTTCGTCGAGGATCCTGTTGATGATGGCTTGCAATGCAAAGTACGCCATCGAGGATGTGTCACACAGTCGGGGTGATGTGTTAGTTCTGAGGAGCTGGGAGGCTGCAGTGAGGGGTCTGGTGTTGTCATCAATGCTGCTGTTGACTAGGGATGTAACGGATTTCGTCGAGGATGCGTTGCACAGCGGCGGTTCCGATGAGTCAATGGGCTGCGATGTGATGTGGGTCTTTGCGGTGATACTGATCCATGCAGCAACAGTGATGCAGCGATTCTGCTCGGGGTTGTGCCGCAAAACAAAGGGGATGCGTCAGTTCAGCTGGATTCACAGAGGCTGGCAGAACGCCTTAGCCCATTTTCAAGGGTCCAGGACTGGGGTGGCACCAGTTGGCAAGGTAGAGTCAAAAATGGCAGAGCCAAGGTGCTGGGTTCAAGGTTTTGAAGCCTTCTGTTCCTGAGGCTCTGGCCAGGAGGCCAGCCAACTATCCCTTGGGGTCATTTTGCGGGCCTGCGTTCAACAGATGCAGGTCTAGTCCTTCTCAGCCAGACAAGAGGGCAACAGGCAGCAGGTAAGCACAGCAGGACAGAAGTCCTTCAGACCAGCGGTCCAGAAGAGTGGCAATCCTTTCAGCAGCACAGCAGGCCTTCTTCTTGATAGAGTATCCAGAGGTCTCGAGGTGTACTGAACAGTTAGTGTCCGGAGTCCAGTATTTATACCCAGTTGTGCCTTTGAAATGGGGAGAAGCTTCTAGAGACATGCCTTTGAAGTACACAGGTGCCCTGCCTTACTTACCCTGGTTCCAGACTAACTACAGGGGGCCACATGCATGCCTTTGTGTGGGGGCAGAGCACAGCTAATTTAAGGGTAAGTGGGGCTGTGCCCAGCTTCTCCCTCCCATCCTGCCAGTAATGGCCCATACAGGCACATCTAAGCTCCTTATTATGCATGTCTGTCTAGGATAAATACACAAAGTCCACCTGTGGCATTTTCAAAATTGTAATTTAAAATCCAACTTCACCATAGGTTAGGATTTTTCATTACAATTCCAAAGACACCAAACATGAATTGATTATATTCTCCCATTTGGAAATTACAGTTTATTAAATGTAATAAGGTACCTCCAATATTAGCCAATGGGAGAGGTAGGCCTTGCAGTAGTAAAAAATGGGTTTAGGAGTTTTTCACTACCAGGACATGGAAAACCTTAAAGTGTATGTTCAACTTTTTAAAAATACACTCCATTCTGTCCTGTGGGCTGTCCACAGCCTATCGTAGGGGTCACATATACATATTAAAAAGGAAGGTTAGGGCTTAGCAAAATGTTTATTATGCCAGGTCAAAATGGCAGTTTAAAATGGCTGTAATGGCAGACATGTTTAAAGTGCTACTAATGTGGGTGGCACAATCAGTGCTGCAGGCCTACTAGCAGCATTTAAATTATAGGCCCTGGGCACAGGTAGTGGTACCTTACCGGGGACGTACAGGTAAATTAATTATGTCAATTGGGTAAAGCCAATCTTACCATGTGTTAAGGAGAGATCACAAGCACTTCAACACTGGTTTGCAGTGGTAAAGTGCGCAGAGTCCTAAGGCCAGCAAGACCAAGTCAGCAAAATAGGAGGTCTGAAGGCAAAAAGTTAGGGGGAAAACCACACCATGGGTGACAGGTCTAACAATTAGTTTTTCTCTTTGTCTGTTGTAACTGAAAAGCTAAACATTAAAGTGATTTCTCCTATGTTATCTTTGCTGTAGCAATCCATGTGTGATGATAAATACAGCTTACAGTTTACTTATGGAAAAATCCATTCTACGTTCCATGGAATTTGTAATCTTACAGAATGGATTTAAGTTTTTAAGTCTTTAAGTCTTAAAACCATCTGGGGCTGTTCTACACGAAGAGCCCTGTGGGAACAGGAACTTGCACCTGTTTTTTATGCCCAGGAGCTCTTTTATATTCAAGAAGGGCTAGAGATTGCTGCACAGCCCCATCTGCAACATGGAAGGTGCACGCACACATGATAATATGATAATAGGGGAGTTGCCCACATTTGCATGCGGGCATGACCGAGACAATTGAGGGAATGGGTGTAATGGCAAATAAGCAATTGGTAGATGCATAGATTGTGCATCACATATGAGTTGCTATAGTCACACACTGTATCCACATGCCTGGGGAGCCCTGGCCCTCTTATAAATGAGGCCAAATCTGCTGGCATTATATTTGGAGCTGCTGTTTAAAACTGCTGCTTCATTCCAGATTTACTAAATGTTCACACAGTACTTTATGGTGCAAAATTGGTGAAACAGCAGCATCATTAAGCTTTTCTGTGCTTAAGGTTTTTAGAGTCAAAAGTTGAGCCTTGTGCAGCATCCACCATGCAGTGCCAATCTCTCTGTAATACATATAAAAAGAGCACAGCTTGGGAGGACCAATGCAAATATCTCTGGACTTGACACAATAACATTTCAACTTAATTAGACCGACCTTGCTTAGCATCAGATTTTTTCGTACCAGAATCGTCTGGCACATAAGGAGGGTGGTGGAGCATAGAGGAGACGGACAAAAATAAAAATAAATTAAAAAAAATAATCATTCCACTTACCTTCCCGGTGGGATGTTCTCCTCACTCAGGTCTTCTCTCCAGGCAGGCAGGCTCCAGGAAGCTGCAGTAACCAATCCTGGCACTGCTCTCATGCTGCATGAGAGCAGCGCCAGGATTGGAGGTGCTCTCGTGTGGCATGAGAGCAGCACCAGGGATTGAGGGAGTGGTCTCTCTCATCGCTCCCGAGGACACTGGAGCCCTATGCTGTGAGAGAGGTTGAAAATGAGCATGTCTGAATGACCGTAACAAGACAGCCGGCCCAAAAGACATGCACACTTTAAACTTAAGTGCCCTGCTTATCACTGCTTTCTGCTGCTGCCTGACTGGGAACAGAAGAAAGCCCCTGACGCTTGGCTCACGATGGGGTTTTGAGAAATAAAATGGTAATAAATGAAGTTTATTACCATTTTATTTTTCCATCTCTTGGGGCAATTGTTTAGTGTGGCGACGCTCCTCCACCTTAATGGAGGAGCCGCCCCTGACTCCAAGTCAAACCAAGTGCAAACGAGAGGTGAGCTAAATCTCATGACATATTCCCTGTGATTAATGCAACCCTTCACAACTTACACAGCTTACCCATATGCAGGTGTGCACTGTCGAGGACATGATCAGTGCACGATCCCTTGTAAATCTGGCACAGTGCAAATGTTTATCTTTCATGCAATGCCGCACCACAATTTTTAACACAGAAATTCATTAAGTAAATGATAGTAAAATTTAGGCTACCATCTTTCACTGATGTGCTCTCCCCAGCATAGTGGTGAACAATAGAATTTTGTGCTTGTGCTAAGGAGAGAAATCTTTTTTCCATAATTGGCCAAGCTATCCCGTTTTGCACTTGGCGCCAACCGGGACAGTGGACTCAATAGATAATACAGCCCTGACTCTGCTAAATTATATATTTCAATCTTTTTAGTTCTTTAAATATTTTACTTGTGGAAAACAATTGTCCTTGATTTTCAAATACAATATAAATATGTCTTACGACTTTTCATCTGTCTTGCAAATAAAAGACATCGGGCCTCATTTATGGGTTCTTTGCCGTAGGGCAGAACAGCAGGCCTTGCTGCTGCACTGCCCTGAGGCAAAAGAAAAGGGCAGGAATGCACCGTATCTATTAGATACTGCACATTCTTGTCCTTTTCCCCTGCGCTGGCGCACAATGGGTTGCCGTGCGCCAATGCAGGCACCTTTGCACCATAGTCAAGTGTGCCTGCATTGCAGGGATGATTATTTTTGTGCAGGAAGGGAAACCTCCTGCACAAAAACAATCACAAGAGTCTTTTTCCGCTTTCTATGTGGGCCACAGAATGCAGCACGCATAGAAAGAGGAAAAACGAGGAGAAATAAATATATTTCTCCTTGTTATGCCTCCCTTACGCCTCCCTTGGGGAGGGGTACGTTTTTGGTGCTTACAATTTCTCGTAAATCTGTGGCAGTGTCAAAAAGTCATGGATGTTGCTGGGAACGCCCCCAGCAACACCTATGGCACGCCCTTTTCACGCAGTTTTCTGCTTGAAAGGGGCACATATTTATAAGGCCATGAAATGCCATGTAACGTGGCTTTACGTTGCCTTATAAAAATGCCAGTGGCACATTGCACCACCGCAACGGCAAAAAAGTGACGTCCCGGCAGCTCAAAAGTGCCAGTAGGGCATTATAAATGAGGCACGTCATTCTAACTGGTTTTGCCACAACGCTGAGCCGTAATTATAGGCAAACTGCCAATCACCACAAACCGGTTGCAGGAAAACTGTGTCAGCAATTAAAGCTGTCGTGTAGCAGACACATGTCGCTTGCTGCTCCGCAAATTCGTTTCGTCTCGTGACCCACTCAATTGTTAATCAAAGTATACATGTTCTTTATAAATCGCAACGTATTCAGAATCAAATATGAATCATATGAATATAAATCAAGGTTTTTATAGGGAACCGTGTTTGGTTGGAAATAAAAACATTTCCACGATAAAACCAGTTCTGAGGAAAGCAAAAGCACTTGCTTAGGAAATGCCATTCTCCAGCCCTTTTGTGTTCCACTTCCTGGATGCTTGTTGTCCAAATGCATTTGCTACGAAGAATGATTGTGAAGCAGCAGAGGAAGACAGGTCATTGTGAGCCATGAATATTTGAAAAGCAGTGCTTGAAAACTGGAAATGATTGTGATCTAATTTGCATTTAATTATTTAAAGCTTGAAGATGCAGTAAATGGAAAATGCCATGGCTACCTGTTCCAACAAGGACTGAGTGAGATATTATAGTTAGGTAACATTGAATGCAGCCGGCCTGATGAGCACATTCTACAAAGTTCTACTTATAAAAAATATATTTGTTATAAGTGATGTCTTATGCGCATAGGCATCTATGTTGCTCGTGTGTTTTCAGTGTACTTTTTCGGATTCTCTGTACCAACTTTACCCTCTTCCATGGTGTTTGATGGCATATCTATATATATTCATGTTTGGTACTATACATCACATCATGTTTAACATGTTATTTTTTCATAAAATCAAATTTTTACAACACTGGCCACTTAAAATGAATAACAATGTACAAGCTGAATGTATTTGGAAAATAAGAGTACAGTATGTAATTGAACGCAAACACGTCAGCAGTATTAGCCTTAACTGGCTGTATGTTAATTGCCTGAAACAAGTGTGATTATTAAGGACCTACCTCGCAAAGATTTTTGGCAAGAAACAGGATCATTTAGACATGAGACACTAACGGCAGAAGCAATATTTTAGATCTTTTTACACGCAATACTCAAACATACAGTGGTCTTTAGAGCACTTAGAGAGTGTTCAGCTAACGATGTTGTGAGTGATTGTGGGCGAGTTGTATTGTGAGGGTTGTCTAAAAAATGTTGATGTGAGTGTCTATGAGTAGTACTTTTGGTAAATGGTGTCCCAAATGTCAGTGGACATGTTAGTGGGTGGCTGGAGGAAGGTATGTATCTGGCTACCGCAAGTGATAATGCATGTGACTGCCTGTGGTGGCGAGTATAGCAAGGTGTGTTTTCATCAACAGGTGACGGATGGCTGTGGGCAAATGATGCTGCACATGAGTAGATATGTATAAATGGTGCTTCACAAAAAGCAGAATGGGTATTGGTGTTACCTGGGAGTGGTTCTGGCCAATCTGCATTGCTTTTGGGTGTGCTTGGCCAAGTGGTAATTCGTGTGTGTCATTGGGAATGGTTGAGTACAGTGTAATGCCAAGGCACGTTTTTGTGATTTTGTGGTATTGAGAGTGACTCTGAGCATGTGACTGGCCATGTGCAAACAGTGTTAAATGTGAATTATAATGAGAGAGTAATAGTGGTTGTGAGTGGTGGTGGTGAAGTGGTGTTGTATGTAAATGGTTGTAGATAAGTGGTGTTGTGCTGAGTTGCTATGTGAGTGACATACGAGCATTTTGGATGAGCAGTGATTTGTGGAAGTTGCTTTTTGAAATCGGAATTGCTTGTGAGTGGTGGGTAAATGGTGTTGTGTGAGTCGTGCTAGTGGCTGAGTTAAACTGGATATATAGAGCATCTATTGGATATTGGTGTTGTGACTAAGTGGCTCAGGTTTGTGTTAATGTTTTTCTTGATACAGTGAGGGAGTAGTGACTGGAGCAATTGGCTGTGAGTTCTGTGATGGACTGTGAGTAAGTAATGTTTTGAATACGTTGCTGTAGGTGATGAGTTCTGCACATGAGAAGCTGTGGGCCAGTATTGGTGATAAGTGGCTGTTGCCCATCCTGTCCCTGGCATCTCTGCAGAGAGCTTAGAGTGATGGTAATGTGTGCCTGCTTTAATTCCATTGCCTGGCAGTGGTTCGTAAATATGTTCAGACTACATGCTCAAGACGTCTTTGGCCTCCCTGCAGAGCGATGGTCACATATGTGACAATTGTATTTACAATGCCTGTCAGTCGGTCATAAAGTTGTTCATACTACATGTCCATCCACTCTTAGGTCTTTCTGCAGAGAGTGCAATAGGCCAACAAGGGAATAGTATATGGAGCTGAACTTTTGAGAGAGACTTTTGTTCCTTTTGGAGTGAACAGGTTGTGCTGAAGGACATTTCACAACTTTTCTATGCTGGCTTAATTGAACAAGAAGTAAATATTATTTGTTTCATGCTGATAATTTAAACTTTATCTATGGCACAATTTTGTATCATTAGCATAATGTTGACATTATAGATATCGAGCAAGACTACTAAGATCCTTCTTTGTGAAGGGACCTTGATAATGCTGGTAGACAAAGCTGCAGGTGAACTGAAATCCCATTTCGGCTAGGGCTTGTTCACTTGCACAATAATTGATCTCACAGTTACATATGAATTTGCTGAAGGGAGGTCAGTCTGAGATAGGTTTAATGTGCTGTAGTGAAATCCTTATGTCAGATTTGTGACATGATATCACAGTCTGGTCTGCGTAGCTAAAGAGAGGTTACAATGAGTTATCTTTTTCCTGAACTGTCACTCTTACATTTCTGGCCACAATGTTGGTTTTCTGAACTTACCTCGCATTTGTGTAAGTATCTTGGTGTAACATGTGACCTTAGGAATAACTCTTGGGGTTACAGTTGGATCCTGCATTTTCTCAGTGATGTCACTGTTAAATGTCCGCTTGGGTGGGTTGTCACAGTGTGATGGCAATTTATTCTAGCATTGGAAAAATATGTCATCCTTCTGTCATGAGGTCAAGGTCTGATGTCCTGGAAAGTGGAAATGACTTACACAATTCTGTGATCTTATGCAACATACTTACATTCTATGTGCCTCATTTAAATTTAGGGTTACATTTTATGATAGTGTTTTAGGCCTTTGTTGTATCATTGTTGTGTGGAATCTTTGAAGGATAGGCTGTGGCTCAGCCTTTGCTGTGATTGCCATAGCTCTCCCACCTCTTCCATGTGTTGAAGTATGAATACCAGGGAAAAGCTGCATCACAGAAGGTTTAATGCACAATGCGAATTTAAAAAACATGTTTAACATTACAGATGTTAACTAGGATGAAAGTGAACATACACATTTGTTGGGCTAAACGGAATCCTCAAATAAATGCTCAGTTGCTCCCTAAATGATCCTAGGAAACAGTCATAAACATGTTTGTATCTCTTACAACCATTGTTAAATATCTTATCTTTAAATGCAGGTTTTCCACATGGTAAGTCATTTGGATTTGAACAAGCAAGTATGACTACCTGCAAAGATCGTATAATTAGGTTGACTTTCCTAGTGGGATTAGTAGTCTGCTTGGTAAATCATGTTCACAATCCACACCTTTACTTCTATAGATTTTCACACAGTACTACGCATAAGTGTGAATAGTCATCAGTACATGTAGACAAAACAGTTAATCATTTGGTAGATTTCCACAAGCGTCTAAGATATTGTAATATAGCAACATTCAGTAACCTTATTTTCTTCTGTTGCACTCTCCTCAGACAGTACTGTGCATAACTTTGAAAAGGTCAGACATGAGGTCAAGCAGAAAAAGCAGGTCATTATTAAGTAGACTTTTTAATGTGTGATGGAGACATTGTCATACAACAACATTCTTTAACAGTCTTCTCTTCTACTACAGGCCTTACAGACAGTGGAACACATGGATTTGGACAGGCAGGTGTGAGAATACGTAGAAAAGGCCAGTTAATTACTTGCTATATCTGTCTGGTAATTCCTCAGTACTACTCGACAGATTGCATTCATTAGCAGAGGAACAAGCTTTACACATTTCCCTTTTTTACAGGCTTTACAGCATTGTAGATCAGTAATCAGCAAATTGTTCAAGCACAAAGCTATATTTTCTTCAGAGGGCAGTGCTTCACCACAAAGAAAGAAATGCTGCCTGGTTTTCAAGGAAGAAGAGATTAAGAAAATTGTTGAGGATGAGATGCAGAAATCATGGGACAAGGTTTGCAAATCTTTGAGGGAGCCATTTCAATACATGATTTGGTAAAAAGGGGGACCTCTAAGGTAAACAATGGAACTTGCTAGCTGTAGGGAGAATTACAAATGGGTAAAGACAACGGCTAGGTACAAGTTATACAATCATATAAAGCATATGAAAAAGAACGAACTGAGGGCTGAGGCAAAACACAAGAACCGCACCTGTCAATAAATATTTAGGCAAGTAATATTGGTGCAGGAAGACCTGGGAGTGCACCCCTCTCCACTCCCTATTTGGGAAACCCAAAAAATACAGCAACATGGAAAGTAGGAATTCTGCACATAAGGGTTATTGATACATTCAAAATCAGTTAAACAAGAGTCGTTATTAATAATCTGAAGAAATTTTTCAAGTCCATGTAATCTTGTTTTCTTTTGAAAATGGTTCTTTATTTGAAAAAGACGAATAAATCAAGCAGATAAAATCCAATATTCACAATCCATTGTGAATATTGGATTTTATCTGCTTGATTTATTCATCTTTT
The DNA here is from genome assembly GCA_963921515.1 of Calotriton arnoldi. Classification (NCBI taxonomy): domain Eukaryota; kingdom Metazoa; phylum Chordata; class Amphibia; order Caudata; family Salamandridae; genus Calotriton; species Calotriton arnoldi. The sequence continues at coordinate 137,296 of CAWUFW010015565.1, forward strand.
TCAAATAAAGAACCATTTTCAAAAGAAAACAAGATTACATGGACTTGAAAAATTTCTTCAGATTATTAATAACGACTCTTGTTTAACTGATTTTGAATGTATCAATAACCCTTGTGTGCGGAATTCCTACTTTCCATGTTGCAATCATATAAAGCATATCGGGTTATATATTTCTTTATATTATCTTTCAAAAAACACAATAGAGTGCACTTTAATAGACATATACACATGACCAAACAATCTATATATTTTTTAGAAAAAATTATTTGTATTCAAGATCTCATTGGTGAGAAAAAAGGTTTTTTTGCAAATTTATTTTGATATATCAAATATATAATTTTATTTACATTTATTTATATTGATATTTTCAATCATCAATGATTCATCTGTATAACAAACTGATATATAATCATAGGTCTGTGGAAAACATATACATAATTATATGTCTATGAAGGACAAATACATACATACATAAATATAACAATAATTATGCATGACAACTCTATACATAAAGTTAAAATACGAGAAAAAGTGATGGACTATAAAGCAGTTCAAAGGCTGGCGGTAGATGAGAACACTGCGCGCGTTTCGGCGTGTATGCCTTCGTCAGGAAAACCCGTCTCAACTTTTTCTACAACAAAATTAACAATAAACAACATATAAACATATAAGTGCACTACTTGGCCTGAAACGTAAGCTTTTCTTTATTACGAGCAAATCATGCTTTTAGAATAAGTCATCAGTGCCAATGCTGCTAAGGAGGTGTTGATATATACAAACACATTTTTTTATATATAAAGAGACACAGAGTGAACATAGTGAAAGAATGGTGTTAAAAACAAACATTGCTAATCATGCAATGTAGTCAATGTGTGCTGCCTTCACCGAAGATGTTAAAAGAGAAACCTTATAGCCCCAAAGTAACAACCACAGAGTGTTGATCTATACAGGGGAATAGGTGAGAGAAAATGTTAAAAGATGCTGCTTTGGACTAATATTACATACGAGTATGAGGACTTATGTACAGTATCTGCCTCCTCTCTTAGTATGGCCTATTTACACTTAGGTACTGGAAATATGAGCGCCCTGGTGTCATGCATCTCACGTTCACCAGATTTTAGAAAGATAAATACCTTATATAAATGCAGTAAACAGTATTCTTAATTTTAAGATTGAAAGTCCTTGCTTCTCAGGGTCCAGGACCCTCAGCTAGAACCTTGTTATCTGCAATAATAGAGGTACGAATGATACAAATGGAGAGAGAAAAAATAATTTTTTATGGCATGTTTTTTTATAGTGAATGAACAAATCGCTTGATTAAAATATGACTGAATAGTGGAGCTTAAAGACAGATGTACCTGTATAGTAGCTCAAAAAAGAGATACGTCATGTATATCGATGTATGTATTAACGTTACTTCATTGGAGAATATTGGTCTGTGAGGACAGAAAGATCCGTCTATTATCAAAAAGGTGTCTTAAGAAATTGCTAATGATGGACTGTTGGTCATGTCCTTCTTATTAAAGAAATGTACTTACATGTGATTTGATCAACAAATTCCTCTATATACGAGTAGTGATGTATTTAAGAAGGCTTATTTCCCACCTGAAGGTTTAATGACAAGGATGGCTGCAAGATGCAAAACCATGGATAGTTTAAGAAATAAAGATATATTTAACGGACCTCCTATTTATTATACCATTTGATACATATTGTACTCACTTCAAGAGTATTTACGAGTGGTGCTCAACGTTTTTAGCATTGTCCGTAATTGAAGACAGATGGACGCATGGTTCCAGTAAAAAAGATTCAGTACGAGAGTATCCTAGAACATGAAAGTAATTTAGTACCAGGTTAGATATCTGGTACATTTAAAAAGGAAATGTTACGTTTATGATCATATTTTAGCATAACGTTATAATTTGTAAATTTGTCTCTAATTGTTATCATATTACGGAAGTCACATTCTGGACTCTTGCTAATACAGAGCCCGATTAAGTAGGCAAGTAAGGCGGATAATGATTAATACTGATAAGGCCTAATATGAATGGGTGTGTATTCATGTGGAGTGCCTTCTATGTGTGGTGCTAAGTCCTAAAAAATTACAAGAGACTTGCGCTGCAATTGCCATCTAACGAGCTCAATAATGTTTTTAGTGGCTCAAAAAAGCCCGATTAATATATCGAGGCTAGCGGATATATCTTTAGTGGATTCAACAGACAAAAGTGCACAAGGCAGTCACAATATTAGCACTATACGCGCTGATTAACACACCGATTACTCTATGTTGTGGCTAAAGTTAAGAGTAAGACTACACTAATCGAGGATGCAGGCTACTTACTGATCTTAGCGGCAAAGTGGTTCCCGAAGTCGTACGTTCAATAGGCAAGGAGAATTAACTATAATCGACTGACCTCTTTTATGTGTCTCAGTGCAAGAATACTGGGCGTCTGACGTCACATTAATTAAGGAGCAGCGTGGGATAGTATCACTGCGTCGCTATTGAAAATACATGGAAATAGAAAGTGGACTAAAATGGTAGATTCCATGTGACTGGTATTCCCTACGGATAGCCAGATGGTGCATGCGCGGTTGCGAGGCATCTTCAAACATGAAGTCGAGATGTAACAATTGACGATATCACTGCATAACGAGTGGAAAAACATAACAGTAGAAAGTGGACTGGAAATGCAGGTGCCATCTTAGTATGGAGTCCAAAGTAAGAAAACAAACGATACAAATAAATTAGTGGTATCGTAATGTCAATGTTCCAAAATAAATGGAATGGAGTCTAATGTAAAAAACCAAACGATACAAATGAATTAGTGGTATCGTAATGTCAATGTTCCAGAATAAATAATAATGAAACAATAAAAGAAAAAGGAATAATACTATTAAGGCACCATACCTGAACAAAATTCTGTATAAAAATACAACATTTTATTTATGTACATGTAGACCTGGGTAAGTGAACCTTCATGGGGGCACTGCAATGAAATGCTCAGTGCTGAATAATAGTGGCTAGTCCTTGTTATGTTCATAGCTTACTTCTAATTTAACCTAATGGCTTGATCCCATGGCATTTCTTGATTAAGACCTTTCGTAAAGGTTTTCTGAAAGATAATGTAAAGAAATATATAACCTGATATGCTTTATATGATTGTATAACTTGTACCTCGCCGTTGTCTTTACCCCATTAGCCATTTCAATACATTCCAGATGTGGGCATGATTTATCAAGCATGTGACAAAGCAAAATTTGTTAGGGACTTTTCTTTCGGGAAAAAGTGAATGGCTGGAAACTAGGTAGATGAAGCACCATCTAAATACTAAAGTTCGCTAATCTGCTTTGTTGGTACAAGAAACAAAAATACTGCTTCCAGGCTGGGTTTTGGATTGAACACTATTCAGACTTAAACTACTACTGATAAAGTGAGCAGGATAGAAGTGGATGAATAGCAAAGATCCCTACCTGAAGCTCTAAAGATTTTAATCAACAACATACTGCTGGAAGTCATCAGGAACACTTCAAGGAAGTCTATTCAAACCATCCATGACAACTTAGCATTGTATGTAAAGATACCAGATAACTGGAGGTGCGAGAACTACGCTTTGGAGTTTCTTGAAGCCATCAACGGTGTGGTACCACTGACACCATGACAGAACTTCACACTGCTGGCTATATCACACTTTGATAATGGATAACAGCACACATATTTCAGTTATCAAAATACTCAGGCTGTACTTCAAATTTGGATCCGTACCTTCAACATAGCACAAAACAGCATTTGGGGAATAATGAAACTCAGACTTATAATACGGATGCTATCAATACAGTTATGAAAGGCATCTATGTTGCCCATGAACTGGACCTTATGAAAATAGTCATGTTTAAATCGGATGGGTCAAGTTGATGCTGGCAATGAACAATGCTGTCGCAACTCACTTTGACCAACCCATTTCACATCTCGAGGAGCAGCATTGTATCTCCCACTGAGAAAATTCGGGACTTGATCATGTCTATAAGGTGGTGCCTATGATAAAAGAAACGGGGATAATATTGAGGACTGTTTACACTGAGTTACCCGGGTCTCCTGCAAAAAAGTTGAATCTGAATTAAATTGGATAGGTTACTGAATATGGAGCCGGATCTTTTCAGCCACTAAATGAAATATGGTGTCTTTCAGATCATTCTGGATAATTCACATCTTTGTGCAAGCTGTTTTGAAAAAGCTCTTTGACCACTTTTGAAATTGTAAGCACATTATGTTAGAACCAAGACTGGCAAAATTAAAGTACAGTACTTGGGAGACACTGTCTTGTGGAGCAGCACAGTAAGAGATCTGATGGTCTTGTACCGGGAAGACCAACAGTTCAACAGTGAGCCTATTTTATCTTTTGTTTCACTTCTTTACGAGCCCACACACAACATTTTCAATGAAGATGAACTGAAAGAGTGTCCAAGATTTACATTTCAGGCAATAGTGACACAATCACACTTTGACTTTGGAGCTGAGAATGTACAAAGACTTGTTGAAAAGATGTTCTTTGTCCTTGATTGTGAAATACCTGAAAATGTTTGGATAACAATGCAAAGGATATAAATATATGGTGTCAGACCATGTAAAAGATGGGCTTTTTTTACCACCTTTCAAGACATTTTGAATTTTACTCTTTGGAATCCAACTGGTTATAATGTGGTATCTGAGTTTTTGATGTCTGTTGACCTTTTCAGGCATCAGGTGGAAACTGTGATGGAGGATGCAGCCTCAGGAACACTTTAATATCTAAATTGTCAAATAGACTAAAGGAAAATCACCTGGATATGCTGATGAGGACAAAGGCATACCTCTTGAAAGGAAAAGTTGATCTTGAATTAGTTGATCTTCAATGAGTCAATCAACATTGGAAGAATGGTAGGAGAGACAGAATTAAACATGTCACACATCTAGTGCTGTCACTTGACTTGTTTGAACCCCTTCTCCCCTAGTCCATGTGGTGTCTGAGTCTACACATTTCTTACTGTGCCTTTTGGAAAGGGCATCATGACATTAATCAGTAGTTAATGCATCTGTACTGTAAATGTTCTATGTAATTGTACAACTTGCTGTGCACAAACACACAACCCTGCCTCTCCCCACCCCTGGAGTAAATGTTCATAATGGTACGTCTTCACCTCCCTTTGTTTCCGGTACCTTGAATGTAGGTGCTGCTACAGTAGATAACTCTTGTCATGGGGATGTGCATCTACATCAGAAAACTCACTCAAGAGATCCTATTACATGTTACTATATCTGTGAAAACACTTTGCTTTTATTGTAAACACGTTTAAAGTAAATGCTACTGAGTTTGGTACATTTTGGTATCTGCATGCCCCATTAGTTTCTTTGTGTGTGTAATCTTAGTTGCAATGCACAGACACCTTACACTGCTGCACACAGAGGGAAAAAATGAAGGGAATATTGCAGGTGAGTTATTATGCATGTAAGAGGCTGTGGGAGAGTAGCTATGGACAGCTTGGGTTAAGCATTGTGCTGTTGATCAATGCTGTTACACTGGAGTTTCCATGGCAAGTGGTAATCTGAGCAGCTAGAGTTAGTGAGATGTGCTGTAAGTTAATGTAGATGAAGCTAGGGTCAATAGTAGGTGTTGTGAGTCACTGAAGATGCATGGAATAATTAATCACATATTAGAAGGTCTTGTGAATAACAGATGGAGGGTCATGCGACGTGTTGTGAGTGGCAGAGTGTTAGTTGGTTTTGAAAGTGGATGTGCAGAGTTGTGACGCAGTTCGTTCATGTGAATGACTATATAGTGCATACGTGGGTGGTTCAGAAAGGTACCATTAGTAGTTGGGGGTAGGTATTGAGACTATTATGGTCTGAAGACAAGTGAGTGCTGCTTCGAGGAGCTTCTAGGAATGGTGCAGTGAATGGTAATGGTAAATTCAGTGAAGGTGCAAATGATTGATTGTGTACAGCACTGGGATTGATGTGTGCCGGAGGGAATATACAGTGCATCAGGAAATAGCACATCTGGTTGCGTGTACAAGCTGGGATATATGTGTGCCTGTGAGAAGGTACTGCTGGCATATATGAATGTCCGTCTGAGGGTATATTACATTGGAGGCTGCACATGTATTTGGTTGCGCACAAGTGTGTGGGCATGCTTACAATGGACACAACACATGAAGGACACTGGGTTCCATTTTGGGAGACCTGAGGCTTTCTGGAGGAGCAGAGGGAGATAGAGGTTCCCCCCAGACAGCTTTGTGGATTGCTAAATTCCTGAGAGCTGGGAGGGACACCTATTGGAGAAAGGAATACCTAGGCTGTTTGGTGCACATTAAAAGGGGCTCTTTGATTCTGAAAAGAAGTCACCGATCAAATGGGCCTGGATACATCTGAGGAGGAGATGGGGCTGATATGGGAATAATAAACAGAAAGGCTGGGGCCCACTAGTAACATTTTGATTCAGATATTACTGAGTCTAACATGTGGTTCTGCACCTCTTGTCACTAACTTGCCCGTGTTTGTGACTATTAATATTGAAGACTGTCCTGCAGTGATTATCTACTGTCTGGTGGAGGAGCACAACAAAGGAGTGGGCACTTCAAAGTGGGCAACCCAAAGAACACGAACTTCAAAAGAAGAGACACTAAACCGTAAGTGGCAGTAAATGGATTATAAAAAGAGGAGCTTGATACTCCTAAATTGTCAAACTGAAGCTATACATCAGCGTGGGGAGGCTCAGCACAAGTTCTTCCTTATGTGACCAGGACTGGGGCGTAAAGGGCATATTGCTGAGCCCCTTGAGCCGCTGGACCACCACGTTTTGTGGTGCCCTGGTGGCACAAACCTTAAAATCAGATCTATAAGGCCACGCAAAGCCACAAAGACACAAATCGCTGCTTTGCCTTACACGTAGTTTGAGTTATGTTCCATGGGCATTGTGGTGGGTATTCCCATGCTACACCCATGGATTGTGATGCTTCCCCAGATTTACAAAACCATGTATGCCTGGGGATGAGCCCAAACCTTACACTCCCTGAGGTGAGGTGTAAAGAGGAGAATTAACCTTATTTCTTCTCATTTATTCCTCGTTCCATGTTTGCTGCATTCTGCAGCACACATAGAAAGAGTAAAACACCTCCAAGGATTGTTTTTATGCGGGAAAGTTCCCCTTCCTGAACAAAAGCAATGCTGCCGACAACACAGGCACCCTTGCACCATGGTACAAGCATCCATGAGTCTCCCATGTGGGTGAGTGGACATCACCCAGAAGGATCAAAAACACTTGCCATGGAGCCTGCAGCACCAGCTTCTGCTTGACCCCAGTGCAGTGGCAATGCAACTCCCTTGCCAGGTGGGAGCCACGGTTAACAATAACAGTTACTGCCCGTGGTGTTGTGCTGTAAGAGAAGGAGGGCCATTGCTCGATACAGTGTCAAGACTAAAAGAGGACATCACCATATTTGTGCTACCTGCGACCCCATATGGCAGGTGGGTGCTGCATCGAAGGGAGAGGGCTGTTCCTTTACAAGCCTGCTGCTGTCCTCTGTGACCACACTGCTGTGACCCTACCTGCATGTTAGGACGAAGGGTCTGTGAAGGAGGAAGAGGGCCTTCACCCATGTGCAGCTGAGAAGACACTGTATGCTGTGAACCGTGGAAAGTGAGAACAGCTACTTCAACTATCCCATCCAGAGGCATTGCAGACCTCCCAAAACTAGGTTGGATTACATGGCTTGCCATTCCATTTACAATATTTTGTAAGACTTTTCAAGGTCTCCATATCGCAAATGCTTCCTACTACTGTCATTATTTTTGTCTTATGGAATTTAGCAGCTTCTTCTTTTGACTGGTGCTTACGTGCTTTATATCGGGTAAGGAACTAAATACGTTTTACACGTGCTATTGGATGGAAACAGCTCACCTGCTTCATTTCTTTGAAAATCTTTTCAAACTTCGAATTCTGTGTACACCACTCTATGTTTCATACATTACCTTTGCAAAACTCCCAAGCAGGGACTAAAGGCGTGTTAGCTGAAACCATCTATGAAGCATCTACCAACATTTTTGTAGTTACTGTTTAAAATTTGTAATCACAGTTATGGCACTGTTTGCTGCTTTCTAACATCAGGACTAAGTAAAAATATCATTCATCTCAATATTTTGGGAGTGGACAAAAATTTCTTTTGAGTTTTTGAATACATAGCTCAATGAAAAATTGTCTGTGCATTAGAAATAAATGAATAATTGTACTACTTAGTCTAGACCAACATAACTAATCTCGGATACATGTAAGGAGTGCTCCGCTATTCTTTGTTTTGTGCATTGTAGACCTGCCCCTGATTTCCACATCGGAGGAGCGCCAAGGACAGCGGATGCTAAGACTGCATCTTCCCGGGTGACTCGAAACAGTTGGGCTGCTGGGCACACCCGGAGACTCTAAACCACCTCTTAGCGAGAACAGGTAAGTTTGGCAATCAGGACACAGGGCCCTAGGGAAATTGCTCTGATTGAGACGCTTCAGCGTGGGACCTCGGGGTTCTTTGCAACAGAGCCCCAGTAGAACCTCTGAGACTTGAATGCATTAGCGGGTCCTAGCTTGGAGATCATCACACATGAATTGGGAAAAACCATCAGCCATAACTGGGGAAGTGGGACAGGAAAGCTGGCCCAAGTAACGCTAGTGGGCTTGCCACTAAAAGAATGAGTATATTATTTGCCATGTGTTTTATTGTAGTTTGTGTTAGTAGATAAATATTCCTTTTTAAATAAAGCAAGTATTTGACTGGACAATCATTTAATGGGACGCTGAATATATTCAGAATTGTGAGCCTGTATCTGCCTTACAACTACCTTCACACCGAGAAGCTTAGGACTGCTAAACCCTCCCCACCATTGAGAGTTAAGTTCTCAAGGTGCACTTGGCCTAGTTACTCAGAGCCCACAGTAGGTCGGACCTGGGACATCAGGAGGAAAAAGCCTCATCCACCGTATTTGGGCCCATAGGCCCTGCTTGCCAGTGGCCCTCTGAAAGGGGCTCTGACAAATCATATTAAGGCTCAGCTCAATTTTGGGCTTGTGAATCAAAAAGAACCTCAAGCTGAACCTGAGCCAGGTATCTGGCTCAAGCTTATCCGACTGAGACTTGAGACTCAGGGACTACTCTCAGCAAAGAAATGCTACTGTGTTGTGAAACCTTCCCATACTTTAAATAAGTGTGCTTTGGCAAACGTCAAGTCTCATAGTGCCATGGAAAACTCTCCCACTGTCTATGTCTAGCAGCAGAGGTTGGGTGTTTGTGACTGTCCCCCTCAGTTTGTTGGGGAACCTCTGTCAAATATTTGTTTCATAGCATTCACTACCGTAAGAGAGCCTGTTTCTAAGCACTCCTAATATTTACACATAAGAGAATAAAAGCATAAGGGGATTGTGAGGCCTAAGATTCTATTTCATTCCAATTCATTGATCACGTTACTTCCTTTGTAAACTTGACTCGCTAAAGGAAAAGGCTTACTGCAGGGTGCTGTAGATACAGCATGACACTGTATTGTCAGATCTATAACTCTTCTAAAGTCTAGGGGTTAATATAGAGAACAAGAAGGAATGAAATTCTCAAGACAACTACATGACTCACTGTCCACTCAATGCAGCCGTCGTTCACACAACTAACCATACGTTGGGGTCCCTGGGAAATATTTTGTGAGTACCCATGTTCTACATCATCCCGAACATGGATAAAAGTGAAGAAAAGGTACACGCGAAGACATGCTGCTCAAAATGAAACTGCGGAATCTCGCAATGCATTCACGCTATGCACTTCCTCTATGTAAATGTGATTTACTACCAAACAATATACACTTTTATTATGAGGCAGTGCCAATAGGGGCAGTTAATTAAACAAAGTTGGACAGTAAAGAATGAATAGGCGCAAAAAGATTAAGGCAAGTTACAGTAAAGCTTAGAGGTCACGTTCTTCATTTCCTACAGGTCTTCGCTAATCTTTAATGTTAACCTATTTGCATGTTTTGAGTGAGAGGGAGCACATAAGGAATAAGAAACAGAGTTTAAGCTATAATGCGTTCTTTCAAGACTGTTCTCATTTGCATGAACGCTCTAGTTTGTTTGATATATTGAATGATCCAAGGAACTTGCATGAGACTTTGCTTTTGATCCCAAAGGAAACTGGGCTTATTGTCAGGCAGGACTGTGTGGAAATTAGATCTTCTGTGATAAAGCATGTCAAGGTAACCTACAGCATGATAGTAATAGTGTTAAAGCGATTATTCCAAAATGGATGCAAGCCTCGAGCGCGTAGCCATTCTTTCTTTCTTAGTTTCTGGTTTTCCCTCTGTCTTGTCTCTCTCTCATAACGTTTTGTGATTCATTTCTGTCAGGAATAATGTCGTGCTGAATGCATAAACTAATTTATAACTTCTAACCTGATTTACATAAGAAAGGTTTTGAGTACTCTAGATAAACCTGGACTTTAAATAATTGTAAATTCAATATATTCGAAAAACATCTTATAATGAATGCTGAAAATACTGCAGTTAATTCTATTATGTGGCAAGATCTGTATAAATAGCTAACAACGCAAGTAAGATTAATAATAATGCTGAACTTAGTAGGAAAATTAAGGATGGGAGAAAATATCATGAAAACTGTTTTTTAAAAGAAATGTTCCTTTTAAGAGAAATGTTACTTGTTTTATTCTTTAAAAAAAAGTAAACAGGTCGCCGTTATTTACAATTATAAAAGCACTGCTCTTTATAAAACCACAGTAAGTTTGAGCCAAGATGCTACACAGAAGTTCCAAAAGAGGTCGTGTATGTTTCTTTTATATTTATATTTATAGTTATATTTTTTCATGTTGCCATACAATATCAAGAACACATCCAACATATGTACAATGAGTTAACGCCGCGTTAGTGGCACTTTTCTGCCGCTAATGCGGCGATATTTGTATCGCCCTATGAAAAAGCTGTCGCTAACAGCCGTTAACGACAGCTTTCTGCCAATACCAGTTGCTTTCAGCCTCGCTACCCATGTTAGCGATAACTATCGCTAATCACATGCAAGGTAGGCGTTCCCGTGAAAAAACGCGCGCTAACCCCACTTCGAGATATTTACAACGATCGCCCGGACTCACAATACGTTAAAAAAACAGCCGCTAAAGGCCGTTAGGGGCTGGGACTTAAGACCAGAAAATAGCTGGTCTTAAAAATGGAGATAACACATGGGGCCTCATTCCAGCAGGTTATGGTGCTGGACAGCGCTGCAAGCAATGTTGCTGCGCTGCCCTGCGACAAAACTACAGGGCAAGAATGCGCACCATTCCTGGGCCTCAGTCATGAAAAGTGTTGCAGCGCTGCGACAAATCAGCGTTGCAACACTTCTCACTATGCCCTTCTTGCGACACCATGGATGCGCTGTATTCACTGGACAGCGCTCCATGACGCAAGTAATGACAGATACGTCTGGAATCCTGACGTATCTGTCTGCCCTAAAGTCACGCATTGCTGCAGTCGTGTCACAACCATGATGCAACTCCAGCAATGCATGGGGCCAGCCTATCCCTATGGCAGTGCGCCACCCTCACGCCTGCCATCAGGCAGGCAGAAGGTTCTGATGCAGTGCCGTTCTTGAGGGGTGCCCGGGTGTCGGCGCAGTTGGAGAGCCATCGGTGGCAGCTGCGCGCTGCAGTGTCATCGTTTGCAAGCGTTGGCGGAGTGGTGGTGCATAGGGAGTTGACGAGACGTTCATCGGTGGCCTTGATCCAGCTGCGAGGGGGGGGCGATGAGGGCGGTAGCGTCTGGTGGGCAAGGTGAAGACGTGATGTATACAATGATGGTCGGTCCAGGAGAGTCCGGTGTTGTGGCTGTAGTTGAAATTCCCGCTGGCGGAGGTGACGTGCTCGACCGTGTGTCCTGCTATGTGGCTTGTTGCGGTGACTTGCTGCTTGCGTCTGATGTTGGGGACCTTCCCCAGGAGGGGGTGGTGTTATGGTCACTGGGGTTGTCCAGGTGGAACTTGAGCTCACCAAGTAGGATATCATCGGTGGATGGGAGAGCCTGGGGTGCAATGAGCTCTACAATGGTATCCGATAATGGGGGGCCATGGCCCCGGGGGGCCTGCACATGAGGGTGCTGCAGAGGATGTGCCTGGGGTTGGTCCGGATCTGGGAGTTGAGGTGGTCCATGGTCACCGTTGGGTCATTAGAGTACATGGTCAGTCAGAGTGCGCTTCTGTAGGTGGTGGCAATGCCTCCTCCTGGACGGTCGGGGTGGTCCTTGCAGGTGATACTGCAGCCGTCAGTGATGGCAATGGTGATGGCGATGTCCGGTCCGGAGCAGAGGTTGGTCCTGGCAGGTGAGGTGGCGTGCAGGGTTGATGGCGAGGAGGGTGCTGGCATCGTAGCGGTGGAGTGTCCAAGAGGAAGGGTCCTTGGTGCTGAGCGTGGTCCAGGGGCAGACGGACGCAGACGGGCTTGCCTTTGGCACAGGAGACGTCCATTACAATGCAGGCCTTACATCGTTAACAACGCAACTCCGACAATGCAGGTGCCTTTACATTGCATTCGATTACAACGCATTGTGAGGTCAGTAATGGGTTAATTTTAAGTTTCTCGGGTGGGTTTGGGTTTCGGATGTTGGATTCGAAATTTGAGGTGTATTCTGGGCTAAAATTTGAAAATTGGGGTGTGTTTTCGGGTCACTTATGAAAATGCGGGTGTGCATTTGGGTCAAATGTGATTTTTAGGGTGTTTTTTCGGGGCTCAAAAAGGAATTTTAGGGTTCACGGTTTGGTTTGGGGTGCAAAGGTTAGTTTTCGGGTTGCACTCACTGAAGTGGGAATAGTAATTTTTACGTCTCCGCTATGCAACACCTTCCCTACAGTTGCAATATGCCTAGTATTAGTATGCATTGGAATGGAATGTGATGTAATGGCATGCTTCGTAACTACCTATGTACCTTTGGCACACGAGTGGTACGCCCGCTGTGCATGGGCGCACAGCGGCCACCATTGAGAAGTGCTGGGGGGGCTGGACAGCTGAGAGGTGGTAAATGTCGCAAAGAACACTGGATGGGCCGTGGACACAGGGGGTGTGTGTGAGCGGGTGTTGTAAATATTTTAATGAGGGAAGTCTTACCTCGAAGCCGGGTCCCGTGTCTTCGTTGCTTCTGCTCTCCTGCGTCTGCTTCCAGGAACAGGAAGTAGGCAGCCAGGCTCCCTCCCCTGAGCCAATCACAACGCTGCGATGCGGCGGTGGGATTGGTAATTGGCAACGCGACAAGGCATGCAGCCAGGGGCTGGAGGGGTGGGCATGTTCTCCATGCAGGCTGTAATGCAGCCTGCATTATGAACAGGGAATTGCTCATGACTGCTTTGGGTGGCCTGAGTGGGCCGACCAAACAGTCATTGCGCACTTGAGTGGGCATGCCAATCCGCCCATGCCCTGCTCCGTGCTTGGAGCAGTCCTACCCACCCTCCCAGCCGCAAAGGAAACATAGCACGATTACATCAGTAAGTTATCATCAGTGATGATTGTTCCTCTTCTGCACTGCTTGAAAGCAGTGGGGCGACGCTCTTTCGCCATAGCGGATGAGCCGCCACTGGGGGTGCATCATCTACGTCTGCTAGGCCTGGGTGACTCGACCCCCGAGCGTTCTGCGCTACGCGTCCCACCTTCTCCTTACCTGGACATTGACACTATGGCGCAATCCGCTGCACTCTCTCCAAATCTGTGACCCAGCCAGCAGGAGCCTCAGCCAGGTGTGATTTCACAACCCTGGGTACAGCAGTCACCGCCAAGTCTGCTGGTGAACCTCCCGATGCAGTTGATGCAGCAGGGCCCCCTTAGGCGTGAAGTTGCAGCGCTCCCGCCACATAAGTTCGGCGCAGCTCAGGGGCCTCACCCTACACAGCGTCCGGCCAGCCCAACATCATCCAGCCTGTGATGCAGAGAGGCAGCACCCACCGTTGGTAATCCCCTCCGTGCACCCCGGTGTAGTGGTGGATCGTAGTATGCGATGCAGATTTCCCTACGTTGGGGCGCATGAGCGCCTCTACTATTAACAGTTCCAAGGTGCACAAGGAGGTCTTCTCACACAGGTCAGCAACATGTCTCCATGTGACCTGCCAGACTTCACCACCAGGTACGGGCGATCGTCGCACCTCAATGTCTACCGCCACAGCTCATCGACACCACAGCTCCTACGTATCCCACTCCAGGCTCCAGACGCAGGTCCAGCGAGGCATCCTGGCTCCAGACGCAGGTCCAGCGAGGCATCCAGGCTCCAGACACAGGTCCAGCGAGGCATCCTGGCTCTCATCCTGGTCATCCTGGATGTTGGGGGGCTTTCAGGGGTTGTTGATGTGTGCTGCACTTGGCCCTGGCTGCTCCATTCTGCATTTTATTGTTTTTTAGGCCTATTTTCTTTTGGCGGTTGACTGATAGGCTATTTTTTGCATTAGAGGCAAAAAAAACTCACATTGGGCTGACTAACGTGACTTTTTTTGCCGCTAATGGGCCTATCAGTAGTTTTCACCCGCTAACGCCGGAATTCCTATTGCCATCCCGCTAATGTTAGCAGCAGTTTTCACCGCGATCCCTAATACTATCGCCATGTAGCGACGGCTTGTAAATACGATGCTAACATGGCGATAGTTTTCAGCTGTAAATACTGCCGCTAACTAGCGTTAGCGATAGTTATCGCCAGTGCTTGTACATATGCCCCATAGAGCGTTAATATTAAACAGGCTAAGCAACGATTGAACGTAATGGATTTGTCTACTTAAGTTTTTTGTTTTATTGGGCATATGATACATGAAGAATCATGCATAAATTATTGGTGTTAAGTAAAACTGTCATAGTGTTGGTAGGAGAAATAAGGAGGGGAAAGAGGAATACAAGAGAGAAAAAGTATTGGCAAAGCAAACTGGTCTGGACTTTGCTAGTTGGTGCGATGGTTATTTTTGTTTAACATTTTTGGAAATATATGCCACAATCATAAAAGGAGATACAAAAGAAAACAGAAAGAGGAAAAAGACCCCCAAGATTTTTTTGGTGCAGGAAAATGTTCCTTCCTGTGCAAAAACAATCCAGCATGCAACTAACTCCCTGCATTGGCGCTAGGCTTCCAAAACGGCTGTAGTGCAGGGGGAAAGGACAGGAATGCACTGTAGGCAAATTCCGAAAACTATGCCCCCTAATTCCTTATGGGGAGACCCCTTGCCCTACACCCCCACCACGTTTGGGGGTGATTCTTTCCCTTCCCACCATGGAAAGGGATTTATACTGGAATGTGGCGGTAGTAAAAATATGAACCGCCCCAGGCAGGAAATGGGAATCATCGCAGTTTGTGAACACCCCAAAACATACGTGTTTGTAGGTCTTTAAAAATGTCTAAGGCTAACCATACTTGAAAACACTCAGGAACACCCTCAACTGCAACCCTTGAATCAGATTTACTGGTGTGCAGATCTCTGCACTCATCTCCTCACCTGTAAACAGGCTTGCACCTTTCAGACACATCCCTTTATGAATTTGTAGCAGGTGTATCTGAGGTAAATGTAGCTGTAAATGTATGTTCACGGCCAAATTTACATTTGTGAATAGGCCCCATAAATAAATACATAAAGATGACATAAATGATAAAGAATAGAAAGGAAAAATAAGCATTAGCTAGGTAAATAATTCACCCACAAGCCTTGGCACTGAAGTCTATTTTTTGTAAGGCGGATGTCCAGGTGTTCGATGTCAGAATAGGCCAGCACCCATCCCATTCTATTTTTATTATTGAATCCCCGGTATCTAGCGTCTTCTGCACCAAAGGGGAGAACAGATGGGGGTAATTCTCCCCAATCTGCCTACTGTGGGGAGAGGAAAGACTATGACCACTAGGGAAGAGGTAGCTACCAATGTCAAGACAAGCCGGCTCCCATCCATTCTCTTTGAAAAAAGTAGGCTAACCCTTGTGCCTAATGGGCTTTCACCTTCCACGTGTGGACAGAAACACTAAATATATCCTTGATGGGTTAGCAGCAATTGGCCATGCCTGGGGGGCATCCCAGGTGTTAGTAAGTGGCTCCCTGCTCAGAGCCTTCCCTTCTCTGGTCCATGAGGAGGGAACAACAAGAAAGAGCTACTATTGGAAAGGAGAGGTAAGGGGACTGAAAATTGATGTGGAATTACTACACAGACCTATTGTGTACTGAAGCTGAGAATCCTTGTGAGAAGAGGCTCTTTGGAAGTTGCAAACTTCAGGTTTGCCACCACTTCATGGTCAAAGTGGGAAAATGTGTTAGTTGGGTAATCACATAGGGCCTGATCACGACTTTGACGGTCCTGGAGCGGGGCGCCACGCTGCCGCCCGGCACCAGGACCGCCAAAGCCATCTGCTCACCACCCATCGGATTTATGAGTTAAAATTCGGCTGTCGGTCCTGCAGCGGGTGGCCCACGGCGCTGCCTTTCAAAGACTTATAGGAGAGACTAAGAAAGGCAGCACCATAGGCCAGCCACAGCACCTTCCAGTACGGCATGGACTGTAAAATTCATGCCGTCCTGGACCTGGGGGTGCTGATAGACAGGGGGGACACCACGTGCCCCCCTGCATGCACCCCCATGCACTGGGGCAAGAAGGGGCCCTGTATGGCCCCCTTTCTTTCCTCACTGCCAGCAGTAACCTGGAGGAAGAACCTCCATGACACCGCTGGCAGTGAGGAAAGTTCAGGACACCACCAAGAATAAAGCGGCTCTCAGACCGCCGCGGGACCACCAGGGAATGCAGTTTCATGGTGGTTGCAGCGGTCTCGTGGCAGTCCAACCACCGCAGTTGTAATACAGCAGGCGGTCCCACAGTGCGGCAGTTGTCAGACCCGCACCGCGACTGCGGCGGTCCTTTGGACCGTAATTAGGCTCATAGTCATCTGATCTGTAATCTGGTTTGCCAAGATTAGGTTGATAATTGTATGTTGGAATCTGAGATAATGATGCCTTCTTTGGATTTGGGAAAAGATGGCAAGCAATTTGAGGTGTTGAAGTCAGATAGATGCATCTGAGTGCCAAAGTGTACCCCACTGTTTCTGTACATGGAGGCGATAACTTAAGGAAATGTAAATAAGTACTTGAGGACTGGGAACGTATATCAGTTGTATTAGTGTAGAATCCAGCCTAATGCAATTCATTGGCAAACAGTGGGGGGGGGGTGTTTCCACATATTGGAGGTGCTTGGTGAGACAGTAATGTTATGTAGACAAACATTCAAAAGCTGTGATAATTTTGAGTAGATGATAAAAGGAGAAGAGAATAGGGGAGCTATGAGGGAAATATATTTTAATAAACGCTATGTAGCCAAAATGTGAGAAGTTATATTTCATTCTGATGCTTAATGGAATTCCTATTTTGGGTGCACATGGGAAGTTGCTCTCACATTACAATCCCAATTATTGTGCTAACACTCTATTTTGTCTCAGCATATAAAGCATATAAATTGGCAGATAAATCTAACAGAATATGTGCAGGGAAAATGTATCACATTCTGAGTGTTGCTGTTGGAAAGAAGGAAAACATGTTTTATTGCCAAGGAGACGAGACGTCACCTAGTAGCTAGACCTGCCAACTCAGGTTCATATTCATATTCTAGCCTCAGCACTTTATTCAACATCATGTGATTCTGAGCAAGTCATTTAGGAGCATATATGTCAAGGATTTGCATCACTCTTGTGCCACTCTAGGAGACACAAGGATAACACAAAACTTGAATAAGATTTATCAAGCCACGCAAGGTCACCGTGCGTGGACCTGAGTGGCTTGATAAATCTAGAGTAATTTAAGGCGACACAAATCACTGACTTGCATTACTCCGCAGCAGGGAGGCATTCAATGAGTGGAGAATGGGTGTTCCCTCACATCCACCTATGGATTTTAACACATTCCTAGATATACCAACACTGGTAGACCTGAGAATGCTTCCGAATTGTACTCCTCCCCACCAAAGGAGCAACGAGGAGAAATATTTATATTTCTCCCCGTTGTCTTCTCTTTCTAAGTGTGCTGCATTCTGCAGCACACTTACAAAGAGGATAATGCCTCAGAGGATTATTTTTGTGCAGGAAGGTGTCCCTTCCTGCACCAGAACAATCCTGCCTGCAATGCAGGCACCCATGCAACATGCCCCACGGGTGCCTGCTTTGGTGCTAGATGGCCAAATGTGTGCCAGCACTAGGAAAGGACAGGAATGTGCCATATAATGGTAAATACTGTGCATTCTTGCCCTTTCCCTTTCACCTTGCTGCGTTGCGCGAAAGAATGATAAATCTCTCCCTTAATTTTCTTGTGCCTAAAAAAGAGAAATGTAATTTGAGACATCGATTTGTTTAATCCCTGCTGGATGTACGAACTCTTGTACATCGTCTGCAAATCCCCCAAGTAAAGTACAGTGCTCCATTGTTTTTGAGCTAGCTTTGCACTATATGAATACTAATACATTTTCAAGGTGTGTAATTCAAATGGGGACGGTACACTGCATCTGACAAATACTGGGCCCCAGAGTATCAGTATTAATAGGATGTGGCATTGCCACCTCATATACCGCAGCACACATGATGATGCCTTTTGTAGTTTAACTTTTTTGTGCAGTGGCTGAGCTCTTGTCCTTGACTATGGTTATTACCCCTTTGCCTCATCGCTTAAATGAAAGAAACCTATATTTTAACACAGTATGTGTTGCTTAATAAAATAATTTACTTTTTAACGTATTCAACATATCGGTTTAGATGATTTGAGTTATTTTCGTTCACTTTGACATAAATTAAACGTAATACATAACCATCATTTCCTTCACATCCTTACATTCGTTTTCTAAGAAATTGTGAAGTGCAAAACAAGGGAAGATTGAATGCAATTTGCTGGAACTGGGTATCAACAATCAGCTTTTAGATAGACACTTGGGGAGAAGATGTTTTAAAATCCGCTGAAATGTCTGCTTGACACTTGTAGTAAGTTTAATTTACAATAACTGAAACACCTCAGTGTTTTGCACACAGCCTCTATATGTAGGACTGCGGAGATGATTATTAAATATCTTTTCATATTTTCACACCATCACAGTTGATGACAGAATAATATATCATGTGTACTGGTAACTAATGATGTTTTAAATATACTGTTTTGCAATAAGGGCATTAAAAATGGAAACAGGGAATGATATTGCTTCTAGTGGCATATGACAAGCAATTTAGGAATGGACTAGTGAACTAAAACCGCATTTTATTTCAGATTTGGATGTGCCAAATCTAGTTCACGTCAACTGGAAAAATTTCATTTCTTAACCTTGGGATATGTTTAGAAATGCGATTTGCACTGAGACATTTTTATCCTGGTAGGTTGAAAAATATCAGCTTCTGTCTTCTCTAGCATGATGCGTTCTTGCTACTCTTTGATATCATCAAGTGCATATAGATAACATATTTAACTGGGCTAGCCAAAATATAACCAGTTAATTATAGTTTATTTCCGTATACATTAATATAGCATGGCCCAGATCCAAGAGTATCACACTGCACTATAGGTGTCGGTAGATTGTAGCATTATCATCATCATCATATTATTATTATTAGTAGTAGTAGTAGTAGTAGTAGTAGTAGTATTGTTATTATTATTATTATTATTACTGTTGTTATTAATTATTGTTTTTGTGGTTATATATTGCATTCAGAGCAAAGTAGTGAATAATATAAAATAAGTATAACAAATATAGAGAGTGCGCGCGCACTGCGACCCAAGATGGCCACCTAATTACGGAGCTACGCACCACTCCGGACATCGCGGTTGCTTTTCGGCAGCTCCAGCCCCTCTCCTGACATCATGTGGGCATATCCTTGAAGCGGAACCCCTGCTCCGCAGGAGGTTATCTTTTTCGGCCTTCTTCTCCAGGGACTTCTCACAAAAATATGCAGGTGACTCCTTAGCTGCTTTGTGGCCGCCATTTTGTTTTTTATTCTTCATTACTTCTCCTCAAATTTCTTTATATGGCGCGCTGGAAGGCTAATTTTCAACGTTTTCTTCGCCTTTTTCGCCTTTTCATCGATTAAATATCTTTTCTCATTGGGAGGTCTATGTATTTAACGGAATTTGCTGCAATTTTGTGAGGTAATTTTACCTCTTTCTTTTTTGATGCCTTTTTAAATAAGCCTTTTCCTGGTTTTTGAATGTAACGTCTCATGGGTAGGAGCAAATACTTACTCCATTGCACTAAGAGACAGCAGTCCAATGATCCAGCAGCTTGCTATACCCATTCTACAGCTCCAAATAATTCCTAACACCCCTCTGAGGTTTTGGCGCAAAAGGCTGGTTCTAGTGACACTACTCTATCGACCATGGCATCTAAGGCACCACAACCTTCAGCTACAGTTAAGAGAATTAAACATGACCCTCCCTCCCCTCCTAAATCTGTGTCACCGGCTTCTTTGGAAATTGTTTTGGAGGAGATCTGTGCCCTTCGACCTTTCATCAAAGAAACTAACTCTCGTCTACAGACCTTGGATAATAAATGGTCATCTATGGATTCCCGCCTTACTTTGGTGGAACAGCATCCTATCGATGTACAAGATTCAACTTCCAGAATTTCCTCTTTGGAGAAAGAGGTTCTACAACTGAGAAAATCTACAGAGGACCTTGAAAATAGAAATCGTCGCAATAACTTACGCATTTATGGGCTTCCTGAAGGCGTTGAAGGGGATGACCCTGTTGCGTACTTTACTTCTTTTCTTCCACAGTTCTTGAGCCTCCCCACTTCGACCAAACTAAATATTCAACGAGCACATAGACTGGGTCCACATTTATCCTCCTCAGCTGCTCCATCTAAACCTCATGGAAAAATGATTTTATTTCTACAGTTTACGGACCACCTACAAGTGCTGAATGCAGCTAAGTCCAAAAAACAGCTGACTTCGCATGGCACAAAAGTATTTTTCTCTCAGGATGTTTCAACGGCCACCGCCAAGCGATGAAAAGAATTCCTTGATCTTCGTCCTGCTCTTTGTTCCTTGGGTGCACGGTATGGATTATTCCATCCGTGCCTGTTTAAGGTTACCTTCTTAAACAAAACTTCTACTTTTGAGGAGCCGGCGGATCTGAGAAAATGTATTCAGTTGCATTCTACTGCTTCGATGGAGATTGCTGGCCCTCCTCCTAACACTTGAATTTAATATCTCTTTTGTTGTGCTCATACAGTTGTTAATGCCTTTAATGTTATATGTTATTTTGCTCCAATGAATTTCTTGTTAACATAACTCTTTATTTCCTATTACAGGTCTTTTTGGAACCCATTGTGCTCCTACTTCATGTTTCCGCCTTTGTCTATGTCTCAATGACGTCCTGGTGTGGTGCGTTGCCCTCTGTTGGGTGTGCTGTTTTCGTATGTCCGTTGCCGCCTCTCATCCTTCTTTTTCTTCCCCCGTAAAGGTATGTAACGCAGTCGTCATTTTTTACATGTACTGTCTCTTTTTATTCTTATTCTTCTTTCCCGCTTCCTCTTTCCTCTTTATTCGCTTCTTCCTCCTCTTTCTCCTGGTGTTATTGCTCTTTTCCGCTTATATACTTTTTCTTTCAAAGGATTTTTCATCATCGCTCTTCTCTGTAGTTCTTTCTTATTCCTCAACACCACTGCAGTTCTTTCATCTTCCTCTACTTCTCCTTTTGTTTCTCTTACTTAAATCTTTTAATGC
Source organism: Calotriton arnoldi (assembly GCA_963921515.1). NCBI lineage: Eukaryota > Metazoa > Chordata > Amphibia > Caudata > Salamandridae > Calotriton > Calotriton arnoldi. The sequence continues at coordinate 159,037 of CAWUFW010015565.1, forward strand.
TGAATCATTGTTCTTTATATATTGTTAACATTCTATATTCAGAGTAATTTCTTGGAATGTGAAAGGTTTTATTAATCCAATCAAAAGACAGAGAATATTACCACATCTTGCCTCCTATAACCCTGATCTGGTTTTTTTTACAAGAAACTCATCTTACAGAACCGGAGGCATTAACATTGAAAAAAGGTTGGGTTGGTTCAGTTTTAGTTTCTCCCACCTCATCTAAAAAAAATGGTGTTATAATTTTATGTCACAAAAAATTGAAATGTAAAGTTGTATCACAGGAGACAGAAACGGAGGGGAGATGGTTGTTAGCTAAATTGCTTATTAATAATATTTCTTTGACTGTATTTAATGTTTATGGCCCTACTCAACCAGATTACTCTTTTTGGCCTATGGTTACACAAAAACGTATTCAGTTTAGAGATGATCCCTTCATTCTAGGAGGTGATTGCAATCAAGTTGTCGATCCTTTTATTGACCTCCAGTCCCAGGTACGCTTCATTCCTCATAAATCTCATAAACAATTTCTTGATTCTATTTCCCAAATACATCTTGTAGATGCTTTGAGACTTTCTCACCCTGATGCTATTGACTTCTCATTTTTCTCTCCTCCTCACAATTCTTTATCTCGTCTAGACTATATTTTTCTTTCTCAATCTTTATCTCAATCTCTTATCTCTTCTTCTATTGAACCTATTGTCATTTCTGATCACGCTCCGATTGTGACTGACTTTGATTTGCTCCCTCCTCATCCTAAGTCCTCCCGTTGGCATTTTAATAATTCCCTATTGCTAGATCCTTTTTTCTCATCTTCTTTTACCTCCTTTGCTGAAGAATTTTTTAACTGAACAGTGTCCACACTACTCCTCCCCATATAATATGGGACTCTTTTAAAGCAACTGCTAGGGGTTTTATTATAGACATGGGGCCCCATGCATCATCCGAAAATCAGGTCGCAAACAGGCAGATTCGCAGAATCTGCCCCTTTGCGACCTGTATTTTTGCATTTGGGATGCATCATCCCAAAAGCAAAAATCGCAATTTAAGGAATCGCAAAATTGCGATTACTTAAATTGCGATTGCATTTAAGGAATCGCATATTGAGATTCCTTAAATGCAATGCAACAAAGTAAAAAAATTAGCGATTTTGCTACTAGGGGGCGCAATTTACCATGAAGTTGAACTTCATGGTAAATTGCAAAAACTTTGAGAAATGCACTAAAGTGCATTTTTCAAAGTTGAAGGTTACACACACACATGTCCTTGGGACATGTGTGTGTGCAACATATGTGCACGGATCAATTTCAGGGGTGCAACAGGGTGTCCTTTTGACACCCCTGCACCCTTGAAATTGCATGCGCAATTTGCGAGTACTAATAGCGCTCGCAATTTCCCATTCATTCCTATGGGCCTGTAGGCCCATAGGAATGAATGGGAAGCCATTCCTTATTTGCGACTCGCAATTTGCGAGTCGCTAATAAAGAATGTGAAGGAATCACTATTATTATAGCGATTCCTACATGCATAGGATTTTGCGAATCCTTAATTGCGAATCCTTAATATTCGCTATTAAGGACTCGCACAATCCTAGCTTGATGCATGTGCCAGTTGGTCTCAAAAAGAAAGAAACGCTTTCTTCAACAACACAAAGATGCACTAGCAAAATATTAAAGCCCTTGAACACAAATTTTACACCTCCTCGTCAGAATCTATTATACAAGATCTCATTTGCGCCAAACTGAATTTTAATAAAATTTCCACGGATAATGCCTCATCCATACTTCTCCGAAGTAGTGCTAGATATTACGGCGGACATAATAAATCTGGTAAACTTTTGGCTAATTTCCTTAAATCCTGGAAAGATCATACTTTGATTGACTCTATTTACTCCTCAGATGGGAATCTTGTTCATAAAGATCAGGACATTCTTAATGAATTTATGTCATTTTTCAGGAATTGTACACCCCAGAATCCCCTCCTTCTAATCCTCTTATTCACTCTTATCTCAATAATATTCCTGCCCCCTCTACTGGCCATCTTAATTTTTCTACACTTGAAACGGATCTATCCCTTAAAGAAATTTCCAATGCCCTAACAGTTCTAAAGAAAAGCAAAACACCCGGACCAGATGGCTTTTCAGTCGAATTTTATTTACATTTTTCTAACTTATTGCTCCCTGTACTTTTAGATCTTTTTCATTCATTTTTTCTTTCTGGTCAGACCTACGGTACTTTCCAAGAAGCTACGATTTGTTTGATACATAAAGAAGGCCGAGATCCCATGTATTGTAAAAATTATTGTCCCATATCCTTGGTTAATGTAGATTACAAAATATTTGTTAAATTACTTCCTCTACGTTTAGAACCTCTTATGCCTTATTTGGTTGGTAAGGAGCAGTGTGGATTTGTCAAGGGTAGATTAACTTCGGATAACTCTGGTCTCTTTCTTAATGTCTTAAATAAGATTCCTTCTCTATCCACCTCCCTAGCAGCAATTTCCGTCGATGCTGAAAAAGCATTTGATAGGGTAGATTGGTCCTTTTATTTGAAACTCTGAAGTGGCATGGCTTTGGGCCTAAGATAATTTCTCTTATTTCCTTATTATATTCTGTCCCTAGAGCCTCAGTGCTAGTTAATGGTTGTATATCTTCCTACTTTCCTTTACAATGTGGTGTCCGTCAAGGCTGTCCTCTTTCCCCTCTTTTATTTATCCTAGCCCTTGAACCCTTTTTATCATCAATCCGTAATAACGATTCTATATCCGGTTTTTCTTATGGTGATCATCATTTAAAAGTTTCTGCATATGTAGATGACATTTTACTTTTTATATCCAACCCTGATGTATCTATTCCTCCCTTGATGCATGAATTCTCTTCATTCTCCCTGGTCTCTGGTTACAAGTTTAATTCAGATAAAACAGAAATACTCCCTCTCACGAAACTATGCGCTCAACACTCCTTTTCTTCCACTGGATTCTCTTGGAACAGATCTAAAATTAAATACTTAGGACTATGGTTTTCTAACTCCATTTTTTCTTTGATTAAATTGAATATGGTTGTGGCCTTATCTCGTATTGATAAATTATTTTCATCTTGGAATCCCCTCTTTCTTTATTGGTGGGGTCGATTAGACTCAATCAAAATGATGATCACTCCCATTTTACTTTATACTTTATCTATGCTTCCTATTCATATCCCATCTTCTTATTTTAGGAAGATTGACTCTCGCCTTTCCAAATTTCTTTGGAAAAATAAAAAAGCTAGAATATCCTTATCTCTTCTTCGTAAGACAAAATCCAACGGGGGTGTTAATTTTCCTGACTTTCGTACTTATCACAAAGCGTTTTGTCTCCGTCAAGCCTCCAAGTGACTTCTTCTGATCCCTCACCTTTTACACCTCTATGGTTCACTATTAAACGTTCTTTGCTTCTACCTTTTTCTTTGAAAGAAGTCCTAGCCTTTTCAGCCAAATCTCCTCATTCCTCCTTCCTCTTGTTTAGGCATACTTGTTCTTTATTGAAACCTTTGACTCAACCAAAGATTGTTTCCAAGGAATCTTTTTTATGTTCACCATTATGGCATAATTCCCTTATTACTATTAACAATAGAACAATTTTTGGGAATTCCTGGAGACGAAAGGGAATAACTTGGGTTAATGACCTATTTGATGGTTTGACTCCCTACTCTTTTCCTTATCTCCAGTCCAAATTTGACTGTCCTTGCTCCTTCTTGCAGAAATGTTCTACTTTAATGGAAGTAATTCTTGACACCTTCTATTCTCTTCCTTCAACTTCCTCTTCCTTGGGAGAAAACCCTCTTCTTAAGATTCTGATTTCTCTCCCTAAGGCCTCCTTAATTTATAAACACATCTCATCTCCTAATCCGGATCATCCTAAGAGTAAAGTAGAGCTTGCTTGGGAATTGGATCTGAAATGTGAATGGAGCATCAATTTCTGGGACAAATTCTGGTCCCGTTCTCTAAAAATGTCTAGATCTGCCTCTGTCACTCAATCTATGTTCTTTCTCTGTCATAGGCTTTATTTCACCCCTACTTCTATAGCTACTTTCTCACACTCTACAGACACGAATTGTTGGACTTGTGGTTCCCCCATAGCTGACCTCATGCACCTACTTTTTCTTTGCCCTCCTGTTATTTGTTTTTGGAGGAAAATTTGGTCCCATATCTCTCATAGTTTTCACATTCACATTCCCTCTTCAAATTTCATCCTTTTCTTTGGGAGTTTACTAGACTCTTTGAAGTTACCTACTCATGTAGTTAGTCTTTTTGACCTTATGTTAGCTTTAGCTTTTCAACAAATATCACTTAATTGGAAACATTTGAAAAAACTTTCCGTCCAGCACTGGTGGAATAATTTATGCCATTTTCATTGACTAGATATTGCTTTTGCCTCCTCTTGTAAACCAATGATTAATAGAGATTTATTTTGGTTGCCATTTACTTCATATTTAGATAAAAATGTAATAGCAAAAAATCTTGTTTACATTCCGAACATTTTAAACCCCCGTAATTGCCCTTTTTATCTGTTCTTTCATCTCTCTAATCACTTGTTGGCATATTGTATTTTCTAGTTTCTAATACGATTACTTTTCACATTCATTTGAAGTTCTACATTATACATATTTCTCAGTTGTAAGAGTATTATCTTTTTCCCCTCTTCCCCCGTCTTTCTTCCCTTTATTGCCTCAAAAAAGTATAAATAGCTTTCTTTTTGCATTTATTGCTAGCTATACTCTGTATTCCATTTATTATGTCTTTGGTTTGTATTTGCTGGTATTTTGTATCTCCTGATATTACTTAACCCCTTCGGTGCTCATGACGAGCTGGACTCGTCATGGCACACAGTGCTCGTGTGCTCATGACGAGTCCAGCTCGTCATAAGACCCACCCACGGGGGAAGCGCTGGCGCTCCCCCGTGGGAATCCGATCGTTGGGTTTTTCGGGGAAGGCAGGGGAAGGGCTTCCCCTGCCTCCCCCGCCCCCCTTCAATGACGTCAGCGCGCGAGGTGCGCTGACGTCATTGGGGTTTCCCCTTGTTTCCCGACGCGCTGGAAGCCATTTGCTTCCAGCGCGTCGGGAATCAGGTCAGTTTTGGCTCGGGGAGGGGGTTTGAAAGAAAAGAGGCATCGAGGGAAAGGAAAACACTTTCCTTTCCCTCGATGCCTCTTTGTGCATTCCTGCTGCACGATCATGCGATCGTGCAGCAGGAATGCCCACTAGACACCAGGGATTTTTTTTTTTTTTTAAATGTATAAATACTGTTTCGGGAGCGGCCCCTTGGGCAAGGGTCGCTCCCCTTTGGAGGCCATATGTATTTGGTGTTCTGCCCCCTGGGGGGCAGTTTTTCCTATTGTAGCCCACTAGACCACCAGGGAGAAACGGTGGGGAGTGGCCCCTTGGGCAAGGGTCACTCCCCTTTGGGGGCATTGTAATATGTAATGCGTTTTTATATAGCGCAGACTTTACCCGAAGGTGTCAGAGCGCTTCACAATAGGGAGAATGGCAGTGCATACACCACCCCCCCGTGTGAAACAAAAGAGGCATCGATGTGCATTCCTGGTTTGGGGAGCGGCCCCTTGGGCATGGGTTGCTCCCCTTTTGGGGGCCATATGCTGGGGCCTTGAATCGGGCAAGTATTGTGCACTGGCCTGGCAGGTTGCTGGCAGTGCATACACCACCCCCCCCCGTGTGTGGCAGCCCGGGCTGAAACAGCTTCCGGGCACACACATGATATAGAGGTATACTGCAATAAGTGGCACTCAGAACACAATGAAGAGCGAACTAGAGGGGGCTGAGAGTGAAAGTATAGTGTGTTTGGAAGAGAAGAGATTTGAGGTCAGCTTTGAAGATCCGGGTAGAGGAGGTGGCACGGAGCAATGGGGGAAGCGATTCTCACCGGATTGCGCCATCGATCTTTCCCTTTTGAAGAGGTGGGGGTGCGCAAGCAGAAGCTTTTCTGCATTGCGAGCCACTGGACAATTTCAATTTATTCGCCAGGTAACGAGGGGAGGACGTGTGTAAGGCTTTGTGTGTGATGCAGGCAGTTTTGTAAATAGATCTTGCCTCGATCGGAAGCCATCGAAGAGAGGACAGGATAGGAGTGACGTGGTCGCTTCGTTTAGACCCTGAAATGAAGCGAGCTGCTGAATGGAGGATGGATTTGAGAGGGGAGAGGTGGGATTTGGGTAGGCCCTTCAGAAGAGAATTGCAATAATCCAGTCTTGAGAGAACCAGAGATTGTACTAAGGTTTTTAAGTCTTTCTCCGGGAAGAACCGACGGATCCCCCATAGAAGGCGCAACTGGTAACGTGCGTTCTTAGCAATAGAGTTGATGTGGGAGATTAGGTTGAGTCTTTTGTCAAGAATGACACCAAGGTATTTAGCGCTGTAGACAATGATGGGTTTGTTGTTGAGTAGGTTCAGCTGATCCATCCAAGATTGAACAGGAGAAGGTGAGAGAGGTAGAGAGGAGGAGGAATTCAGTTTTGGCGGGATTCAGAATGAGTTGGTGAGCTAACATCCAGTTGTGAATAGAGTAGAGTTGAGTAGTGAGAGATCGTGTGCGGAAGATAAAGGTATCTTCCCACTAGTCCACCAGGCATTTATTTGTGGAGAGTGACCCCTTGGGTGGCAGAATAGCAGTATGTTTTTAGGCCCATCTGCCCCCAAGGAGGGCAGAAGCCACTAGACACCAGTTTTTTTTTAAATTTTTGTGTTGGGGAGTGGCCAAAAGGGCAAGGGTTGCTCCCTTTTACGGGGGTGAATATTTTATTTATACTCTTTGGCCCACCTACCCCTTAGCTTGGCTGGTGGATTGTGTGTGGACTGGTGCATTATTTGCATATGTGATTGTAATGTTTTTTTCTCCTTTTTATTCTAGTGTAAAGCTTTTGATTCCTGTTTGCGGTTTCGGCAGTGGTTGTTCTGCAGTTTTGCGTAATTGCATTTATTTGGTAAGAAAAATATTTTTGTTGTGTGTACTCCAAATGAGTATTATTGTCATGCATGAATGATTTTTTTGTAAGTGGTGTCATAATGGCAGCATATTTGTTAGTGTTCAGAGCATGAAATTCTTTGCGATGTTTTGCATTGTCTTATGTGTAATTTTTTTCTTCTTCTTTTTAGTGGGATATTGTTGATCCTTACTGTGTCTGTGCAGAGTAGGTGGTGGTGAGTCTAGCTGCTTCTGTCACGTGAGTGGTATAGTGTTGGAGTATATAGGTCTTTGTGATAAAGCTACATTTTGTTTATTTCTTTTTTTTACAAAGGGTTTGTTGTTGTTGACCTTTATTAGTAAGCATTATGGCTAGCCGTAGAATTACTGCTCAGCAGGTGGTTGGTTTGCTTCTTGAATCTTCCTCTGAGCAGGATTATGAGACTGACAGTGCGTCTGAGGGAGAGGAGGGAGGGGAAGATTCAGGCAGTGAGTTTTCTCTCCACATGGAATCATCGGATGATGAAGGTACTCTCAGTGCAGATGAAGTGCCTGATTTAGAGGAGGATACTACTGTGCCGATGGTGCAAGAGGCATCTGGATTGCAGCCTGGGGCTGCTAGGCTTCCTACTGGAAGTGCGGGACTCTGGGTTGATCCAAACATGGTGCAGCCGGTGTTGCCTGCCTTTAGTGGTTATGCAGGGTGTAGAGTGGATTGTGAACATTATTTGCCTATACAGTATTTTCAGTTGTTTATGGATGATGTATTTTTGGGTGAGATTGTTGAGCAGACTAATTTGTATGCTGAACAGTTTTTGAGGGACAACAGTGCCAGACTTAGGCCCCATTCTAGAGCTACCCGGTGGAGTCCCACAAATCTGGAAGAGATGAAGAAGTTTTTGGGTTTGACTTTTTTGATGGGTTTGATAAGGAAGCCGTCCATGGGTTCATATTGGTCTACCAGTCCCTTGATGGCAACGGCCATATTTCCTGCAGTTATGACTCGTGATCGGTATTTACTTTTGCTTCGGATGCTGCATTTTGTTGATAATGGTTTGGCGTTGCCACAAGATCACCCTGAATGTGACCGTCTTTTTAAGATTCGGCCTGTTCTTGATCACTTTGTAGATCGATTTTCAGAGATCTATACTCCAGGGAAAGAAATATCTATTGATGAGTCTTTGGTCCTGTTCAAGGGCCGTTTGGTTTTTAGGCAGTACATTCCTAGCAAGAGGGCACGCTATGGAATTAAGCTGTATATGTTGTCTGAGAGTAGGACAGGATATGTTTTTAATTTGCGTGTGTACACTGGTAGGGATTCCACTATTGACCCCCTGGTTGTCCGTCCACTTTTGGAGTTTCAGAGAAAATTGTGTGGGATCTTGCTAGAGGACTGTTTAACAGAGGCCACCATTTGTACCTTGATAACTTCTACACTGCTGTGCAATTGTTTAAGGAATTGTTCAAAGTGGACACTTTTGCTTGTGGCACAATCCGCTCTAACCGTAAAGGTTATCCAAAAGAGCTTGTTTGCAAAAAACTTCAGAGGGGACAGTGCAGTGCCTTGCGTAGTGAGGAACTGCTAGCTGTGAAATTTGTGGACAGGAGGGATGTGTACATGCTGACTACCATCCATGATGAGAGTACTTCACCTGTGGCTGTTTGGGGTCAGATTGCTGAAGTGCGCAAACCTGTGTGCATTTTAGACTACAATAAGCACATGGGTGGTGTTGATAGAGTAGATCAGAGGTTGGAACCTTACACTGCTATTCGTAAGTCTTACATTTGGTATAAGAAGTTGGCCATCCATCTCTTCAATTTAGCAACTTTCAATGCTTTTGTTGTGTTCAAGGAGTGTTCTCCTGCGTCAAAGTTGACTTTTGTTCAGTTTCAGGAGTCTGTCATAGGCAGCCTTGTTGTTGTGGAACAGGCAAGTGTTCCTAGAGTTGGAGTGGTGGAGGATGTGGCTCGATTGAAAGATCGCCACTTTCCTGATCACATTCCTCCTACACCCTCAAAAGACTTTCCCACTAGGAGATGTAGAGTCTGTTGGCGAAGAGGTACGCGGAAGGAGACTCGTATGTACTGCCCTGAGTGTCCTTCTAACCCTGGGCTGTGTGTGCCTGCTTGTTATAGAGCGTACCACAAGCAAAATAATTATTGGGAGCAACCATGAGTGGTAAAGTGAACTGCCTGGTCTGTAATGTTTAAGAATTGTTGTTCTGTTTCAAGGTTGGCATTAGTGCAATGTATTTAGTTTCTGATTTTGTGTTAGTAGATTTGTATCTATTTGCAATTTGTTTGTGTTTTCTTTTTTGTATAAAAAAAATCCTAAATATGATGGTGGTGTGTGTAGGCTGGTGCTTGGCTGGCGGTGTGCGTGGAGTGGCGCTTGGCTGGCGGTGTGCGGGGAGTGGCTCTTGGCTGGTGGTGTGCGTGGAGTGGTGCTTGGCTGGCGGTGTGCATGGAGTGGCGCTAGGCTGGCGGTGTGCATGGAGTGGCGCTTGGCTGGCGGTGTGCTTGGAGTGGCGCTAGGCTGGCGGTGTGCGTGGAGTGGCGCTAGGCTGGCGGTGTGCGTGGAATGGCGCTAGGCTGGCGGTGTGCGTGGAGTGGCGCTTGGCTGGCGGTGTGCGTGGAGTGGCGCTTGGCTGGCGGTGTGCGTGGAGTGGCGCTTGGCTGGCAGTGTGCGTGGAGTGGCGCTTTGCTTGCGGTGTGCGTGGACTGGCGCTCGGCTGGCAGTGTGTGAGTAGTGACTTGCTGCTGGTCACTACACACACTGCTAGCCGAGCGACACTCCACGCAATCCATCAGCTTGTGTGGTTGCTGTATAAGGAATGTGGGCGTGTGAAAGTGATGGGCCCTTGAATGGCGCTGTCTGCTGGTGTGAGTGTTGTAATGTGATGGGCCCGTGGCTGGTGGTGTGAATGGTTTTGTATTTGTCACACGTATGAAAGGTGTATGAATGGCCTGTAAAGAGGTTGGTGCCTTGTCGTGGCTTTACAGCTCACGAGCTGTGAGTCAATGGTTCAGTTTCTCGTCCTTTCAATTATTAACAGTGCATTTCATTTTTGTGAAATCACTTGTTAATACAATTGTATATACTGAACCATCACTCACCCTCGTGCCAAATCCAACCAGTATGTGTGTGTGTGTGCTTGAGGATTAGATGGCTGTGCAGTAATATTTTTTTTTGTCTTTCTCAAGCAGGGTGTACCTTGTCCCTTTTTGTGAATGTTGTAATGTGTTTGTTTCATGCCTGGGGGTGTGAATGGTCTTGTGTGTATCACGTATGAAAGGTGTGTGAATGGCCTGTAAAGCGGTTGGGGCCTTGACGTGGCTTTACAGCTCACGAGCTGCGAGTCACTGGTTCCGTTTTTTGTCCTTTCAATTATTGACAGTGCATTTCATTTTTGTGAAATCTCTTGTTAATAAAATTGTATATACTGAACCATCACTTGCCCTCATGCCAAATCCAACCAGTATGTGTGTGTGCTTGAGGAATAGATGGCTGTGCAGTAATCTTTGTCTTTTTAGTATGTCTGCCAAGGTGTACATTCCGTCTAAGAATAACCTACCAACTGTAGATATTGTCGTAAACGAAACACCCATGGGAGTACATGGTGATATCTCTCTTGTGGATCCCAACAAGTTATGGTACCCACAATGTCCTGCAAACCTCAAAATGTCTGTCACATTTTCCTTGCAATATTGTGCCAAAATTTTCACGCTGCAGAAATAAACAACACATTATCTCAAAATGACCTGGTTTTGCAAGGGGGTCACCTGGGTTTTTGGCCCGGGGCTCGGCGGCCACATAGGGAAACCTACCAAACCCACACATTTCTGAAAAGTAGACAGCCGGGGCCTTCCAGGGAGGTATGGCTTGCATGGATCCCCCAACGTTTCCTTACCCAGAATCCCCTGCAAACTTCAATTTTAGCTGAAAAAATCACTTTTTTCACACATTTTTGTGTGGGAAAGTGTGGCATCACTGGCCTCACACAAATTTCCTACCACCCAGCGTTCCCCCAGGTCTCCCGATAAAAATGGTGCCTCACTTGTGTGGGAGGCCCAAGTACCCGCGACAGGCAAGGGCCCACAACGTATTGAGGCGACCTCAAAATGGCCTTTCACAAAACGACCTGGTTTTGCAAGGGGGTCACCTGGGTTTTGGCCCCGTGCTCGGCGGCCATCTAGGGAAACCTACCAAACCCACACATTTCTGAAAAGTAGACACCCGGGGGCTTCCAGGGAGGTATGGCTTGCGTGGATCCCCCAACGTTTCCTTACCCAGAATTCCCTGCAAACCTCAATTTTAGCTGAAAAAATCACTTTTTCACACATTTTTGTGTGGGAAAGTGTGGCATCACTGGCCTCACACAAATTTCCTACCACCCAGCGTTCCCCCAGGTCTCCCGATAAAAATGGTGCCTCACTTGTGTGGGAGGCCCAAGTACCCGCGACAGGCAAGGGCCCACAACGTATTGAGGCGACCTCAAAATGGCCTTTCACAAAACCACCTGGTTTTGCAAGGAGTCACCTGGGTTTTGGCCCCGTGCTCGGCGGCCATCTAGGGAAACCTACCAAACCCACACATTTCTGAAAAGTAGACACCCGGGGGTTCCAGGGAGGTATGGCTTGCATGGATCCCCCAACGTTTCCTTATCCAGAATCCCCTGCAAACCTCAATTTTAGCTGAAAAAATCACTTTTTTCACACATTTTTGTGTGGGAAAGTGTGCCATCACTGGCCTCACACAAATTTCCTACCACCCAGCGTTCCCCCAGGTCTCCCGATAAAAATGGTGCCTCACTTGTGTGGGAGGCCCAAGTACCCGCGACAGGCAAGGGCCCACAACGTAGTGAGGCGAACTCAAAATTGCCTATCTCAAAACCACCTGGTTTTGCAAGGGGGGTCATCTGGGTTTTTGGCCCTGTGCTCGGCGGCCATCTAGGGAAACCTACCAAACCCACACATTTCTGAAAAGTAGACACCCGGGGGCTTCCAGGGAGGTATGGCTTGCGTGGATCCCCCAACGTTTCCTTACCCAGAATCCCCTGCAAACCTCAATTTTAGCTGAAAAAAATCACTTTTTCACACATTTTTGTGTGGGAAAGTGTGGCATCACTGGCCTCACACAAATTTCCTACCACCCAGCGTTCCCCCAGGTCTCCCGATAAAAATGGTGCCTCACTTGTGTGGGAGGCCCAAGTACCCGCGACATGCAAGGACACAAAACGTTTTGAGGCAACATCAACATTGCCTATCAAAAAATGTTTTGGGCCCTTGCCTGTCGTGGGTACTTGGGCCTCCCACACAAGTGAGGCACCATTTTTCGGGAGACCTGGGAGACGCTGGGTGGTAGGAAATTTGTGTGAGGCCAGTGATGCCACACTTTCCCACACAAAAATGTGTGAAAAAGTGATTTTTTCAGCTAAAATTGAGGTTTGCAGGCGATTCTGGGTGAGGAAACGTTGGAGATCCAGGCAAGCCATACCTCCCTGGAAGCCCCGAGTGTCTACTTTTCAGAAATGTGTGGGTTTGGTAGGTTTCCTAGATGTCCGCCGAGCACGGGGCCAAAACCCAGGTGACCCCTTGCAAAACCAGATGGATTTGTGAAGGCCATTTTGAGGTCGCCTCACTACGTTGTGGGCCCTGCCTGTCGCTGGTACTTGGGCCTCCCACACAAGTGAGGCACCATTTTTATCGGGAGACCTGAGGAACGCTGGTGGCAGGAAATTTGTGTGAGGCCAGTGATGCCACACTTTCCCACACAAAATGTGTGAAAAAAGTGATTTTTCAGCTAAAATTGAGGTTTGCAGAGGATTCTGGGTAAGGAAACGTTGGGGATGCACGCAAGCCATGCCTCCTGGAAGCCCCGGTGTCTACTTTTCAGAAATGTGTGGGTTGGTAGGTTTCCCTAGATGGCCACCGAGCACGGGGCCAAAACTAGGTGACCCCTACAAAACCAGGTCGTTTTGTGAAAGGCCATTTTGAGGTCAAGCCTCACTACGTTGTGGACCCTTGCCTGTCGCGGGTACTGGGCCTCCCACACAAGTGAGGTACCATTTTTCTCAGAAGACTTTGGGGAACGCGGGGTGGGTGGAAATTTGTGGATCCACGCAGATTCCAGAACTTTCCACCACAGAAATGTGGGGAAAATGTGGTTTTTTGACAATTCTTTAGGTTAGCAAGGGATTCTGGGTAACAGAACCTGATGGGAGGCAGTCCAGTCACCCCATCCTGGATTCCCCTGGGTCTCTAGTTTTCAAAAATGTATAGGTTTGCTAGGTTTCCCTAGGTGCCGGCAGAGCTAGGGTTCAAAAACTACAGCTAGGCACTTTGCCAAAAAAGGGTCATTTTTCACTGCGAAATTGAGGTGTGACCATGTTGCGTTTTGCGCCGTTTCCTGTCGCAGGCAGTAGGCCGACCCACACAAGTGAGGTACCATTTTTCTCGTAAGACTTTGGGGAACGCGGGGTGGGTGGAAATTTGTGGATCCACGCAGATTCCAGAACTTTCCACCACAGAAATGTGGGGAAAATGTGGTTTTTTTGACAATTTTTTATGTTTGCAAGGGATTCTGGGTAACAGAACCTGGTGGGAGGCAGTCCAGTCACCCCATCCTGGATTCCCCTGGGTGTCTAGTTTTCAAAAATGTATAGGTTTGCTAGGTTTCCCTAGGTGCCGGCAGAGGTAGGGTTCAAAAACTACAGCTAGGCACTTTGTCAAAAAAGGGTCATTTTCACTGCGAAATTGAGGTGTGACCACGTTGCGTTTTGCGCCGTTTCCTGTCGCAGGCACTAAGCCGACCCACACAAGTGAGGTACCATTTTTCTCGTAAGACTTTGGGGAACGCGGGGTGGGTGGAAATTTGTGGATCCACGCAGATTCCAGAACTTTCCACCACAGAAATGTGGGGAAAATGTGGTTTTTTGACAATTTTTTATGTTTGCAAGGGATTCTGGGTAACAGAACCTGGTGGGAGGCAGTCCAGTCACCCCATCCTGGATTCCCCTTGGTGTCTAGTTTTCAAAAATGTATAGGTTTGCTAGGTTTCCCTAGGTGCCGGCAGAGGTAGGGTTCAAAAACTACAGCTAGGCACTTTGCCAAAAAAGGGTCATTTTTCACTGCGAAATTGAGGTGTGACCACGTTGCGTTTTGCGCCGTTTCCTGTCGCAGGCACTAGGCTGACCCACACAAGTGAGGTACCATTTTTCTCGTAAGACTTTGGGGAACACGGGGTGGGTGGAAATTTGTGGATCCACGCAGATTCCAGAACTTTCCACCACAGAAATGTGGGGAAAATGTGTTTTTTTTGACAATTTTTTATGTTTGCAAGGGATTCTGGGTAACAGAACCTGGTGGGAGGCAGTCTAGTCACCCCATCCTGGATTCCCCTGGGTGTCTAGTTTTCAAAAATGTATAGGTTTGCTAGGTTTCCCTAGGTGCCGGCAGAGGTAGGGTTCAAAAACTACAGCTAGGCACTTTGCCAAAAAAGGGTCATTTTTCACTGCGAAATTGAGGTGTGACCACGTTGCGTTTTGCGCCGTTTCCTGTCGCAGGCACTAGGCCGACCCACACAAGTGAGGTACCATTTTTCTCGTAAGACTTTGGGGAACGCGGGGTGGGTGGAAATTTGTGGATCCACGCAGATTCCAGAACTTTCCACCACAGAAATGTGGGGAAAATGTGGTTTTTTACAATTCTTTATGTTTGCAAGGGATTCTGGGTAACAGAACCTGGTGGGAGGCAGTCCAGTCACCCCATCCTGGATTCCCCTGTGTGTCTAGTTTTCAAAAATGTATAGGTTTGCTAGGTTTCCCTAGGTGCCGGCAGAGCTAGGGTTCAAAAACTACAGCTAGGCACTTTGCCAAAAAAGGGTCATTTTTCACTGCGAAATTGAGGTGTGACCACGTTGCGTTTTGCGCCGTTTCCTGTCGCAGGCACTAAGCCGACCCACACAAGTGAGGTACCATTTTTCTCGTAAGACTTTGGGGAATGCGGGGTGGGTGGAAATTTGTGCATCCACGCAGATTCCAGAACTTTCCACCACAGAAATGTGGGGAAAATGTGGTTTTTTTGACAATTTTTTATGTTTGCAAGGGATTCTGGGTAACAGAACCTGGTGGGAGGCAGTCCAGTCACCCCATCCTGGATTCCCCTGGGTGTCTAGTTTTCAAAAATGTATAGGTTTGCTAGGTTTCCCTAGGTGCCGGCAGAGGTAGGGTTCAAAAACTACAGCTAGGCACTTTGCCAAAAAGGGTCATTTTTCACTGCGAAATTGAGGTGTGACCACGTTGCGTTTTGCGCCGTTTCCTGTCGCAGGCACTAGGCTGACCCACACAAGTGAGGTACCATTTTTCTCGTAAGACTTTGGGGAACACGGGGTGGGTGGAAATTTGTGGATCCACGCAGATTCCAGAACTTTCCACCACAGAAATGTGGGGAAAATGTGTTTTTTTTGACAATTTTTTATGTTTGCAAGGGATTCTGGGTAACAGAACCTGGTGGGAGGCAGTCTAGTCACCCCATCCTGGATTCCCCTGGGTGTCTAGTTTTCAAAAATGTATAGGTTTGCTAGGTTTCCCTAGGTGCCGGCAGAGAGTAGGGTTCAAAAACTACAGCTAGGCACTTTGCCAAAAAAGGGTCATTTTTCACTGCGAAATTGAGGTGTGACCACGTTGCGTTTTGCGCCGTTTCCTGTCGCAGGCACTAGGCCGACCCACACAAGTGAGGTACCATTTTTCTCGTAAGACTTTGGGGAACGCGGGGTGGGTGGAAATTTGTGGATCCACGCAGATTCCAGAACTTTCCACCACAGAAATGTGGGGAAAATGTGTTTTTTTACAATTCTTTATGTTTGCAAGGGATTCTGGGTAACAAAACCTGGTGGGAGGCAGTCCAGTCACCCCATCCTGGATTCCCCTGTGTGTCTAGTTTTCAAAAATGTATAGGTTTGCTAGGTTTCCCTAGGTGCCGGCAGAGCTAGGAGTTCAAAAACTACAGCTAGGCACTTTGCCAAAAAGGGTCATTTTTCACTGCGAAATTGAGGTGTGACCACGTTGCGTTTTGCGCAGTTTCCTGTCGCAGGCACTAGGCCGACCCACACAAGTGAGGTACCATTTTTCTCGTAAGACTTTGGGGAACGCGGGGTGGGTAGAAATTTGTGGATCCACGCAGATTCCAGAACTTTCCACCACAGAAATGTGGGGAAAATGTGTTTTTTTGACAATTTTTTATGTTTGCAAGGGATTCTGGGTAACAGAACCTGGTGGGAGGCAGTCAAGTCACCCCATCCTGGATTCCCCTGGGTGTCTAGTTTTCAAAAATGTATAGGTTTGCTAGGTTTCCCTAGGTGCCGGCAGAGGTAGGGTTCAAAAACTACAGCTAGGCACTTTGCCCAAAAGGGTCATTTTTCACTGCGAAATTGAGGTGTGACCACGTTGCGTTTTGTGCCGTTTCCTGTCGCAGGCACTAGGCCGACCCACACAAGTGAGGTACCATTTTTCTCGTAAGACTTTGGGAACGCGGGGTGGGTGGAAATTTGTGGATCCACGCAGATTCCAGAACTTTCCACCACAGAAATGTGGGGAAAATGTGTTTTTTGACAATTTGTTATGTTTGCAAGGGATTCTGGGTAACAGAACCTGGTGGGAGGCAGTCAAGTCACCCCATCCTGGATTCCCCTGGGTGTCTAGTTTTCAAAAATGTATAGGTTTGCTAGGTTTCCCTAGGTGCCGGCAGAGGTAGGGTTCAAAAACTACAGCTAGGCACTTTGCAAAAAAAGGGTCATTTTTCACTGCGAAATTGAGGTGTGACCACATTGCGTTTTGCGCCGTTTCCTGTCTCAGGCACTAGGCTGACCCACACAAGTGAGGTACCATTTTTCTCGTAAGACTTTGGGGAACGCGGGGTGGGTGTAAATTTGTGGATCCACGCAGATTCCAGAACTTTCCACCACAGAAATGTGGGGAAAATGTGTTTTTTTGACAATTTTTTATGTTTGCAAGGGATTCTGGGTAAAAGAACCTTGTGGGAGGCAGTCAAGTCACCGCATCCTGGATTCCCCTGGGTGTCTAGTTTTCAAAAATGTATAGGTTTTCTAGGTTTCCCTAGGTGCCGGCAGAGGTAGGGTTAAAAAACTACAGCTAGGCACTTTGCAAAAAAGGGTCATTTTTCACTGCGAAATTGAGGTGTGACCACGTTGCGTTTTGCGCCGTTTCCTGTCGCGGGCACTAGGCCGACCCACACAAGTGAGGTACCATTTTTCTCAGAAGACTTTGGGGAACGCGGGGTGGGTGGAAATTTGTGGACCCACGCAGATTCCAGAACTTTCCACCACAGAAATGTGGGGAAAATGTGGTTTTTGACAATTTTTTAGGTTTGCAAGGGATTCTGGGTAACAGAACCTGGTGGGAGGCAGTCCAGTCACCCCATCCTGGATTCCCCTGGGTGTCTAGTTTTCAAAAATGTATAGGTTTGCTAGGTTTCCCTAGGTGCCGGCAGAGCTAGGGTTCAAAAACTACAGCTAGGCACTTTGCCAAAAAAGGGTCATTTTCACTGCGAAATTGAGGTGTGACCACGTTGCGTTTTGCGCAGTTTCCTGTCGCAGGCACTAGGCCGACCCACACAAGTGAGGTACCATTTTTCTTGTAAGACTTTGGGGAACGCGGGGTGGGTGGAAATTTGTGGATCCACGCAGATTCCAGAACTTTCCACCACAGAACTGTGGGGAAAATGTGGTTTTTTGACAATTTTTTAGGTTTGCAAGGGATTCTGGGTACCAGAACCTGGTGGGAGGCAGTCAAGTCACCCCATCCTGGATTCCCCTGGGTGTCTAGTTTTCAAAAATGTATAGGTTTGCTAGGTTTCCCTAGGTGCCGGCAGAGGTAGTGTTCAAAAACTACAGCTAGGCACTTTGCCAAAAAAGGGTCATTTTTCACTGCAAAATTGAGGTGTGACCACGTTGCGTTTTGCGCTGTTTCCTGTCGCAGGCACTAGGCCGACCCACATAAGTGAGGTACCATTTTTCTCGTAAGACTTTGGGGAACGCGGGGTGGGTGGAAATTTGTGGCTCCACGCAGATTCCAGAACTTTCCTCCACAGAAATGTGGGGGAAATGTGTTTTTTTTGACAATTTTTTATGTTTGCAAGGGATTCTGGGTAACAGAACCTGGTGGGAGGCAGTCAAGTCACCCCATCCTGGATTCCCCTGGGTGTCTAGTTTTCAAAAATGTATAGGTTTGCTAGGTTACCCTAAGTGCCGGCAGAGCTAGGGTTCAAAAACTACACCTAGGCACTTTGCAAAAAAAGGGTAATTTTTCATTGTGAAAATGTGGTACGTCCACGTTGCATTTTGAGCCATTTCCTGTTGTGGGCACAAGGGCTACCCACACAAGTGAGGTACCATTTTTATCGGGAGACTTAGGGTAACACAGAATTGTAGAGCAACTGTTATTACCTATTTACTTTCGATGCATTTCTGCCTTCCAAATGAAAGACAATGTGTAAAAAATAAGTCATTTTGAAAAATGACCTATAATTCTCATGCTAGTATGGGTACTCCCAATTTCGGAAATGTGCAAATATCTACTGTTTCTAAAATCTACATTTTGTTCCCATTTCAGAAATACATAGGTGTCTTTCATAACAATTTTTCCATGTATACATTTTCCCAAAATAATTGCTATATACCCGGTACATAATAAAAAACCATTGCAAGATGCTGCTCAATTATTGGCTCTGGGTTCGTCGGGTTCTTGGTGAACCTACAAGTCCTATATATCCCCACAACCAGAAAGGTCCAGCGGATATAACGGTATATTGCCTTCAAATAGCTGTCATAATTAGAAGAAGTTACAGGTGAAAACGTTGACACAAATGGCTGTTTTTTTCAACTAATTTTCAATTTTCCTTTATTTAACTGTTAGTTTCTATAAGGAAAACTTTAAGGATCTACACAAATGACCCCTTGCTGAATTCAGAATTTTTTCTACTTTTCAGAAATGTATGGCTTTCCAGGATCCATTATTGGTTTCATACCCATTTCTACCATTAACTGGAAGGAGGTTGAAAGCACAAAAAATAGCAAAAATAGGCTATGTCCCGAAAAATGCCAAAACTGTGTAAAAAAAGTTGGTTTTCTGACAAAAGTCTGCTTGTCCCTGAAAGCTGGGAAGATGGTGATTTCAGCACCACAACCCCTTTTTGATGCCATTTGCAGGGAAAAATCAAGACGCTTTCATCTGTAGCCCTTTTTTCGCATTTTTCCCCAAAAACCAAAATTTAGCTGTATTTTGACTAATTTCTGGGTCCCCTCCAGGGGAATCCACAAACCCTGGGTACCTTTACAATCCCCATGATGTTAGAAAAAAAGGACGCAAATTTGGCATGGATACCTTATGTGGTCAAAAAGTTACAGGGGCCTAAGCGCGCACTACCCCAAATAGCCAAAAAAAGGCTTAGCACAGGAGGGGGAAAGGCCTAGCAGTGAAGGGGTTAATAAAGCTTTTTAAACATAAAAAGTAAAACAAATATAGGACAATATAGCAATAATTTTAATATTTTAGTAGCATTTGTGAAAGATATTTCCCATATTAATTCATCACAATTTGTCTCCTATTTAACATCTCATAAAGCAGGTTTAGAGACCATATATTAGAAGATCGTTTATATTAAGCAAGCTTCAGCCTATTGTCCTTTGGTGGTTCAGACACTTAAGTGAATTTACAGCTTTGGAATACACAGAAGTAAGCTAAATAAAAAACAGACTAGAATATAAAGAACAGTTAAGAATCATAAAATCCAGAAATGTTCCACGCATAGGAACTTGGGAATGTAAGTTGTTAATTTACTGTAAATTACATTGGGCAAATTTTTACATCAGCAGTATTGTACTTCACATCATTTAAGGTACATGTTTATGTTAATACATGCACACACACATTATATTACATATATATGTATACATATATTTATACACTCACACACACATGCACACACACATATATATATATGTATATATATATTCCAAAAGAAATTGACGCACAGACGGACGCCCAGCCTCTCGAGTCGGGGTTGTACAGCGGAGCGTCACCGCTTACATATTCCACAAGAAAAACACGCATTACTCCAAATGACATGCAGCAAGCCCTCCATCCGTTTGTTTAGCAAGTATTTATTGGCGTGGAAATCGCTGCCATAACGCGTTTCAGCCCATCTCGGCCCTTAATCATACGGCAATATGGAACATATTAATTACTTCTCTTTTAAAAGGTGACCTGTATAAACAATACAATACAAATAAGGTAAATCAACCGAGGCAGGCCACTGTGGATTAACGGGAGGCCCACCAGGAAATATTTGTTTTGGAAGGTGTTGAGACGGCCAGAGTTTGCTGGGGTAATTACCCTTAGCACATCCATGACTTGCAAGCAGGAAAAAGCGATGGTAATTTAAATAACAACATGTGTTAAGGAACAAAGACTTTAAGGCTTTCAAAGTACTTACAATATATGTGATCTTTTGCCCTACATGGAATTTACTCCTTTGAGGCATTGTGTTGATCTATATATGGTTTGATATTCATGAGGCTGGGGAGTTTAAGTGAACAGCACAATGGGACGAATATGCACTATGGCAATGCATGATGGACATTGTAGTCCAAAACAGTGTAAAAGAAGGAACAGATAAATTAACAGTGAAAATGTGTTTACTGTTGAGAACTGCAAAAGAAAGCAGATGGATTAAACCAGCACTATTAAGAACAATGTGTACATTCATGTATCTTCACTGCATCTACATATTTCAATGCCATTTTAATGCACGAAAATGAACTGGTGGTAAAGATATCTCACCCGTAGTCTTTTTTCACTGTTTATACAGGCCACCTTTTAAAAGAGACGTAATTCATCTGTTCCATATTGCCGTATGATTAAGGCCCGAGATGGGTTGAAACGCGTTATGGCACGCTAATAAATACTTGCTAAACAAATGGATGGAGGGCTTGCTGCACGTCATTTGGAGCAATATATATATATATATATATATATATATATATTACCTACTGGCGGTCGCCAGTAGGTAGTTATAGTTAGGACCACGTTTCCATAGGAAAAGCATTTTTTGATGTGCTTATAACTTTGGCGTCGTTTGACGAATCTTTACGAAATTTTCCAAAAAGTTCCTCTTTTCAGGTCAGCTGCTATCCTAAAAGTTTGGGGGGATTCGTCAAGGGGGCTAAGAAAAAGGGGGTCCCAAAACGTGTTTTCTCCATGCAATTTCCATAGGAAACTTTAGACAAGGCTACAGGTCAAACTGCTGAACGGAATTACGCCAAATTTGGCACAGAGAAAGGTCTTGGTCCAGAAAGCACGCTTTTGTTTAAATCGGGTAAATCCGTTCAGTAGTTTTAGAGAAATATCAAATTTTCCAGATATCGATATTTAAGAATTCTGACATCTGATTGGCTGAAGCGTTACGAGCACGAGCTTGCGGCTGATTGGCTGCGAACTGTTGAAACTAGGAAGTGTTGGCAGCCATTTTGTGATTCAGTCCGTCAGCTCACAACTCTCCCTCTACAAGGCATCAGGTCCGTAGTTCTACCTCTGCGAGGCAACACTAAAAATATACCGCAGCTCTGTCTGTGCGAGATACCCCTTTCACGGTCCCTCTCCCCACATCACCAGCTCGCGGCTATGCCTTTAGAAGCGAGTCCGTCGGCTCGCAGCTCTGCGACTGCGAGCCATTTTGTGACTCAGTCCGTCAGCTCGCATCCCTTCCTCTAAAAGGCATTGCATCCGTAATTCTACATCTGCGAGGCAATACTGAAAATATCCCACAGGTCTGTCTGTGCGAGATACTCCTTTTACGCTCCCTCTCCCCACATCATCAACTCACGGCTATGCCTTTAGAAGCCAGTACGTCAGCTCGCAGTTCTGTGTCTGCAAGCCGTGGGGCCCGCAGCTCTACCTCTGTGAGCCACCTCGTTAGCTCGTAGCTGTGTCTGTGCTAGCAGGCTCGTCGGCCCGTTACTCTCTCTCTGCGAGTTAGCCCGTCGGATTGCAGCGCGGAGGGCTCGCAGCTGTATCTCTGCGAGCCAGCCCGTTAACTGATAGCTGTGTGTCTGCTAGCAGGCCTGTTGGCCCGTTGGTCTCCCTCTGCGAGTCAGGCCACAGCTCTAACTCTGCGAGCCGGTACGGTGCTGTGCTTTTGCGAGCCAACGGCTCGTAGGTCTCCCTCTGCGAGCTGAGCCCACGGGCCGCTGCTCTTCCTCTGCGAGCCTGCCCGACGACCCGCAGGTGTCCCTCTGCTAGCCGAATCGCAGCTGACACTCTGCGAGCCGAAATTGGGAATATAAGGCGGCTCTAAAAAAAGCCCTTCTGTTTATTAGTTGGAGCTACATGTAAGTGCGAATGCACAGCTTCAGGTTAATCAGGAAAATTCGGTTTCCCTCATCTGTGAAGTGTACTCCATCACTTCTGTAGATATCAGCGATATCAAAACGTATGTTGTTGTTGTAAATCGACCCCATTCTATGGTCTCTGAGGTATGCAGACACAGCTTTGTTGACATTCTTCCTAGATTTTTCAATCTTATGACAAAATTGGTTTGACCATTTCCACTTCTGTCTTTGGCATATATTGGAATATACAAAGACAGTTTGAGGCAAAAGTAACATCAATTGTCCAAAGGTGTCCTTCATAAGCATTTCCAAACCTACCCAGTCAATGTGCCTAGGTCGTTACCACCACAGTGCACAATCATGAGATCAGGGTGTTGGAGATGCAAACAGGTTTTAACCAAAGGGAGCAATTGGTGCCAGTTCAATCCTCTCTGTGCAAACCATTTAATGTGCACATTTTGTAAACCTAGGTCTAAGTCAATACGTCTCTGTTCTGCATACCTCTTACACCAGAAAACATAGCTATGTCCTACAATCCACACTAGCATTTTGAAGGTATGGCTAGAAGATATGGATAAATGTCTGTAGCTCATGCAGTCCGTTCGTAGAATAAGAGATATGTTTAAACATGGGGAACTACTTTTTTTTACATACAAAACGTTAACGGATTGGGAGATGAAATGTATTGTGTCCTAAAAAGTAGGGTGTATATTAGTTTTGATGAAAAGCATCTTTGTGATTGGTTAATAAAAAAGCAGTTTATACGTGGAGTACATATTATAGGATGAAATTTGCTCAGCTCAACCACACCTGCTAATTGTATTTGGAAGGTGCAGTTCAAACTTGAAAGAATGGTGAACTTTTGACCTCCACGTGCCGTTAAATGTTGGAGAAAATGTTGCAAAAAAAATATCGGTAGGTTTAAAAAAATGATGAACTTTTAACCTGCACGTGTCGTAGAATGTTCTAGAAAGTGTTGATACAATACCTTGAACTTTTCACCTGTATGTGTCCTTAACAAAACAGTTTATATGGAAAGTTCAAAAATAAGCAATAAAGAGAGGTTTTGCAATCTAAAAAAAATAAGGAACTATTCTGATTTGTTCTTTACATGGATTTATGTGTGGAGCAACAGGGAAATTGTGCCATTACTGGTTCCATTCTTGATGAAAGCGGTGCATTACATGTACTGTGTGACAAGAAAAGAATTGCATGCGTTTGTGACATTTGAAATCTGCATACCAACTAGGAAGGTAAATTAGAAATTAAGAAGGTGTGTTATGTGTTTTGTAGTAGTGGTTAAGTATTTGAGACGAAATTTTTAACTTTGAAAGTATTTTTTATTTCTAAATAACATAGTGTTAGTAAAGTCTGGTGTTTTATTGGTTCTAAAATATGCATAATGTGTAACTAGTTGTTAAACAAGTACTTTATATATGTTTAGGAGTTTTTCACAAAGAAAAAGTGTAAGTTGTCATCTGTAAAAGACTGTGGGCCATATTCTCAAGACCAGCGATAACATTATCGCCGCTTTAGCGGCAGTTTCCTGCCGCTAAAGCGGCGATAATGTTATCGCCATTCTTGTGAATATGGCCCTGTATGGTTTTGAAAATTCGATGTAGCGTTAATTTCCATTTGTATATCTATTCCGGCGAGATAAACAAAATGTGGCACGTTTGGAAATTATGCTCAGTCTGGAAATAGTGGAGAAGGGGTGACAGTAAAAAATTCATGTGTTATTAACTTAACAGAGATGGAATGTGGATCAGTTACAGGCTCAGCTTCCGCATTGCCCACGTCACCTGCGTCCAGCCCTGGTTCCACTGCCGAACATGCACATTGGAGTGTCCCATGGATGTCTGCCTATCCAACACAACTGTTGATGAATTGGACTATGACTTGTGTTTGCGCCCCCTGTTGGATAACGAACAGGAGTGTAACCGAGACAGCCGTGCATGGGATGCGTTGACATACTGCTTATGTATTGGTAGTTGTGCATGGGAGATGGCACAATTTCTCATGTGCAGTGACCACATCGAGGCGCTCTCCTATTGGGCTGTGTTGCGGATCAGGGAGACGGCGTGGGCTGAGCACACCTGCCTGGACCACCTAATGGATTGGCTCACCCTGGTGTTCCTTGAACACGACAACGACGTACTATTGGAACACATTGCACATGAAGCTGCAAGGGCATTCATGGACGAGTAACTATGTACCTGCAGCCACATCCTATTGCCACCCACAGCACATGGTCCAACAACTTGTTGCACAGTGGGGATTGCTCACATATCCCACCAAAACAGAGGACAAGTCTCCCTTCGGTCGAGCTCTGGATGCATGTGTGTGGAATAACGCGTGTGCACACACACCTGACCAAGGTGACGCAGGTCCATGGTCCGAGCAACACAGCGTTGTTTGGGAACTTTGCCAATTCGGACACACTGCTCAGTGAGAGCACACACATGGCCATGTAGAACGACATGTGAACCTGTCGGACCCTCACACCTGATCACTGTCGGCAGAGCAGACAATCGCTGCACCCCAGAGGCGGAGCACCATGCAGACCCCACGTACAGTGAGTCATGCCCCCTCACACGGGGCACTGTGCAGACACCAAATAAACCATCTGACTTATCTACAGCCCGCACATAGAAGCCCCTGCCTGTGGTACCCCCGCATGGGATGGCGTCGACACCCATGAAAACAGCAACCCATGTCCCACAACGTTGTACACACATTCAAATCATTGCTCAGAGCTGTGGCATATCCTCCACACAAAAAAGAAAACATGTTATGTGCACACTTTGCGGTCTCATTTTTTACACTGAGAGGTAGATTTCAATGTCAGTCAAGGCTGGTGTGGTACTGCGAGGCTTTGCATTTGGGTGTTCTTAGGAAATCTAAGTTGTCGGGGAGCAAGGCAAGGTGGGCTGTGAGCATTGCCATATGTGATAAATCTTGTCCATTTCAGGCCCAACATCATCTGCCCCTCGACATGTACCCATGCTGCGTGTAAGTGTCTTAAGCATGTCCGTGCCTGTTGTGGCCGTTGCCTCGTCCGTACTCACACGCACATGCCAATAAAGCCTATGCCACTCCACTGGTGTCTAACTGGGAGGTGTGTTGTAAAGATTGTCCACTCGTGTGCCACAATGAGCCTCGTCCCAACACAGGGTAGAACTGACTGTTGCATGTGCAACAGGGGTGTATCCCTTTGGCAAGCTCCGCCTCTGTGAGCCAGACATTGTTTTTGCATAGGTGCTGGACGACATCTGATGCAGCCCCATCACCTACGCAGTCTGATGTGTCAGGGGCAGACAGCCATGCAGCCATCACCCCGCCACACACACCGGACACAGAACCCGTATGAGGGGAGTTTTGTACCACATTGCCTTCATTGCTGATGTTCTGTGATTGATATGTGTGTGGGCTGCATTGTGGGGGAATTGCCTGTGCACGGATGGCGATGCACACACACATGTTGGTATGTGGAGCCAGGTGCCCGTGCGGCCTTGCGCTGCTTGTGCTATCTCACTCCGTCTCTCTCCCTCACTCTCTCCCGCCCTGTCATAGCAAACTTGTGAAAGCGATGGGTGCGCGGCTCTCAGCGCGGCACTCGAGTACTTCTTAAGTCTTTCAAACACCGAGGGGTATATTCTCAAGGACATATCGCCGAGTTAACGGCACTTTATCGCAACCAAAATGGTGATAAATTTAACGCACCATTCACAAGCTGGAGCAAACAGCACATATCACCAGTTTACCAGCGATAGCAGCCTCAAAAAGCATCGTCACGGATGAGTCCGGCAAATATTGCTAATGAGATGTAGAGTAGGCGTTCTCGTGCAAAAAGCAGCGAACACATCACTTCGCAAGTGTCTCAACCACCAGCAAGATCGTCGAAGAGAGTACAAAACAGGCGATAAGGTGCGTTAGTAGCAGAAAGTTTACACCTGCTCTGAGCTGGTGTAAAGTCGGACTACAACCTGAAATATGAAAGGGAGCCCACCCAGAGCCATACGTGAATGACAACAGATGCAATGGAGCCAACGATCATGCAGCTCGGACACCCAACAGTGCTCCGACACCCCCCCACCAGCCCCTTGTCCGCCATCCCCCCTCACCTCCCCCCCACACAAACAAATGTGACAGCAACATTAGAAAATCTGGAACGTAACAAATTGGCTGATGTCGCACAATTATAGTAAAGAAGATGCATGTGAGGTTGGACAAATAAGAATCTCAGTCATCTATGGATTTACATATAAAACATTTTATTTAAACAAAACAACAAAATAAAAGTAGGTACAGGTATGGCGTGTCATCCCTCGACAATTTGTGAATCACAGCCTGCAAGACAAAAAGAAAGATAAGATTGTGCGTCATGCGTCCATGAAAGGAGAGAGAGAGAGAGAGAAGAGAGAAAGAGTGAGAGAGAGGAAGAGACAGAGAAAGAAAGAATGAGACAGAGAGGAAGACAGAGAAAGAGAGAAAGAGTGAGAGAGAGAGGAAGAGATAGAGAAAGAGAGAAAGAGTGAGATACAAGGAAGTGAGAGAGAGAGAAACAGTGTGAGAGAGAGGTAGAGAGAGAGAGAAGGAGTGAGACAGAGAGGAAGAGAGAGAGAAAGAAAGAATGAGAGAGAGAGAGAAGAGACATAGAAAGAGAGAAAGAGTGTGAGAGAGAGAAAGGAAGAGATACAGAGTGAGAGAGAGAGAAAGAGTGTGAGTGACAGAAAGGAAGAGATGGAGAGGGAGAGTGAGTGTTGACACTGTGGAGAAAATCCTTACAGCTCACCTTTCTGCCACCGGTGTGTCTCCAACCACGTGCCGGGACATAGTGGAGTCTTCAAGTTTAGTCATCTGAAACATAGTATAGAATCAGTAATGTCAGAGTACATACAACTGCACATGCCTAATTCTCTGTTTTGCCCCTGCGCACCCAGGCTGCTGCACCCCATCGACTCCCGCCGCCCAGAGGTGTCTGCCCGCCTCTGCGCACCTAGGCTGCTGTATCCCATCCACTCCCACTGCCCAGAGGTGTCTGCCCGCTGCTGTGCACCCAGGCTGGTGCACCCCATCCAGTCCCACTGCCCGGAGGTGACTGCCCGTTCCTGCGCACCCAGAGTGCTGCATCCCATCCACTCCCACTGCCTAGACGTGTCTGCCCGCTCCTGTGCACCCAGGCTGCTGCACCCCATCCACTTCCACTGCTCGGAGGTGTCTGCCCGCTCTTGTGCACCCAGGGTGCTGCACACTATCCACTCCCACCGCCCAGAGGTGACTGCTCGCTGCTGCGGAAACAAGGCTCTCTGCTCACCTTCCGCCACCGGCGTGTGTCTAAGAGGGTCCACCACGTGCTGAAGCAACCTCCTCAGGCGTTGCGTACACGCGGTCAAGCCAAGCTCACAATTCAGAGCGGGTGTTGATTGCAGGATAGCCACGCATCATCGCAGGCTGCACACGCGCTCAGCTCTGGTGGCACTAACTCAGTGGAACTGAAGTCATCGCCTCGTGGCGGGAGGTCCGTGTCAGGGGGGGGTCATCAATCTGTGAATCACAGCCTGCTAGACAAAAAGCAAGATAAGATTGTGCGTCATGCATCCATCAAAGGAGAGAGAGAGAGAGGAAGAGAGAGAGAAAGAAAGAAAGAGTGAGAGGTAGACAGAGAGAAAGAGTGAGAGAGAGAAACAGTGAGAGAGAGGAAGAGAGAGAGAAAGAGAGAAACAGTGTGAGAAAGAGGAAGAGAGAAACAGGAAGAGTGAGAGAGAGAGAAAGAGAGAGAGAGGTAGAGAGAAAGAAAGAAAAAAACAGTGTGAGAGAGAGGAAGAGATAGAGTGAGAGAGAGAGAGAGAAGGGAGAGAGAAAGAGTGTGAGGGAGAGAAAGGAAAGAGATGGAGAGGGACAGTGAGTGCCGACACTGTGGACAAAACCCTCACAGCTCACCTTTCCGTCACCGGTGTGTCTCCAACCACGTGCTGGGACATAGTGGAGCCCTCAAGCTTACTCATCTGAAACGTAGTATGGAATCAGTAATCGCAGAGTACATACAACTGCACACGCCTAATTCTCTGTCCCGCCTTTGTGCATCCAGACTGCTGCACCCCATCCACTTCCACTGCCCAGTGGTGTCTGCTTACCACTGCGCACCCAGGCTGCTGCACCCCATCCACTTCCACTGCCCAGAGGTGTCTGCCCGCTGCTGCGCACCCAGGCTGCTGTACCCCATCCACTCCCACTGCCCGGAGGTGACTGTCCGCCGCTGTGCACCCAGGCTGCTGCACCCCATCCATTCCCACTGCCCGGAGGTGACTGCCCGCCGCTGCGCTAACAAGCCTCTCTGCTCACCTTTCGCAACCTGCGTGTAGAAAAGAGGGCCTACCACGTGCCGCTGCAAGCCCCAAGCCCAGAGCCCGCGGACACCGCACCCTGCATGTCATGCAGCCCCACTCCGCAGGCCACCAGGGCTCACATTTAGTGCTGGGTCTTGATTAAGCCTGGGCGTAGTTCGTGAAGTAGCGCTACGCGAAGCTACGCAAAGTGCAGTTCGCACTACGCGAGCTACGCGTAGCACTACGCGAACTGCGTAGTGCACTGTTCGCAATGATTGCACAGTGCCGGATGCTTGTCCGCACTGTGCAATCATTGAAAACGG
Source organism: Calotriton arnoldi (assembly GCA_963921515.1). NCBI lineage: Eukaryota > Metazoa > Chordata > Amphibia > Caudata > Salamandridae > Calotriton > Calotriton arnoldi. The sequence continues at coordinate 188,049 of CAWUFW010015565.1, forward strand.
CATCTTGCACAGTGCGAGCTGTCTTTACTGCTGCTCGAGTAGATTTTTACTCGAGCGGCAGCTTTCTCAACGCGGACTGGTAGTTTCTCATCGCGAGCGGTCGCGAGCATACGCGACTCACTCGCAATGAGAAACCTGACCTCCCCGCATTGAGAATCTCGCCGGGAGGTTTATTTTCCACGCTCGCGATCGGCAACTTGAAGTTGCTGATCGCGAGCAGGAAAAAGTCTCGCCGGGATGTCATTTGCTTGCTCGCGGTCGCCAACTTGACGTTGAGGACCGCGAGCAAGCAAAAAATGACCGCTGCACTACGCTACGCGTGTTTGCACTGTGCTACGTGCAATTCGCGTTGTGCGAAGTAGCGCAAACTTCGCAAACTACGCGAGCGTAGCGTAGGGCTTTGCCCAGGGTTAGTCTTGATTTCGCCATGGCAGAGGACATACCAGTGCACCAGGCTTTTCATCGCAGGCTGCACACCCGCTCAGCGCTTGCGGTGCCACTAACTCTGTGACCAGCGAGGCGACGCCACGTGGCGGTAGGCCTGCGCTGTCTGATGGCTCAGGCCTACACTGCGGTCCAGCAGGGCACACAAAACCTGAGCTGTCCAGACCGCCGGGACGGGCCATCACTGCAGGCTGCACACCGGCTCAGCAGTTACGGTACCCGTACCTTAGTGGACCGAAAGTCACCGTCCCGTGCCGGTTTGCCTGTGCCGGCCGCAGTGTATCCGGTGCGAGCAACTCTGAAATGGCGTCGAGCACATGCGCCCGGTCTTTTTTATTGGCAGGGTCACGTGTCCTGTGACGCGTGTGCTGGATGGGTGTGGTGTGGGTGTATACTAGCCGTGAGGGAGTGGCTGTGGCGTACTGACAACTAGGGTGTGACCAGCAGATCACTGCAATGAAAATCTGGGCCATGTAGCATTGTTGTCCTTCCCTGTGAGCGTAAGCGGAGTGGGCTGGCCTGGCGTATGCCAGTCCTGCGTGAGGCTGTGAAGAATGACTCCGGAGCTATGGGCGTGGCTCCGTCCTGGACTGTATGAGGAATCAACTGATGCGGGTGTCCCTGTTGTAGTGCTGATGTCACCCGGGTCACAAGCGCCAATGTGTCACTCTGTGAGCCAAGTCCCACAACATGGCCAACATGGAAGGTACGGGGAATCACTGACCCTACATTCATCCATAGTTCCACACATGAAAGATGGTGGACATGACACATCTGTGTGGATATGAATGTTTATTGCACATTCAGTGGAGTGTTGCAGTTGTAGCAATACAGGGCCATGGAAAGTTTAAGTTTCAGTTTTTGGCACGTGGAGGGCAGCCAATTAGAGCCAAGCTTGTGTTCGGGGTTAGGCTGCGCCAACATATGTACTTATAGAATTACTCCGCCAATCCCCAAGCACTTATAAATTCACTATACACTCTCCTTGCAGTACTCTAATGATCCAGTCTCTACGTACGTACTTGTACAATGACCGACAGAAAGTTACATAACCGAGTTTTCCCCACTGCCAGAGGTAACATGGTTGCATACGCTGTCCACAGCACAATGTAATGTGGTAGGGCCCAGGGGCGGCATCTTGCATACATAATGAACACACGGACACAGATAGATAGTGGAACTGGAGTACGGGCACGTGCGCTCGACTCATTTTTATTACCAGGGTCACATGTCCATTGACGTCTGTGCTGGATGCGTGTGGGGTGAGTGTAAGCCAGCCCTCCGGGAATGGTTGGTGCTGGCAACAAGTACAACAGTAATCATTGGATCAGACACATAGATTCAATCATAAAGGGTCAATGATTTGTGCTGCACTAAGGTAGGGGCAAAAGATGTGAAATAATACACACAAGATTGTATCGTAAAGGGTCCATGACTTGTGGTACACTGAGTTAGGGGCAGCAGATGTGAAATTATACACAAAATATTGTATCATAAAGGGTCCATGAGTTGTGCTGCATGGAGGCACAGGGTCAGACTGATTTGCATATGGCCATGTCTGAACTGGGGTGGTGGAGTGAGCTAAAGAATGATGATGGATTAAACCCAGATCAGTTGACTGGGGGTGAGTGTTTGATTTGCTCAAGCGCTCCGTCCATCATCCCCTTTGGTATCGCTTTGTTCGCCCTAAGTTGGCAGGGTATGCCCAGACGTGGGTCCCTTGCTCACTTTGCCTCTGGATTCAAGCTAGCCTGGCTGATGACGGCTGAATAGCCAGAAACCGGTCCCAGAATGCTTGTTTCCGGTCCAGGGAAGACATGGCTTGGCAGTTCGGGCTGGACTGTTCCCATGAGGCACAGGGTCAGACTGATTTGCATATGGCCATGTCTGAACTGGGGTGGTGGAGTGAGCTAAAGAATGATGATGGATTAAACCCAGATCAGTTGACTGGGGGTGAGTGTTTGATTTGCTCAAGCGCTCCGTCCATCATCCCCTTTGGTATCGCTTTGTTCGCCCTAAGTTGGCAGGGTATGCCCAGACGTGGGTCCCTTGCTCACTTTGCCTCTGGATTCAAGCTAGCCTGGCTGATGACGGCGGAATAGCCAGAAACTGGTCCCAGGATGCTTGTTTCCGGTCCAGGGAAGACATGGCTTGGCAGTTCGGGCTGGACTGTTCCCATGAGGCACAGGGTCAGACTGATTTGCATATGGCCATGTCTGAACTGGGGTGGTGGAGTGAGCTAAAGAATGATGATGGATTCAACCCAGATCAGTTGACTGGGGGTGAGTGTTTGATTTGCTCAAGCGCTCTGTCCATCATCCCTTTGGTATCGCTTTGTTCGCCCTAAGTTGGCAGGGTATGCCCAGACGTGGGTCCCTTGCTCACTTTGCCACTGGATTCAAGCTAGCCTGGCTGATGACGGCTGAATAGCCAGAAACCGGTCCCAGGATGCTTGTTTCCAGTCCAGGGAAGACATGGCTTGGCAGTTCGGGCTGGACTGTTCCCATGAGGCACAAGGTCAGACAGATTTGCATATGGCCTTGTCTGAACTGGGGTGGTGGAGTGAGCTAAAGAATGATGATGGATTAAACCCAGAACCGTTGACTGGGGGTGAGTGTTTGATTTGCTCAAGCGCTCCATCCATCATCCCCTTTGGTATCGCTTTGTTCGCCCTAAGTTGGCAGGGTATGCCCAGACGTGGGTCCCTTGCTCACTTTGCCACTGGATTCAAGCTAGCCTGGCTGATGACGACTGAATAGCCAGAAACCGGTCCCATGATGCTTGTTTCCGGTCCAGGGAAGACATGGCTTGGCAGTTCGGGCTGGACTGTTCCCATGAGGCACAGGGTCAGACTGATTTGCATATGGCCATATCTGAACTGGGGTGGTGGAGTGAGCTAAAGAATGATGATGGATTAAACCCAGATCAGTTGACTGGGGGTGAGTGTTTGATTTGCTCAAGCGCTCCATCCATCATCCCCTTTGGTATCGCTTTGTTCACCCTAAGTTGGCAGGGTATGCCCAGACATGGGTCCCTTGCTCACTTTGCCACTGGATTCAAGCTAGCCTGGCTGATGATGGCTGAATAGCCAGAAACCGGTCCCAGGATGCTTGTTTCCGGTCCAGGGAAGACATGGCTTGGCAGTTCGGGCTGGACTGTTCCCATGAGGCACAGGGTCAGACTGATTTGCATATGGCCATGTCTGAACTGGGGTGGTGGAGTGAGCTAAAGAATGATGATGGATTAAACCCAGATCAGTTGACTGGGGGTGAGTGTTTGATTTGCTCAAGCGCTCCGTCCATCATCCCCTTTGGTATCGCTTTGTTCACCCTAAGTTGGCAGGGTATGCCCAGACGTGGGTCCCTTGCTCACTTTGCCACTGGATTCAAGCTAGCCTGGCTGATGACGGCTGAATAGCCAGAAACCGGTCCCAGGATGCTTGTTTCCGGTCCAGGCAAGACATTGCTTGGCAGTTCGGGCTGGACTGTTCCCATGAGGCACAGGGTCAGACTGATTTGCATATGGCCATGTCTGAACTGGGGTGGTGGAGTGATCTAAAGGATGATGATGGATTAAACCCAGATCAGTTGACTGGGGGTGAGTGTTTGATTTGCTCAAGCGCTCTGTCCATCATCCCCTTTGGTATCGCTTTGTTCGCCCTAAGTTGGCAGGGTATGCCCAGACGTGGGTCCCTTGCTCACTTTGCCACTGGATTCAAGCTAGCCTGGCTGATGACGGCTGAATAGCCAGAAACCGGTCCCAGGATGCTTGTTTCCAGTCCAGGGAAGACATGGCTTGGCAGTTCGGGCTGGACTGTTCCCATGAGGCACAAGGTCAGACAGATTTGCATATGGCCTTGTCTGAACTGGGGTGGTGGAGTGAGCTAAAGAATGATGATGGATTAAACCCAGAACCGTTGACTGGGGGTGAGTGTTTGATTTGCTCAAGCGCTCCATCCATCATCCCCTTTGGTATCGCTTTGTTCGCCCTAAGTTGGCAGGGTATGCCCAGACGTGGGTCCCTTGCTCACTTTGCCACTGGATTCAAGCTAGCCTGGCTGATGACGACTGAATAGCCAGAAACCGGTCCCATGATGCTTGTTTCCGGTCCAGGGAAGACATGGCTTGGCAGTTCGGGCTGGACTGTTCCCATGAGGCACAGGGTCAGACTGATTTGCATATGGCCATATCTGAACTGGGGTGGTGGAGTGAGCTAAAGAATGATGATGGATTAAACCCAGATCAGTTGACTGGGGGTGAGTGTTTGATTTGCTCAAGCGCTCCATCCATCATCCCCTTTGGTATCGCTTTGTTCACCCTAAGTTGGCAGGGTATGCCCAGACATGGGTCCCTTGCTCACTTTGCCACTGGATTCAAGCTAGCCTGGCTGATGATGGCTGAATAGCCAGAAACCGGTCCCAGGATGCTTGTTTCCGGTCCAGGGAAGACATGGCTTGGCAGTTCGGGCTGGACTGTTCCCATGAGGCACAGGGTCAGACTGATTTGCATATGGCCATGTCTGAACTGGGGTGGTGGAGTGAGCTAAAGAATGATGATGGATTAAACCCAGATCAGTTGACTGGGGGTGAGTGTTTGATTTGCTCAAGCGCTCCGTCCATCATCCCCTTTGGTATCGCTTTGTTCACCCTAAGTTGGCAGGGTATGCCCAGACGTGGGTCCCTTGCTCACTTTGCCACTGGATTCAAGCTAGCCTGGCTGATGACGGCTGAATAGCCAGAAACCGGTCCCAGGATGCTTGTTTCCGGTCCAGGCAAGACATTGCTTGGCAGTTCGGGCTGGACTGTTCCCATGAGGCACAGGGTCAGACTGATTTGCATATGGCCATGTCTGAACTGGGGTGGTGGAGTGATCTAAAGGATGATGATGGATTAAACCCAGATCAGTTGACTGGGGGTGAGTGTTTGATTTGCTCAAGCAATCCGTCCATCATCCCCTTTGGAATCGCACTGAGATAGGGGCATCAGAAACATTCAGCGTGTGCGCAGCCAGCGATGATGCGTGGTGCGGGCGAGCCGCACTGGGAACAATGTCTGTTGCCTACTGGACTGAGTCATCTGCAATCGCGACTCAAAGTGAATTGTGAGCCCTGCTATCCGCAGTGTAGATCGAAGGCAGTAGTCAGCACAGACATCGAAGAATGCTTTTAGTCACTTCCTGTTTACAAAATTCGAGGACATAGAGTACAATTCTGTCTGCAATAAATAAATCATGTCTCAATTTAAATTGTGAGCTCTGCTAACCGCAGTGTAGGTGTATGGAACAAAAGATGAAACATTTATGGAATACACTGTCGAAATATGTAGGTTTCAGGGACGTTATAGTTAGTTGCCTACTGGACTCTGAAATTAATGAATGAAGACTGAATTTGAATTGTGAGCCCTGCTGAGCACAGTGTAGGCCGGAGGCAGCGGTCAGGAAGGGCCTACAGCCACGTGACATTGACTTGAGCTGCATACAGTTAGTGGTAGGTGTGGCGCTCAGCGTGTGCACAGCCAGCGATGATGCACTGTCTCTTGCCTACTGGACTGCGTCATCTGCAATCGCGACTCGATCTGAATTGTGAGCCCTGCTGACCGCAGTGTAGGCCGGAGGCAGTGGTCAGGAAGAGTCCACAGCCACGTGGCGTTCACTTGAGCTGCATATAGTTAGTGGTAGGTGTGGCACTCAGCATGAGCGCAGCCAGCGATGATGCAATGTCTCTTGCCTACTGGACTGCGTCATCTGCAATCGTGACTCGATCTGAATTGTGAGCCCTGCTGACCGCAGTGTAGATCGAAGGCAGTAGTCAGCACAGACATCAAGGAATGCTTTTTGTCACTTCCTCTTGACAAAATTCGAGGACATAGAGTACAATTCTGTCTGCAATTAATAAATCAAACTGAATTAATTGTGAGCTCTGCTGTCCGCAGTGTAGACTGCCATTCAGTGTTCCTTTTGACTTGCAAGATGAATTTGGTCATTGTACTAAAGCTATAACTGATATAAAACAAGTTCTTGAAGCAAGGATACTAAAAGGATATTATGTAGGTTTTAGGGACGTAATACTTAGTTGCCTACTGGACTCTGCAATTAATGAATCAAGAGTCAATTTTAAATGTGAGCCCTGATGACCGCAGTGTAGGCCGGAGACAGCGGTCAGCAAGGGCCCACAGCCACGTGGCGTTGAGTTGAGCTGTACAGTTAGTGTCACCTGAAGCAACCAGCGTGTGTGGAGCCTGTGATGATGCATGGTCCGGGCGGGTCGCACTGGTAGCAATGTCTTTTGCCTAAAGAATTCTGTCTTAATAAGTCCCCGTGGCGTTGACTTGTGGTGCACTGAGTTAGTGGCACCTGAAGCACTCAGCGTGTGCGCAGCCTGCGATGATGCGTGGTGCGGTCGGGCCACACTGGTAGCAATGTCTTTTGTCTAAAGAATTCTGCCTTAATAGGGCTACGTGGTGATGACTTGTGGTGCACTGAGTTAGTGGTACCTGAAGCACTCAGCGTGTGCGCAGCCTGCGATGATGCGTGGTCCGGGCGGGCCACACTGGGAGCAATGTCTCTTGCCTACTGGACTGCGTCATCTGCAATCGGGACTCGATCTGAATTGTGAGCCCTGCTGTCCACAGTGTAGATCGAAGGCAGTAGTCTGTACAGACATAAGTCTGTGGTGCTCTGCTGCTGGGTTCGCAGGGGGCCTGTGTCAAGGAGGCCGGCGGTCACAGCGGAGGCCTCATGGCAGGGTGAGGGCTGCCGCCCTGGCAGACGCTTTGGCCTTCCCACAAGTGAACCATGCCCAGAGCCCCAGCCTATTTATTCATACTCCTACGCTGGAGTGGGGTACGTTGGACCAGCCCACTCCACTTCCGCTTCCAGGGGGGGACAACACAGCTACATGACCGAGATCTTCCCCACTGCCTGAGGTAACATGGTTGCGTCTATTGTCCACAACACTACAAGCACCAGCAGTATATGTCCACATGGAGAGGTTTGTGCTCTGCATTGTGAGGTCTGTCCACCACATCACCGCTACACTTGGTATTGTGTGCATTTTTATTGATGGGTGATTTGCGTCCTTCACACATACTTGGTTGCCACATCTCCCAACATTCAGCTATTGTGTGGCTGAGGGACCATGCCGTTTTTGGACGGTCCGCTGTCCTGTTCTACGCTGCGTCGGTGGTAGTAGGGAGGGGGGTGGTCTGGGGGGAGGTCCTGAGGGTGATGGCAGTGGGTGTTGTGGCCTTCTTGGGTGTTGGAGCTGCATAGTCAGTAGCTCTATGACATGTGTTGGTCTTTAGATGTGGTTATGGGCTGGGCTCCCTTTCACACTGTAGGTAGTCGTCCTGCTTTACACCAGTAAAAGGCAGATGTTAAATTCTTACTGCTAATGCAGCTTATCGCCTGTTTTTGGATTGCACCCCAGATTTGGCTGCTGGTTGAAAATATCGGGAAGTGGTGTTTTTGTGTTATTTTTGAACGGGAACGCCAACTCTGCATATTATTAGCGTTAGTTGTCGCTCTCATTTGTGGCAAAAAAATTTGCGGAAGCTATTGTTGGAAAACTGGCGATATCGGCTGTTTTCACTAGGTTGAGAATGGAATGATAATTTAAAATCACTGAAAAACCATAGGTTTAATGAACATTATAATTAGAAATTAGCATTTAAAAAACGTTTGAAATTCACTGAAAAAACCATAGGTTTCAGGCACGTTATAGTTAGAAATTAGCATTTAAAAACCTTTGTAATTCACTGAAAAAATCCATAGGTTTCAGGGATGTTATAGTTAGGTGGACATTTCACTCCTACAAAACCATAGAAATTCCACCGTTATAGTTAGTTCAGTTAACTATAACTCGCGCCCCCACAATGCACTGCTCATGACGTCACATATTACATCATTCATGGCATGGTCAGTGACATCACTGATGACATCACTGATGACATCTCAAATGACATCACTGATGACATCACTGATGACATCATCCACGTGATAATCTGATGCACCTCATCACACCCTAATATAACCTTTAATACACCCACTGAAAAATACACACTACCATTTTCGAAACCATCCACACACCAATACCAGTTACTACATACTCACTCACTGATTCCTAGGTCTGCACACACATCCACTCATTCACCTATACAATCACTTATACATGCAGTCACTTATCAATACAACACTATCATATGCACTCATACACCTATTCAGACACTCACATACCGCCACTCATCCATGGAGTTACTCACATACCTAGTCAGTCATGCAAAGAATCAATCACACTCCCATTTACTCACCTAAACAGTTATACACACACCACCTCACTAATTCATACGGACAGTAACGCATAGTTACATAGTATGTAATCACTGAAACAAGTACAGACTCATCCATACATGCCACTCTCACAATCACTCAGTCTCACATATAGTTATTTATATACACCATCACTCACATATACTGCCTTTTACATATGTAGTTACTCACATATGTACCACTGAGACACCCATTCACTCACCAACACACCCATACACACACTCACCCACCCATACAGCTGTTTCCACATGCACTCTTGAACCCATACACCCAGTGAATCAATCACTCACACATCTATGCACAGAGTCACACACCTCCAACCCACCAACACACACACTCAGTCCCCCATACAAATACTCAAGCAAACAATAAATAACCCAAATAGACACTAATGTAGCTACTGACCAACGAATGTAGCAGCTTACACAACAACAGACAGACTGATACAGGCATTCACACAGTTTAGTCACTAACCCATGCATTCAGTAAGACATGTTTAATCAGTCACTTATACAATCAGTTACATACCTCCTAAATCCTCCATCCAGACACTTATACACCCACTCATTCTTCAATACACCTTGCCATATATATAAAACATATTTAAACTTTACAGAAACACACAGTCACTGGATGATGTCATCAGTGATGTCATCAGTGATGTCATTTGAGATGTCATCAGTGATGTCACTGACCATGCCATGAATGATGTAATATGTGACGTCATGAGCAGTGCATTGCGGGGGCGTGAGTTATAGTTAACTGAACTAACTTTAACGGTGGAATTTCTATGGTTTTGTATGAGTGAAATGTCCACCTAACTATAACGTCCCTGAAACCTATGGTTTTTTCAGTGAATTTCAAAGGTTTTTTAAATGCTAATTTCTAACTATAACGTCCCTGAAACCTATGGTTTTTCCAGTGAATATATATATATATATATATATATATATATATATATATATATTTCTCTCCACCGTTTTCTATAACTTCCCTTCCATGGGAACAGACGGAAGCGAACCCGATTTTTGTGCTTGAATTTTTTGTTGTTTATTGCTCAGTCACCACAATCGCCATGATGCGTTTCGGCCTGACACGGCCTTGATCACATGATGATGTCACTGACCATGTCATGAGTGATGTAATATGTGACGTCATCAGCAGTGCATTGCGGGGGCACGAGTTATAGTTAGCTCAACTAACTATAACAGCCTAATTTCTCTGGTTTTGTATGAGTGAAATGTCCAACTAACTATAACGTCCCTGAAACCTGTGGTTTTTTCAGTGAATTTCTAAGGTTTTTTAAATGCTAATTTCTAACTATAACGTCCCTGAAACCTATGTTTTTTCCAGTGAATTTCAAAGGTTTTTTAAATGCTCATTTCTAACTATAACGACCTTGAAACCTATGGTTTTTTTCAGTGAATTTCTAAGGTTTTTTAAATGCTAATTTCTAACTATGCCAACAGAGGTAGGACATATGCAGAAAGAGGAAGAAAGGCGCAGAAAGAAGCAAGAGAAATGCAGAAAGAGGCAACAGAAGTCCAGAAAGAGGAAAAAAGGTGCAGAAAGAAGCAAGAGATATGCAGAAAGAACCAACAGAGGTACAGAAAGAGGCCTTGTTGCAAAGTCATCCTGTGCCCTGGGCACCCCCCAACTTTTTGCTGACTGGTACTGGTGGAAACTGACTGACCCTGGGCTCTTCCCAACCAGGCCCGGAGCCAGTGCTATGCTGAAAGACACTTAGAATATAGTGAAAACACCTACATACACTAGGGTACCCCTGTGATTGGCATGACCTCCCCTGTAAGGCCCTAGTACATAATAGGGCAGGGGGATTAAAACTACCTCTAAGTCCCTAGCATATAATAGGGCATGGCAGTTTAGAGGCCAGCAGCCCTTTTCTGCACTTGCATGTGTGCACTGATGAGCCTGAGGTCAGTTTAAAAGTAGCCCTGTGTGTGCAGAAAGAGGCAAGAGAGGTGCAGAAAGAGGAAAGAGGGGTGCAGAAAGAGGCAAGAGGGGTGCAGAAAGAAGTGAGAGAGGTGCAGAAAGAGGCAACAGAGGTGCAGAAAGACGCAAGAGAGGTGCAGAAACAAGAGAAGTACAGAAAGAGGAAAGAAAATTGCTAAAAGAAGCAAGAGAAGTGTAGAAAAAAGCAAGAGAAGTGCATAAAGAAGCAACAGAGATGCAGAAAGGGGGAAGTGGGGTGCAGAAAAAGGCACAAGGGTTGCAGAAAGAAGCAAGAGAAGTACAGAAAGAAGGAAGAGAGGTGCAGCAAGAGGTAAGAGGGGTGCAGAAAGAGGTAAGAGAGGTGTGATAGAGGCACAAGGGGTGCAGAAAGAAGCAAGAGGCATGCAGAAAGAAGCAAGAGAGATGCAGAAAGAAACAAAAGAAGTGCAGAAAGAAGGAAGAGAGGTGCAGAAAGAGGCAAGAGGGGTGCAGAAAGAGGGAAGAGGGGTGCAGAAAGAGGCACAAGGGTTGCAGAAAGAAGGGACAGAGGTGCAGAAAGAAGCAAGAGAAGTACAGAAAGAAGCAACAGAGGTGCAGAAAGAGGGATGAGGGGTGGAGAAAGAGGCAAGAGAAGTGCAGAAAGAAGCAACAGAGAAAAAAAAGGGGGAAGAGGAGTGGAGAAAGAGGCAAGAGCGGTGCAGAAAGAAGCAAGAGAGGTGCAGAAAGAAACAAACGAAGTTCAGAAAGAAGCAACAGAGGTGCAGAAAGAGGCAAGAGGAGTGCAGAAAGAGGGAAGAGGGGTGCAGAAAGAGGCACGAGGGGTGCAGGAAGAAAGAGAGAGGTGCAGAAAGTAGCAAGAGAAGTGCATAAAGAAGCAACAGAGATGCAGAAAGGGGAAAGTGGGGTGGGGAAAGAGGCAAGAGGGATACAGAAAGAAACAAGAGAGGTGCAGAAAGAAACAAAAGAAGTGCAGAAAGAAGGAACAGAGGTGTAGAAAGAGGCAAGAGGGGTGCAGAAAGAGGGAAGAGGGGTGTGAAAGAGGCACGAGGGGCGCAGAAAGAAGCATGAGGCATGCAGAAAGAATCAAGAGAGTTGCAGAAAGAAACAAAAGAAGTGCAGAAAGAAGGAAATAGAGGTGCAGAAAGAGGCAAGAGGGGTGCACAAAGAGGGATGAGGGGTGCAGAAAGAGGCACAAGGGTTGCAGAAAGAAGGGACAGAGGTGCAGAAAGAAGCAATAGAAGTGCAGAAAGAAGCAGCAGAGGTGCAGAAAGAGGGATGAGGGGTAGAGAAAGAGGCAAGAGAAGTGCAGAAAGACACAACCGAAATGCAAAAATTTGGAACAGGGGTGGAGAAAGTGGCAAGAGGGATGCAGAAAAAAGCAAGAGAGGTACAGAAAGAAACAAAGAAGTGCAGAAAGAAGGAACAGAGGTGCAGAAAGAGGCAAGAGGGGTGCAGAAAGAGGGAAGATGGGTGCAGAAAGAAGCACGAGTGGTGCAGAAAGAAGCAAGAGACGTGCAGAAAGAAACAAAAGAAGTGCAGAAAGAAGGAACAGAGGTGCATGAAGGGGCAACAGGGGTGCAGAAAGAGGGAAGAGGGGTGGAGAAAGAGGCAAGGGGGTGCAGAAAGAAGCATGAGAGCTGCAGAAAGAAATAGAAGAAATGCAGAAAGACGGAACAGAGGTGCAGAAAGAGGCAAGAGGGGTGCAGAAAGAAGGAACAGAGGTGCATAAAGAGGCATGAGGGGTGCAAAAAAAGGGAAGAGGGGTGCAGAAAGAGGCACGTGGGGTACAGAAAGTAGCAAGAGATGTGCCGAAAGAAACACAAGAAGTGCAGAAAGAAAGAACAAAGGTGCAGAAAGAGGAAACAGGGGTGCAGAAAGAGGGTGAATGGGTGGAGAAAGAGGCAAGGTGGTGCAGAAAGAAGCAAGAGAGCTGCAGAAAGAAACAGAAGAAGTGCAGAAAGACGGAACAGAGGTGCAGAAAGTGGCAAGAGGGGTGCAGAAGGAGGGAAGAGGGGTGCAGTAAGAGGCTGAAGGGGTGCAGAAAGTAGTGAGAGGTGCAGATAGAAAAAAAAAGAAGTGCAGAAAGAAGGAACAGAGGTGCAGAAAGAGGCAAGAGGGGTGCCGAAAGAAACAAAAGAAGTACAGAAAGAAGCAACAGAGGTGCAAAAAGAGGCAAGAGGAGTGCAGAAAGAGGGAAGAGGGGTGCAAAAAAGAGGCACAAGGGGTGCAGAAAGAAGCACGAGAGATGCAGAAAAAAGCAAGAGAAATGCATAAAGAAGCAACAGAGATGCAGAAAGGGGGAAGTATGGTGGAGAAAGAGGCAAGAGGGATACAGAAAGAAACAAGAGAGGTGCAGAAAGAAACAAAAGCAGTGCAGAAAGAAGGAACAGAGGTGCAGAAAGAAGGAACACAGGTGCAGAAAGAGGCAAGAGGTGTGCAGAAAGAGGGGTTTGAAAGATGCACGAGGGGGGCAGAAAGAAGTGAGAGAAGTGCAGAAAGAGGGAAGAGGGGTGCAGAAAAAGGCACAAGGGTTGCAGAAAGAAGGGACAGAGGTTCAGAAAGAAGCAAGAGAAGTGCAGTAAGAAGCAACAGAGGTGAAGAAAGAGGGATGAGGGGTGGAGAAAGAGGCAAGAGAAGTGCAGAAAGAAGCAAAAGAGATGCAAAAAGGGGGAAGTGGGGTGGAGAAAGAGGCAAGAGGGATACAGAAGAAACAAGAGAGGTGCAGAAAGAAACAAAAGAAGTGCAGAAAGAAGAAACAGAGGTGCAGAAAGAGGCAAGAGGGTTGCAGAAAGAGGGAAGCAGGTGTGAAAGAGGCATGATGGGTACAGAAAGAAGCATGAGAGCTGCAGAAAGAAACAAAAGAAATGCAGAAAGAAGGAACACAGGTGCAGAAAGAGGCATGAGGGGTGACGAAAGAGGCAAAAGGGGTTCAGAAAGAAGCAAGAGGTGCAGAAAGATAAAAAAAGAAGTGCAGAAAGAAGGAACAGAGGTGCAGAAAGAAGCAACAGAGGTGCAGAAAGAGGCAAGAGGGGTGCAAAAAGAGGAAAGAGGGGTGCAGAAAGAGGCACGTGGGGTGCAGAAAGAAGCAAGAGATGTGCCGAAAGAAACAAAAGAAGTGCAGAATGAAAGAACAGAGGTGCAGAAAGAGGCAACAGGGGTGCAGAAAGAGGGTGAATGGGTGGAGAAAGAGGCAAGGTGGTGCAGAAAGAAGTAAGAGAGCTGCAGAAGGAAACAGAAGAAGTGCAGAAAGAAGGAACAGAGGTGCAGAAAGAGGCAACAGGGGTGCAGAAAGAGAGAAGAGGGGTGCAGAAAGAGGCTAAAGGGGTGCAGAAAGAAGTAAAAGGTGACGATAGAAACAAAAGAAGTGCAGAAAGAAGGAACAGAGGTAAAGAAAAAGGCAAGAGGGTTGCCAAAAGAAACAAAAGAAGTGCAGAAAGAAGCAACAGAGGTGCAGAAAGAGGCAAGAGGAGTGCAGAAAGAGGGAAGAGGGGTGCAAAAAATGGGCATGAGGGGTGCAGAAAGAAGCAAGAGAGATACAGAAAGGGGGAAGTGGGGTGGAGAAAGAGGCAAGAGGGATACAGAAAGAAACAAAAGAGGTGCAGAAAGAAACAAAAGAAGTGCAGAAAGAAGGAACAGAGATGCAGAAAGAGGCAAGAGGGGTGCAGAAAGAGGGGAGTGAAAGAGGCACGAGGGGTGAAGAAAGAAGGAAGAGGAGTTCAGAAAGAAGCAAGAGAGTTGCAGAAAGAAACAATAGAAGTGCAGAAAAAAGGAACAGACGTGCAGAAAGAGGCAAGAGGGGTGCAGAAAGAGGGAAGAGGGGTGCAGAAAGAGGCACAAGGGTTGCAGAAAGAAGGGACAGAGGAGCAGAAAGAAGCAAGAGTAGTACAGGAAGAGGGGTGCAGAAAGAGGCACAGGGGTTGCAGTAAGAAGCAACAGAGGTGCAGAAAGAGGGATGAGGGGTGGAGTAAGAGGCAAGAGAAGTGCAGAAAGAAGCAACAGAGATGCAAAAAGGGGGAAGTGGGGTGGAGAAAGAGGTATGAGGGATACAGAAAGAAGCACAAGTGGTGCAGAAAGAAGCAAGAGAGGTGCAGAAAGACGCAAGATAAGTGCAGAAAAAAGCAACAGAGATGCAGAAAGAGGGAAGAGGGGTGGAGAAAGAGGCAAGAGAAGTGCAGAAAGAAGCAACAGACATGCAGAAAGGAGGAAGAGGGTGGAAAAAGAGGCAAAATGGGTGCAGAAAGAAGCAAGAGAGGTGCAGAAAGAAACAAAACAAGTGCAGAAAGAAGGAACAGAGGTGCAGAAAGAGCCATGAGTGGTGCATAAAGAGGGAAGAGGGGTGCAAAAAGAGGCACAAGGGGTGCAGAAAGAAGCAAGAGACGTGCAGAAAGAAACAAAAGAAGTGCAGAAAGAAGGAACAGAGGTGCATAAAGGGGCAACAGGCGTGCAGAAAGAGGGAAGAGGGGTGGAGAAAGAGGCAAGGGGGTGCAGAACGAAGCATGAGAGCTACAGAAAGAAAAAAAAATGCAGAAAGAAGGAACAGAGGTGCAGAAAGAAGCATGAGGGGTGACGAAAGAGGCAAAAGGGGTGCAGAAAGAAGCAAGAGGTGCAGAAAGAAGCAACAGAGGTGCAGAAAGAGGCAAGAGGGGTGCAAAAAGAGAGAAGAGGGGTGCAGAAAGAGGCACGTGGGGTGTAGAAAGAAGCAAGAGATATGCCGAAAGAAACAAAAGAAGTGCAGAAGGAAAGAACAGAGGTGCAGAAAGAGGCAACACTGGTGCAGAAAGAGGGTGAATGGGTGAAGAAAGAGGCAAGGTGGTGCAGAAAGAAGCAAGAGAGCTGCAGAAAGAAACAGAAGAAGTGCAGAAGGAAGGAACAGAGGTGCAGAAAGAGGCAAGAGGGGTGCAGAAATAAGGAAGAGGGGTGCACAAAGAAGCAAAAGAGATGCAAAAAGGGGGAAGTGGGGTGTAGAAAGAGGCAAGAGTGATACAGAAGAAACAAGAGAGGTGCAGAAAGAAACAAAAGAAGTGCAGAAAGAAGAAACAGAGGTGCAGAAAGAGGCAAGAGGGGTGCAGAAAGAGGGAAGCGGGTGTGAAAGAGGTATGAGGGGTGCAGAAAGAAGCATGAGAGCTGCAGAAAGAAACAAAAGAAATGCAGAAAGAAGGAACACAGGTGCAGAAAGAGGCACGAGGTGTGACGAAGGAGGTAAAGGGGGTTCAGAAAGAAGCAAGAGGTGCAGAAAGATAAAAAAGAAGTGCAGAAAGAAGGAACAGAGGTGCAGAAAGAAGCAACAGAGGTGCAGAACGAGGCAAGAGGGGTGTAAAAAGAGGGAAGAGGGGTGCAGAAAGAGGCACGTGGGGTGCAGAAAGAAGCAAGAGATGTGTCAAAAGAAACAATAGAGGTATAGAAAGAAAGAACAGAGGTGCAGAAAGAGGCAACAGGGGTGCAGAAAGAAGCAAGAGAGCTGCAGAAAGAAACAGAAGAAGTGCAGAAAGAAGGAACAGAGGTGCATAAAGGGGCAACAGGCGTGCAGAAAGAGGGAAGAGGGGTGGAGAAAGAGGCAAGGGGGTGCAGAAAGAAGCATGAGAGCTACAGAAAGAAAAAAATGCAGAAAGAAGAAACAGAGGTGCAGAAAGAGGCAAGAGGGGTGCAGAAAGAGGGAAGCGGGTGTGAAAGAGGTATGAGGGGTGCAGAAAGAAGCATGAGAGCTGCAGAAAGAAACAAAAGAAATGCAGAAAGAAGGAACACAGGTGCAGAAAGAGGCACGAGGTGTGACGAAGGAGGCAAAGGGGTTCAGAAAGAAGCAAGAGGTGCAGAAAGATAAAAAGAAGTGCAGAAAGAAGGAACAGAGGTGCAGAAAGAAGCAACAGAGGTGCAGAACGAGGCAAGAGGGGTGTAAAAAGAGGGAAGAGGGGTGCAGAAAGAGGCACGTGGGGTGCAGAAAGAAGCAAGAGATGTGCCAAAAGAAACAATAGAGGTATAGAAAGAAAGAACAGAGGTGCAGAAAGAGGCAACAGGGGTGCAGAAAGAAGCAAGAGAGCTGCAGAAAGAAACAGAAGAAGTGCAGAAAGAAGGAACAGAGGTGCAGAAAGAGGCAAGAGGGGTGCAGAAAGAGGGAAGAGGGGTGCAGAAACAGGCTAAAGGGGTGCAGAAAGAAGTGAGAGGTGACGATAGAAACAAAAGAAGTGCAGAAAGAAGGAACAGAGGTAAAGAAAGAGGCAAGAGGGTTGCCAAAAGAAACAAAAGAAGTGCAGAAAGAAGCAACAGAGGTGCAGAAAGAGGCAAGAGGAGTGCAGAAAGAGGGAAGAGGGGTGTAAAAATGGGCACGAGGGGTGCAGAAAGAAGCAAGAGAGATGCATAAAGACGCAACAGAGATACAGAAAGGGGGAAGTGGGGTGGAGAAAGAGGCAAGAGGGATACAGAAAGAAACAAAAGAGGTGCAGAAAGAAACAAAAGAAGTGCAGAAAGAAGGAACAGAGGTGCAGAAAGAGGCAAGAGGGGTGGAGAAAGAGGCAAGAGAAGTGCAGAAAGAAGCAAAAGAGATGCAAAAAGGGGGAAGTGGGGTGGAGAAAGAGGCAAGAGGGATACAGAAGAAACAAGAGAGGTGCAGAAAGAAACAAAAGAAGTGCAGAAAGAAGAAACAGAGGTGCAGAAAGAGGCAAGGGGGTGCAGAAAGAGGGAAGAGGGGTGTAAAAAATGGGCACGAGGGGTGCAGAAAGAAGCAAGAGAGATGCATAAAGACACAACAGAGATACAGAAAGGGGGAAGTGGGGTGGAGAAAGAGGCAAGAGGGATACAGAAACAAACAAAAGAGGTGCAGAAAGAAACAAAAGAAGTGCAGAAAGAAGCAACAGAGGTGCAGAAAGAGGGGTGAGGGGTGGAGTAAGAGGCAAGAGAAGTGCAGAAAGAAGCAACAGAGATGCAAAAAGGTGGAAGTGGGGTGGAGAAAGGTATGAGGGATACAGAAAGAAGCACGAGTGGTGCAGAAAGAAGCAAGAGAGGTGCAGAAAGACGCAGATGAGTGCAGAAATAAGCAACAGAGATGCAGAAAGAGGGAAGAGGGGTGGAGAAAGAGGCAAGAGAAGTGCAGAAAGAAGCAACTGACATGCAGAAAGGAGGAAGAGGGTAGAAAAAGAGGCAACATGGGTGCAGAAAGAAGCAAGAGAGGTGCAGAAAGAAACAAAACAAGTGCAGAAAGAAGGAACAGAGGTGCAGAAAGAGCCATGAGTGGTGCAGAAAGAGGGAAGAGGGGTGCAAAAGAGGCACAAGGGGTGCAGAAAGAAGCAAGAGACGTGCAGAAAGAAACAAAAAAGTGCAGAAAGAAGGAACAGAGGTGCATAAAGGGGCAACAGGTGTGCAGAAAGAGGGAAGAGGGGTGGAGAAAGAGGCAAGGGGGTGCAGAAAAAAGCATGAGAGCTACAGAAAGAAAGAAAAAATGCAGAAAGAAGGAACAGAGGTGCAGAAAGAAGCATGAGGGGTGACGAAAGAGGCAAAAGGGGTGCAGAAAGAAGCAAGAGGTGCAGAAAGAAGCAACAGAGGTGCAGAAAGAGGCACGAGGGGTGCAAAAAGAGAGAAGAGGGCTGCAGAAAGAGGCATAAGGGGTGCAGAAAGAAGCAAGAGATATGCCGAAAGAAACAAAAGAAGTGCAGAAGGAAAGAACAGAGGTGCAGAAAGAGGCAACACTGGTGCAGAAAGAGGGTGAATGGGTGAAGAAAGAGGCAAGGTGGTGCAGAAAGAAGCAAGAGAGCTGCAGAAAGAAACAGAAGAAGTGCAGAAAGAAGGAACAGAGGTGCAGAAAGAGGCAAGAGTGGTGCAGAAATAAGGAAGAGGGGTGCAGAAAGAAGCAAAAGAGATGCAAAAAGGGGGAAGTGGGGTGGAGAAAGAGGCAAGAGGGATACAGAAGAAACAAGAGAGGTGCAGAAAGAAACAAAAGAAGTGCAGAAAGAAGAAACAGAGGTGCAGAAAGAGGCAAGAGGGGTGCAGAAAGAGGGAAGCGGGTGTGAAAGAGGTATGAGGGGTGCAGAAAGAAGCATGAGAGCTGCAGAAAGAAACAAAAGAAATGCAGAAAGAAGGAACACAGGTGCAGAAAGAGGCACAAGGGGTGACGAAGGAGGCAAAAGGGGTTCAGAAAGAAGCAAGAGGTGCAGAAAGATAAAAAGAAGTGCAGAAAGAAGGAACAGAGGTGCAGAAAGAAGCAACAGAGGTGCAGAACGAGGCAAGAGGGGTGTAAAAAGAGGGAAGAGGGGTGCAGAAAGAGGCACATGGGGTGCAAAAGAAGCAAGAGATGTGCCGAAAGAAACAATAGAGGTATAGAAAGAAAGAACAGAGGTGCAGAAAGAGGCAACAGGGGTGTAGAAAGAAGCAAGAGAGCTGCAGAAAGAAACAGAAGAAGTGCAGAAAGAAGGAACAGAGGTGCAGAAAGAGGCAAGAGGGGTGCAGGAAGAGGGGTGCAGAAACAGGCTAAAGGGGTGCAGAAAGAAGTGAGAGGTGATGATAGAAACAAAAGAAGTGCAGAAAGAAGGAACAGAGGTAAAGAAAGAGGCAAGAGGGTTGCCAAAAGAAACAAAAGAAGTGCAGAAAGAAGCAACAGAGGTGCAGAAAGAGGCAAGAGGAGTGCAGAAAGAGGGAAGAGGGGTGTAAAAAATGGGCACGAGGGGTGCAGAAAGAAGCAAGAGAGATGCATAAAGACGCAACAGAGATACAGAAAGGGGGAAGTGGGGTGGAGAAAGAGGCAAGAGGGATACAGAAAGAAACAAAAGAGGTGCATAAAGAAACAAAAGAAGTGCTGAAAGAAGGAACAGAGGTGCAGAAAGAGGCAAGAGGGGTGCAGAAAGAGGGAGTGAAAGAGGCACGAGGGGTGCAGATAAAGCAAGAGTAGTACAGAACGAGGGAAGAGGGGTGCAGAAAGAGGCACAGGGGTTGCAGTAAGAAGCAACAGAGGTGCAGAAAGAGGGATGAGGGGTGGAGAAAGAGGCAAGAGAAGTGCAGAAAGAAGCAACAGAGATGCAAAAAGGGGGAAGTGGGGTGGAGAAAGAGGTATGAGGGATACAGAAAGAAGCACGAGTGGTGCAGAAAGAAGCAAGAGAGGTGCAGAAAGACGCAAGATAAGTGCAGAAAAAGGCAACAGAGATGCAGAAAGAGGGAATAGGGGTGGATAAAGAGGCAAGAGAAGTGCAGAAAGAAGCAACAGACATGCAGAAAGGAGGAAGAGGGGTGGAAAAAGAGGCAAAATGGGTGCAGAAAGAAGCAAGAGAGGTGCAGAAAGAAACAAAACAAGTGCAGAAAGAAGGAACAGAGGTGCAGAAAGAGGCAGGAGGGGTGCAGAAAGAGGGAAGAAGGGTGCAAAAAGAGGCAGGAGGGGTGCAGAAAGAAGCAAGAGATGTGCAGAAAGAAACAAAAGAAGTGCAGAAAGAAGGAACAGAGGTGCATAAAGGGGCAACAGGCGTGCAGAAAGAGGGAAGAGGGGTGGAGAAAGAGGCAAGGGGGTGCAGAAAGAAGCATGAGAGCTGCAGAAAGAAACAAAAGAAATGCAGAAAGAAGGAACAGAGGTGCAGAAAGAAGCATGAGGGGTGACGAAAGAGGCAAAAGGGGTGCAGAAAGAAGCAAGAGGTGCAGAAAGAAGGAACAGAGGTGCAGAAAGAGGCAAGAGGGGTGCAGAAAGAGGGAAGAGGGGTGCAGAAAGAGGCACAGGGGTTGCAGAAAGAAGGGACAGAGGTTCGGAAAGAAGGAAAAGAAGTGCAGTAAGAAGCAACAGAGGTGCAGAAATAGGGATGAGTGGTGGAGAAAGAGGCAAGAGAAGTGCAGAAAGAAGCACAAGAGATGCAAAAAGGGGGAAGTGGAGTAGAGAAAGAGGCAAGAGGGATACATAAAGAAGCATGAGAGCTGCAGAAAGAAACAAAAGAAATGTAGAAAGAAGCAACAGAGGTGCAGAAAGAGGCACGTGAGGTGCAGAAAGAAGCAAGAGATGTGCCAAAAGAAACAAAAGAAGTGCAGAAAGAAAGAACAGAGGTGCAGAAAGAGGCAACAGGGGTGCAGAAAGAGGGTGAATGGGTAGAGAAAGAGGCAAGAGAGCTGCAGAAAGAAACAGAAGAAGTGCAGAAAGAAGGAACAGAGGTGCAGAAAGAGGCAAGAGGGGTGCAGAAAGTGGTAAGAGGGATACAGAAAGAGGCTAAAGGGGTGCAGAAAGAAGTGAGAGGTGAAGATAGAAACAAAAGAAGTGCAGAAAGAAGGAACAGAGGTGCAGAAAGGGGCAAGAGGGGTGCCAAAAGAAACAAAAGAAGTGCAGAAAGAAGCAACAGAGGTGCAGAAAGAGGCAAGAGGAGTGCAGAAAGAGAGAAGAGGGGTGCAATAAAGAGTCACGAGGGGTGCAGAAAGAAGCAAGAGAGATGCATATAGAAGCAACAGAGATGCAGAAAGGAGGAAGTGGAGTGGAGAAAGAGGCAAGAGGGTTACAGAAAGAAACAAGAGAGGTGCAGAAAGAAACAAAAGAAGTACAGAAAGAAGGAACAGAGGTGCAGAAAGAGGCAAGAGGGGTGCAGAAAGAGGGGAGTGAAAGAGGCATGAGGGGTGCAGAAAGAAGCAAGAGAGTTGCAGAAAGAAACAAAAGAAGTGCAGAAAAAAGGAAAAAAGGTGCAGAAAGGAGCAAGAGGGGTGCAGAAAGAGGGAAGAGGGGTGCAGAAAGAGGCACAAGGGTTGCAGAAAGAAGGGACAGAGGTCCAGAAAGAAGCTAGAGACGTGCAGTAAGAAGCAACTGAGGTGCAGAAAGAGGGATGAGGGGTGGAGAAAGAGGCAAAAAAGTACAGAAAGAAGCAACAGAGATGCAAAAAGGGGGAAGTGTGGTGGAGAAAGAGGCAAGAGGGATACAGAAAGAAACAAGAGAGGTGCAGAATGAAGGAACAGAGGTGCAGAAAGAGGCAAGAGGGGTGCCGAAAGAGGGAAGATGGGTGCAGAAAGAAGCACAAGTGGTGCAGAAAGAAGCAATAGAGGTGCAGAAAGAAGCAAGATAAGTGCAGAAAGAAGCAACAGAGATGCAGAAAGAGGGAAGAGGGGTGAGAAAGAGGCAAGAGAAGTGCAGAAAGAAGCAACAGACATGCAGAAAGGAGGAAGAGAGGTGGAGAAAGAAGCAAAAGGGGTGCAGAAAGAAGCAAGAGAGGTGCAGAAAGAAACAAACCAAGTGCAGAAAGAAGGAACAGAGGTGCAGAAAGAGGCAGGAGAGGTGCAGAAAGAGGGAAGAGGGGTTCAGAAAGAGGCAAGAGAGGTGCACAAAGAGGCAAGAGAGGTGCACAAAGAAGCAAGTGAGGTGCAGAAAGAGGCAACAGATGTGCAGCAGGAGGCAAGAGAGGTGCAGAAATTAGAAGAGAGGTGCACAAAGAGGCAAGAGAAGTGCGGAAAAAGAAAGAAAGGTGCAGAAAGAATCAACAGAAATGCAGAAAGAGGCAAGAGAGCACAGAATGAAGCAAGAATGGCTTGCACACCATTAGTACCAATTTAACACCCACATTTAGCAATAAGTAACAGGTGACCATTCTAGGTTTGCAAAGGACCTTCCACCACGCTGTAAAACTTGTCACTGCATTTTTGATAACGTTTGAGCCGTTTGAGCTATAAACAAGGCTTTTTTTGGTCATATCTGCAGATTAGGCAGCAGATGATGGATTATGTGGCTAATGCGGAAAATGTATAATAGTGCGAAAGTCGGTGTATCCAAACAGTCGCATAATTCCAGTGGCCCTGCTCATACCTCTGACTAGGTCCAGAAGTGCTCATCAGTGATTCCTTCTTTTTTTTGTCTAATTGAGTTCATAGTATAGCTTCTATGGAAACAAGGAAGACTAAACCTGAGGTTACCAGTCCACAACACAGACTACCATACCTCATAATTACTCTCCATAACACATAATCCCACTTTACATAATTCCTATACACTAAATACCACATACCTTCTATCCACATCATTGTCAAAATCTATCCACATAATTTCACTGCACATCATACCACATAATTCCACTACATACAACCTACATCCATTTCACATTAGTAAAACACATTTACATGTACAACGCCTATAGCTCTAACTCTCGCATATGTGAAACCGATTACATTGCAAATGCTTCTTTAACTAGTAGTCACGTTTGCAGAGAGGTGGAGAAAGGGGGCTGGACCTCCGACCAGTGCTCAAGAATTCCACTGTGTAGGACTTACAGGAAGTACTAGGAGGGCGTCTTGGCCCGCAAAGTCCCTCAGGAGCAAAGTGGACTTCATCCCCCAACCCGTAGTGTTCCAGGATGCGCATTTGCAGAGTGGTGGAGAAAGGGGGCGTGGCCTGTGTCCACCTGTCAGCTATCCCACTATCTGGGGCATACTGGAGGTATCAGGTAGGCTAGTTGGCCCCTAAGGACCCCCAGCAGCGAAGTGGACTTTAATCCCCATCCAAGAGTGTGCCAGGGAGCGAAGTTTGAAGAGTGGTGGGGTAAGGGGGCGTGGCCTCCAAAGACGTCTTACCAATACCACTGTCTGGGAGTTACTGGAGGTAACAGGAGGGGTAGTTGGCCCCCAAGGACAACCCTGGAGGCCAACTACCCCTCCTATTACCTCCAGTAAGTCCCATACAGCAGCATTGCTAAGTTCTCATTGCAGGCCACGCCCCCTTACCCCACCACTCTTCAAACGCGCTCCCTGGCACACTCTTGGATGGGGATTAAAGTCCACTTCGCTGCTGGGGGTCCTTAGGGGCCAACTAGCCTACCTGATACCTCCAGTATGCCCCAGATAGTGGGATAGCTGACAGGTGGACACAGGCCACGCCCCCTTTCTCCACCACTCTGCAAACACACCTCCTGGCACAGTCTGGGTTGGAGGATTAAGTCCCCTTGCCTCCTGAGGGTCCCTGGGGCCAACTAGCCCACTAGATACCTCCAGTAAGCCTCACACAGCTGGATTGCTGAGAGTGGTCTGAGGCGACACCCCCTTTACACCACTCTGCAAACACGTCTCCTGGCGCACTGCTGCCCGGGGGATGAAGTCCACTTTAGTCCTGAGGTCCTCAGGACACAAGAGGACCTCTTTGCCCACCAGCAGTGTGCCAAGAGGCGCGTTTGCAGAGTGGTGTAAAAAGGGGCGTGGCCTCTATATTTTTGAATAGGCTACTGTGACTAATGAGTATATTGGGGACTTGTCCTGTATAAGAGCCTAGTTTTTGGCCATCCATAAAGAAATATAGGTCTGACAAGAGTTTTTCTTAAGATAGATTTTGCTTTTTCCCCTCACTCTTGGACCCAAATTAGATATAGGGGGTACCTTTTTCTCTTATAAGAATTGTAGGTGGTTTTTACTGCCGGTATTAGTCTCTCACTGGAAAGACTTGGTTATACCATTATCCCGGACACAGTTGGGTTTTGTGTATATGTGTGTAGTCATTGCAGATCTTGTGGAGAATTTTTTTACTTCCTTTCTTTCTCTTTTTTCCTATTTTCTATCTCATCCCTTTCACACCCCCTATAGGTGTCAGGGAATCTAACGCCCACTTCATGTTAGAGTACCTCAAAGTAGGCGTGATAACATCAGG
Source organism: Calotriton arnoldi (assembly GCA_963921515.1). Classification (NCBI taxonomy): domain Eukaryota; kingdom Metazoa; phylum Chordata; class Amphibia; order Caudata; family Salamandridae; genus Calotriton; species Calotriton arnoldi. The sequence goes on from CAWUFW010015565.1 coordinate 212,328, forward strand.
TTTGAGAGTAAGGAATGTTCCGGCCCTCTTCGTGGAGGTGCGAAAATCTATGGAGCGATGGTCCCAAATTGCGAACCGTTGCTCCAGAGATTGGATGATCTTAATTGTTGAAACTGTCAGAGAGATGATAGTGATACTAAATCAGGAGATTGTAGACTTAGAGGAAAAGATAAAGGCTAATACCGCCTTAGAGGAGGCAAAGAATAAATTGTTTAGCATCAATAAAGAGATGCAGGACTTTGAAGAGTACCTTATAAAGAAAAAAACAGAAAAACTAAAGAAAGATATAAGGTGGTTCACACAAGATAAAGCTGTGTAGTATCTGTGTAGTAACTATTACCAAGAGGGACCACGAGAAGGAGGTCAGTACAATCAACAGTACACTAGAAGGAACAAAACACTGACATTCTCAGACACATATTCATCTGATTCCGACGCAGATGGCCCAGGAATCAATGAGGGACCTACGTACAATCCGAGAAACCAGAGAGGCCAACAAGCAGATCAATACTATCACCAAGCACAGTCCCCTTTTTACAGAGGGGTCAGGCCAGAGGACGAACCAGATACCAAAGGCAGGAGAGAAATCACTATCAGCAGATGGAGCCACCACATCGTCAACCGCATATGCGGACAAGGAACCAACAATATTGGAGGACATAATATGCAGATGCACTAGTACCACAGATACCATTCCGATCTTTAACCTTTCTGGATATGATCTCTCAGAAGAAGAAATCAGCCTCCTCAGTAAAGGTTTGTCCTTTGTTCTGAGTACACAGAATAATCTATTCAGATTAAATCAATATATTTTTCCTTCTTTCGGAAGGTTAGATTAAAGAAGTACTTTATGCAAGACATACAAATAGAACAAGAGACAAACCTTTCTGGGTGCAAACCACCGGCCAAATTTATGCCTACCCTAGATATGGTTGGCCCTGAGGTCACCATTTTTGAAAAATCGGTTATTAAAGATCTGCAAGGAATCACTAAATTTATCCCTTATGTTACATCTAACCTTACCACCCAAGAGAAGACCGCATTAAAAAGATTATAAGACAATGCTGACATCACAATCAAACTGTGCGATAAGGCTGGGGGCATAGTTGTTATGGATACTGAACAGTATTCAACTAAGATTAACTCCATGCTAGAAGTTCCGGAACATTATAAAAAGTCAATAGAGTGGCTCTAACACATTTGAAGACACAGATAGAAACCATCACATCTAAAACCCTATTAGATGGGCATATCTGTCGAAAAGAGTTCGACTTCTTAAATAAAACGAATGCTGTCATACCAGCTATTTATGGAGTCCCAAAAACGCATAAGGACACGGCAAATCCACCACTGCGACCCATTGTATCGCCTATTAACTCTCATACATCCCTTTGGAGAATTCCTTAGATTTAGGCACAATTGCACTAATATTAAGGAATATATGGAACATGCGGAACAGCTGCAGAAATGTCTACTACTCAGAGGCTACCCAAAACGTTTAGTGCATCAGACACTAAAACGAGCTAAATACTACAACAGAGATGCTCTCATCTCTGGCCATTTAAAACAACCTCAGGACAAACTAGTCTGCGTAGTCAACCACCCCAATATCAATTACAAGATCAAACAAATCCTGGACAAAAACTGGAAGATCTTCAATGTCAGCAAAGAGGAGGACCAATTGCAGAAGCCGACTGTGGCCTATAGGAGGAACCCTAACCTTAGGGATAAATTAGTACACAGTAGATGCCAACCAAAGGGAGACAAGAGTCAAATCACAATATATGGGCTCCCACCTGTGAAAGGGAACCATAGATGTGGTCAATGCCATGCCTGTGATTCTGCTATCACAACGCAGCAATGGAAATATGGACAAAAATCGGGCTATCTGAAAAACATTACTAACTGCAGAAGTACCAACATTGTTTACTTAATCCTTTGCCCTTGCGGGCTAGGATATATAGGAGAGACAGGGAGAGAGTTCCGTACTCGATTTTTGGAACATAAATCAGCCATTAGGACACAGAAATTGCAGGCGCCTATGGTAAGACACTGCCTTGATCTCAAACGGATCACTGACAGAATATCGACAGTCAGAATAACGAGCTACAAAAATATCGACGCAAGAATATCGATGTCCAGAATATCGAAGTCCTATATACATAATAGTAAGTACAAAAATATTGATAAAAAACATATCGTTGTTAAAAATATTGTTGTTAAAAATATAGGGGCCCATTAGGATGGCGGGTGGAAGCACCACCGCCGTGCTGGCGGATGCAAAAAGCACCAGTTACCGTCCGCCCGCCACAGCACACACGCCCGCCCAATTAGGATGCGAAAAGTCAGCCAAACACCGTCCGTAAGCCAGCTACGCCCTCCGCCATCAAAGTGCGCCCGTCCACGGAGCGGCGTGGACTAATGAAGACACAACGCCCGACGAAATCACGTACCGCCCCGCGTACAAATTACGATGGCAGAACCAAACAGTTCCCCCGGCTAAGAGACACCGCACGTGAAAGCAAGGCAGAAAACCGAACGCACAGTACGGATAGCAAAGAGGCGGACCCCCCGAGCATGAATCCAGCACTGCAGGCCCTCCCCATGCTCTACCTGATGCAGCACCCAGGAGTCAACGCACCGCGGCGACGCAGGTAGGCAGACACACAACAGGGGCACGCAAACAGCGCACACAGTGCAAGGGCGGGAAAACTGTATATGGCCCACCCCCCCGACATCCCTGCGTGGACACGACACATCCACCACTGCACCCACACATGCGCACAACGCAGAGGCCAACGGCAGCGCAATGCATGCGCCGCACACAAACAACACAGGGTCACAACCAAACACCACACACACCAGCACCACCCAGAACGCACATGTCACGTGACAGCCCTGCCACAGTCATGTCCCCAACCGGCAATTCACTGTTGCCAACCTGACGTCACACAAGTGACCCGAACATGTCAGTGACGTCACGCCAAATTAGGACACACCCCTGTGTGCAAAACACGGCAAAGCACACAGCGGAGGCAACATCACCCAGCAGAATATGGACCCCGTCGGGAAAAAGTACGCCAGTACCACACAGAAACACCGATGCCACCCTGCACCCAATAACAAGACATGCAATACGTAACATCAAAGATACCGGGGACAGACAACAGGTGGGACCAATTATAACACAAGGCCCAACGTATAGCGGAAACGCAGCCTGCTGCCCACACACAGGAGAGGAGACAGCACTGAATGACCTTCCATTCCCACTCTGAAACCACATCCCGACTAAACAAGCCGGAGACAACAGTCATTGCACCATAAAAAGCCCAACACAGGCATGCAGAGGGAAGCGGCCACAGGGCAGATAGCGCATAACACCAAAGAACATTCACAACAGAAAAAGAAATGATAACACTCCCCATGTGGTTCACATGCAAGTTATCTGGAAGGAGTCAGACACCACTGACCTTGACCATTCAGAGAAGCATGTGGGATGAGGGCCCGTGTCCTCCGCACAAGCCAACATAACACAAGTCCTGCCTCCCTACGACCATTACAGAATTCCCAGCAACGTCGGAGGTTGCACACTGCAGACTGCACAGACAGCCGGAGCACGCCACCACAGCGCCCTGCAGCAAAATGGCACTTGCACCACACCTACCCAACTACGCCGGACAGATTAAGCTGTACAAACATAACCTGATACAGATATTGGGATGTGACAATCTGGCCTTGCTGAACGTAAGTTACCGACTAACTTACCGCATCGCATTGTTCAGCTGCGTCATCCCCGTCTTCTACTGTCGGAGGTGTCCCTTCTACTATCCTGTGGATTTATGTCTCTCCAACCCGGCATGTCCAAGGGCGGACCTGCTACAACTATTCAACCCCTGGACGTCCACGACAGGGCCTGTTCAGCCTATGGGGGCATGGCGTATGTGGCGACTATCGGACCCACACTGCAATGGGACCACTGTGCCTCCACACGACGGATAATGGATTACAGTTACATCGAATGTCATCCAACATGTCCCATCATGCTCCTACAAGGGACAACTCACGACCAACACCTTGACAGCCACCATCCGCTACATTGGATGGCATCCATGTCCACCACCAATGCCATGGAAGCCCTGCTGGAAGGTATTGCATACCTGACAACCTGTCAATTCGTCGGGCCCCGCCGCCATACCCCCAACTGAGCAATGATGTCCCACACCGTACCCATGCTTGGCTTCCGCACGGACTAGGCAGTTACCAGTACAACAACTATACCATACAACCTGCAACTGACACCACATCATCAACTACACTGCCATGATATCTGATATTTTCGGGACATGCACCCTGTTCCTCATCACATCCAGTAACTCTGCATTAACAGGGGGAGGCAGAGGCATGGGATTTGTGTATGGCAACCACATGGACAGAACTGCACGTACAACCATGCCATGATATGGATCCTGCGCCCATCAACATATGCACCGGTCAGTGGACAGTAATCGTCCTGCTGTAGTATGTGAGAGCTGTCACCTCACCTCCCTCTGAACGTCCGTGCCAGGAGCTTTGCATGGACATCAAGTGCATCCACCAACAACATGGGCCCAGTGACTGTGACATGGCCAGTACCCACCACATCACAACAACAAGTGGGACGCCGTTGCATGCACGTAAGCCCATGCCCTGATGTCACCTCCACGCACGTGTGTATGAGTAACTATAGCAGCAAACCTGTAACATGGAACTGAGATGCACTGTGCCCATGATGACAAGCGGACTGGTAGGCTAAATGTATACTGTCTGTGTCAAAGTCAGCAGCACCACAGTAATTAGCAAATGTACATTAGCACAGCAACGGCTAAGCAGTTGTAACTCTGAAGCCCACATCCCACAGCCAACAACTAATCACATGTACCCCTACACCCTATGCTATGTGTACACATGCTGAGTATATCCTCCACATGCATTTCGCTGCCAGTAGTGTTCACTATACTGCATCACAGAGGACATAAGTCCCAATACATGGCTTGAAGCAAAAATGTGTCTCTGCTGATTCATTTCACAAGTACGAATGAGAGAGGATGAGAGTGTGTGAAGTACACGGCAGTCGTGAGATGACCATGTAGTCCACTGTCATTGGATGTCAACGCAAATGAGTAGCACAACTGTGGAAGACACACATGTGTCATGTGAAGCGGGAGTTACGCATGGCTCAGGTGGGTGGGTATGACGGGTAGGTGCGCACATGCAATGTTGAAACACGCTGTGTTGGGAGGACTCAGGAACAGTACATTGGCGCTCCCTGGGAATCTGTAAAGACTACCTGTCTGGTGATGAATGTGAACTCGTGTGTGCACAACAGGCGGGCACACGATCAATGCTGCATCAAGTGTAGACGTCAGCCCACCCTCCGTGGACATGCTGGATACTGCTGTGCGTCCGCCAGGCCCTTGCCAAGGCACTCACATCCCCTGTCGACCTGGTGTATCCCCAACATTGTCCACTTGCACAGGCAATCCAGGGCACGGGATGGCAGTAGAGCATGGTGGGTGAGAGGTCATGGCGCGCTCCTCCTGGTCACATCACGCAGGCAACACATCCTCAATGTGTAGTATGGCACAAGTCAAATGGAAGTAGTGGGGGACGCACACATCACAAGCAGGAGTGACGTCACGGAAGGTGGCTCGCACCATCCCACCCATTGACAATACACCCACACACGTTACATGCCATTGCAACAGAGAAGCCAGCGCGTGCACAAGCAGCTCCAAGCTCGCCACAGAGAGGCCAAAGAGTGAATGTGTGGGGCCATGAGCTCCAGTTGGACGCGGCCTGGCCCGCTAGGGCAGCTACAGCCTCTGTGTGTTGCTGGTGGTGTATCCGGACTGCGGAGCCTGTCGTGCATTGTCAATGTTGCCCGGGTCTCGAGTCGGGGCACCACGCATGTGGACGGCGTCCCGCCACTTATTATACCGTGAGACAGACCACTTGTTCAACTGGACCCACACATACACTCCTTGGCCTCTCTGGGGCGAGCTTGGAGCTGCTTGTGCATGCGCTAGCTGCTCAGGTGCAAACGCATATTGGGGTGAGCGAGGGGAGGCCATGAGGACAGTGCAAAAGATGACTGTTTGATTTTCAGCCAGTTTAAGGAATGACCCTGATGTGGTCGGAAAAAGACGTGTCTCGTGTGTATTGCAACTAGTAGATCAGCCGATGAACTTCCCATGTCTTGCATGTAGCCCCGCACCCAGCCCCGCCCACTCGACACATTAAAATGAGTACCAGCACCACATTCTACCCATTCGAAGCACTGACTGGGGGTGACAACCATTGGACAGTCTTGTGTAGTCCACCCACGCGTACATGTGGGCCCTCCATGATCCATGTCACCTGCGGCAAAGTGATGTCATGGGCAATGACGGAAGTGAGCAGAGCTGTCTGCCCCACGCACAGATGGTGCATCAGCTCAACAGACCCAGCACTCAGTGCAGCAGGGGTCACATGTGCAGGGGCAGTTGTGCCTGGTGTGAAGGCACATGCATATAGACAGCACATCGAGCAATGTGTAGCCTGCCCACATCTACTGTCCATTGTCAGGCTGACCTAGAAAAAGATCACAAGGCAACACATCTGTGTGGGTGTACCCACTGTGACCAACACTGCGCAACCATCAGCGTACTCGCCCTGTGCATGGCCCACCCCGCAACGAAGGTCACATTCAGTGCCACTATCTCTCACACACATCCCTATCACGAGTCATGGTGTGTCCAATCGACAGTGCAGAGTAAGCGCTCATCCGGGGGTCCTGAACAGGAGACACATGTAACCCACTAGGCAGTCTGTGTCGGCACCTACTGGCATTGTGCAGTCAATGTGCAGGCCAGGCCTGCTGGGACTGAGAAGGGCAGCATGGCCCCAGCCTGACTTCCACACGACCAACAAGTGCACTGAGACCTGCATTGCCAATTGTCTGTGTCACTGGATGTCTGACATGAAGTTGCCATGTACCACCACTCGGGAGGGACAGACAGGTCAAAGCGCCCGAGAGCTCACATACCCATGCCACCTGCAGTCAGCATGGTGAGCAGTGCATGTTTGAACACCACAGGCTCTGACTCATAGTGCTGCGGAGCAACGACATGTGTGTCCCCCACATGCACACCCACACACACTGCAGTTGTCTCTCACACACAACTTACGCAAGGAATAGCCATGTGCAGTGTGCGTGGAGCTCGGAATCCAGGTTCTCCAGCTCCTCGCTGGTGAGTGGACCTGGACATGTCCTCAGCGTCATCCACGTGTAGGTGGAGTGGTGGCAGCAGCAGGTGTTGTCGAGGGTGCCAGGCTGCAGTGCCAGGTAGCTGTGGTTATGCCTGTCCCACTCACACACACATATAACCCCCTGGGGCAGTTTCAGTGGGTACAAGCTGCTGCAATTCGTGTACCATGTCTGGCAGCTTCAATTGCAGACGTTGGCCTGCTCCCAGCTGGCCATGGACGCCAACCTCCACAGTGGAACACGCAGGGTGCAACCGCGAGGGTCATTGGAGTTGGCCGTAAGGGCCTGGCCCATGGCAGGTTCAGTCCGCTGATGCCATGTGCACCACACAGTATAATGTGCGCAATGCATCTGCAGGTGTGGCCATGACTTGCGTGTGGGTGCAGGTCCACAATGGACAGGGCCACAACATGCTGTGTGCATAGGCAGGGACGGCCAGTGCTCAGCCTCCACATGTCTGTTGGCACATCATCATGTACACATTGGCATGGGAGCATGGGATATGCATATGCACACACATGCCATCTTTCACTATGTACATCTGCCACTTGGCACGTGCAATGTTACGTGTCACTTGTGATGTGTAATTGCAAGCACACAGCCGTGTTGGCATGGGGCTGTCAATGTGTACACCTGTCAATGTTTCTGGAGGTGTGATCCGTACAGTGCTGTACATAGGGTGCAGTAGTGACATCAATGACTGTCTCATATCCCCTCGTGCCACAGGTCCCACTTGTTTTGGCCACTCAGCCTGTGTCCATAGCGTTGTTGGTGTGTGCCCTACACACCCAGCCTCGGAAGCAGTGTGATGCACAGCAGCTAGTCATGTTGCCGTGGTGTTGCCGCTTGCCGCATATGCAGTCTGTTACCATCAGCATGCCTTACAAGTTATTGAGGCCTAGATCCCCATGTGCATGCTCATGGCAATGGGGTGTGTCACTGCCCATTGCTATTGGTAGGGGACCTGTGTAAGTGTATTGTGGCTGTGCTGTCCCTACTTGTCAGCTGTTCTGTCATTCAATTGCCTGCTCAGTCATTTATGTTTTGTGTATGTGAATATGCCATGTGGCGTGTTGCTTTGACATGTGTCCACTTCCATCTTTCCTAGGCGGAGACCAAACATTCATCGCCCCTACCAATTGCTGTCAGACATGGTGGATGTGGAGGTCATCCGCAAATACCGTCTGGACCGACCCACCCTGCATCGTCTATGTGCCGTGTTGGAACCCCACCTCCGTCCTCGCAGGGTGTATCCAACAGCATTCACCCCCACGGCTAAGGTGATGGCTGCACTGCATTTCTTCGCCACTGGGTCATTCCAGCACACAGTGGGCAGTGGAGGTGGGATGTCCCAGCCCATGTTCAGCATGGTGCTCAGGGATGTACTGTCAGCCATGATGCTGTACAGGAACAGATACATCCGCTTCCCCAGGGCTCGTGAATTGGCGGCAGTGAAGGGTGCATTCTATGCCCTTGGACAGATCCCCCACGTCGTTGGTGCAATAGACTGCACCCATGTTGGCCTTGTTGCACCACAGGCCACTGAGCACCTCTACCGCAACCGGAAGCACACGCACTCCCTGAATGTGCAAGTGGTGTGCCTTGCGGACATGGTGATTTCACACATGTGTGCGAAATTCCCAGGATCGGCCCATGACGCGCACATCATGCGCAACAGCATCCTGCAGAAAGAAGGAACAGAGGTGCAGAAAGAAGCATGAGGGGTGACGAAAGAGGCAAAAGGGGTGCAGAAAGAAGCAAGAGGTGCAGAAAGAAGCAACAGAGGTGCAGAAAGAGGCAAGAGGGGTGCAAAAAGAGAGAAGAGGGGTGCAGAAAGAGGCACGTGGGGTGCAGAAAGTAGCAAGAGATATGCCGAAAGAAACAAAAGAAGTGCAGAAGGAAAGAACAGAGGTGCAGAAAGAGGCAACACTGGTGCAGAAAGAGGGTGAATGGGTGAAGAAAGAGGCAAGGTGGTGCAGAAAGAAGCAAGAGAGCTGCAGAAAGAAACAGAAGAAGTGCAGAAAGAAGGAACAGAGGTGCAGAAAGAGGCAAGAGGGGTGCAGAAATAAGGAAGAGGGGTGCACAAAGAAGCAAAAGAGATGCAAAAAGGGGGAAGTGGGGTGGAGAAAGAGGCAAGAGGGATACAGAAGAAACAAGAGAGGTGCAGAAAGAAACAAAAGAAGTGCAGAAAGAAGAAACAGAGGTGCAGAAAGAGGCAAGAGGGGTGCAGAAAGAGGGAAGCGGGTGTGAAAGAGGTATGAGGGGTGCAGAAAGAAGCATGAGAGCTGCAGAAAGAAACAAAAGAAATGCAGAAAGAAGGAACACAGGTGCAGAAAGAGGCACGAGGTGTGACGAAGGAGGTAAAGGGGTTCAGAAAGAAGCAAGAGGTGCAGAAAGATAAAAAGAAGTGCAGAAAGAAGGAACAGAGGTGCAGAAAGAAGCAACAGAGGTGCAGAACGAGGCAAGAGGGGTGTAAAAAGAGGGAAGAGGGGTGCAGAAAGAGGCACGTGGGGTGCAGAAAGAAGCAAGAGATGTGTCAAAAGAAACAATAGAGGTATAGAAAGAAAGAACAGAGGTGCAGAAAGAGGCAACAGGGGTGCAGAAAGAAGCAAGAGAGCTGCAGAAAGAAACAGAAGAAGTGCAGAAAGAAGGAACAGAGGTGCATAAAGGGGCAAGAGGCGTGCAGAAAGAGGGAAGAGGGGTGGAGAAAGAGGCAAGGGGGTGCAGAAAGAAGCATGAGAGCTACAGAAAGAAAAAAAAATGCAGAAAGAAGAAACAGAGGTGCAGAAAGAGGCAAGAGGGGTGCAGAAAGAGGGAAGCGGGTGTGAAAGAGGTATGAGGGGTGCAGAAAGAAGCATGAGAGCTGCAGAAAGAAACAAAAGAAATGCAGAAAGAAGGAACACAGGTGCAGAAAGAGGCACGAGGTGTGACGAAGGAGGCAAAAGGGGTTCAGAAAGAAGCAAGAGGTGCAGAAAGATAAAAAAGAAGTGCAGAAAGAAGGAACAGAGGTGCAGAAAGAAGCAACAGAGGTGCAGAACGAGGCAAGAGGGGTGTAAAAAGAGGGAAGAGGGGTGCAGAAAGAGGCACGTGGGGTGCAGAAAGAAGCAAGAGATGTGCCAAAAGAAACAATAGAGGTATAGAAAGAAAGAACAGAGGTGCAGAAAGAGGCAACAGGGGTGCAGAAAGAAGCAAGAGAGCTGCAGAAAGAAACAGAAGAAGTGCAGAAAGAAGGAACAGAGGTGCAGAAAGAGGCAAGAGGGGTGCAGAAAGAGGGAAGAGGGGTGCAGAAACAGGCTAAAGGGGTGCAGAAAGAAGTGAGAGGTGACGATAGAAACAAAAGAAGTGCAGAAAGAAGGAACAGAGGTAAAGAAAGAGGCAAGAGGGTTGCCAAAAGAAACAAAAGAAGTGCAGAAAGAAGCAACAGAGGTGCAGAAAGAGGCAAGAGGAGTGCAGAAAGAGGGAAGAGGGGTGTAAAAAATGGGCACGAGGGGTGCAGAAAGAAGCAAGAGAGATGCATAAAGACGCAACAGAGATACAGAAAGGGGGAAGTGGGGTGGAGAAAGAGGCAAGAGGGATACAGAAAGAAACAAAAGAGGTGCAGAAAGAAACAAAAGAAGTGCAGAAAGAAGGAACAGAGGTGCAGAAAGAGGCAAGAGGGGTGGAGAAAGAGGCAAGAGAAGTGCAGAAAGAAGCAAAAGAGATGCAAAAGGGGGAAGTGGGGTGGAGAAAGAGGCAAGAGGGATACAGAAGAAACAAGAGAGGTGCAGAAAGAAACAAAAGAAGTGCAGAAAGAAGAAACAGAGGTGCAGAAAGAGGCAAGGGGGTGCAGAAAGAGGGAAGAGGGGTGTAAAAAATGGGCACGAGGGGTGCAGAAAGAAGCAAGAGAGATGCATAAAGACGCAACAGAGATACAGAAAGGGGGAAGTGGGGTGGAGAAAGAGGCAAGAGGGATACAGAAAGAAACAAAAGAGGTGCAGAAAGAAACAAAAGAAGTGCAGAAAGAAGCAACAGAGGTGCAGAAAGAGGGATGAGGGGTGGAGTAAGAGGCAAGAGAAGTGCAGAAAGAAGCAACAGAGATGCAAAAAGGGGGAAGTGGGGTGGAGAAAGAGGTATGAGGGATACAGAAAGAAGCACGAGTGGTGCAGAAAGAAGCAAGAGAGGTGCAGAAAGACGCAAGATAAGTGCAGAAAAAAGCAACAGAGATGCAGAAAGAGGGAAGAGGGGTGGCGAAAGAGGCAAGAGAAGTGCAGAAAGAAGCAACAGACATGCAGAAAGGAGGAAGAGGGTAGAAAAAGAGGCAACATGGGTGCAGAAAGAAGCAAGAGAGGTGCAGAAAGAAACAAAACAAGTGCAGAAAGAAGGAACAGAGGTGCAGAAAGAGCCATGAGTGGTGCAGAAAGAGGGAAGAGGGGTGCAAAAAGAGGCACAAGGGGTGCAGAAAGAAGCAAGAGACGTGCAGAAAGAAACAAAAAAAGTGCAGAAAGAAGGAACAGAGGTGCATAAAGGGGCAACAGGTGTGCAGAAAGAGGGAAGAGGGGTGGAGAAAGAGGCAAGGGGGTGCAGAAAAAAGCATGAGAGCTACAGAAAGAAAGAAAAAATGCAGAAAGAAGGAACAGAGGTGCAGAAAGAAGCATGAGGGGTGACGAAAGAGGCAAAAGGGTGCAGAAAGAAGCAAGAGGTGCAGAAAGAAGCAACAGAGGTGCAGAAAGAGGCAAGAGGGGTGCAAAAAGAGAGAAGAGGGGTGCAGAAAGAGGCATAAGGGGTGCAGAAAGAAGCAAGAGATATGCCGAAAGAAACAAAAGAAGTGCAGAAGGAAAGAACAGAGGTGCAGAAAGAGGCAACACTGGTGCAGAAAGAGGGTGAATGGGTGAAGAAAGAGGCATGGTGGTGCAGAAAGAAGCAAGAGAGCTGCAGAAAGAAACAGAAGAAGTGCAGAAAGAAGGAACAGAGGTGCAGAAAGAGGCAAGAGTGGTGCAGAAATAAGGAAGAGGGGTGCAGAAAGAAGCAAAAGAGATGCAAAAAGGGGGAAGTGGGGTGGAGAAAGAGGCAAGAGGGATACAGAAGAAACAAGAGAGGTGCAGAAAGAAACAAAAGAAGTGCAGAAAGAAGAAACAGAGGTGCAGAAAGAGGCAAGAGGGGTGCAGAAAGAGGGAAGCGGGTGTGAAAGAGGTATGAGGGGTGCAGAAAGAAGCATGAGAGCTGCAGAAAGAAACAAAAGAAATGCAGAAAGAAGGAACACAGGTGCAGAAAGAGGCACAAGGGGTGACGAAGGAGGCAAAAGGGGTTCAGAAAGAAGCAAGAGGTGCAGAAAGATAAAAAAGAAGTGCAGAAAGAAGGAACAGAGGTGCAGAAAGAAGCAACAGAGGTGCAGAACGAGGCAAGAGGGGTGTAAAAAGAGGGAAGAGGGGTGCAGAAAGAGGCACGTGGGGTGCAGAAAGAAGCAAGAGATGTGCCGAAAGAAACAATAGAGGTATAGAAAGAAAGAACAGAGGTGCAGAAAGAGGCAACAGGGGTGTAGAAAGAAGCAAGAGAGCTGCAGAAAGAAACAGAAGAAGTGCAGAAAGAAGGAACAGAGGTGCAGAAAGAGGCAAGAGGGGTGCAGGAAGAGGGAAGAGGGGTGCAGAAACAGGCTAAAGGGGTGCAGAAAGAAGTGAGAGGTGACGATAGAAACAAAAGAAGTGCAGAAAGAAGGAACAGAGGTAAAGAAAGAGGCAAGAGGGTTGCCAAAAGAAACAAAAGAAGTGCAGAAAGAAGCAACAGAGGTGCAGAAAGAGGCAAGAGGAGTGCAGAAAGAGGGAAGAGGGGTGTAAAAAATGGGCACGAGGGGTGCAGAAAGAAGCAAGAGAGATGCATAAAGACGCAACAGAGATACAGAAAGGGGGAAGTGGGGTGGAGAAAGAGGCAAGAGGGATACAGAAAGAAACAAAAGAGGTGCATAAAGAAACAAAAGAAGTGCAGAAAGAAGGAACAGAGGTGCAGAAAGAGGCAAGAGGGGTGCAGAAAGAGGGGAGTGAAAGAGGCACGAGGGGTGCAGATAAAGCAAGAGGAGTTCAGAAAGAAGCAAGAGAGTTGCAGAAAGAAACAATAGAAGTGCAGAAAAAAGGAACAGAGGTCCAGAAAGAGGCAAGAGGGGTGCAGAAAGAGGGAAGAGGAGTGCAGAAAGAGGCACAAGGGTTGCAGAAAGAAGGGACAGAGGTGCAGAAAGAAGCAAGAGTAGTACAGAACGAGGGAAGAGGGGTGCAGAAAGAGGCACAGGGGTTGCAGTAAGAAGCAACAGAGGTGCAGAAAGAGGGATGAGGGGTGGAGAAAGAGGCAAGAGAAGTGCAGAAAGAAGCAACAGAGATGCAAAAAGGGGGAAGTGGGGTGGAGAAAGAGGTATGAGGGATACAGAAAGAAGCACGAGTGGTGCAGAAAGAAGCAAGAGAGGTGCAGAAAGACGCAAGATAAGTGCAGAAAAAGGCAACAGAGATGCAGAAAGAGGGAATAGGGGTGGATAAAGAGGCAAGAGAAGTGCAGAAAGAAGCAACAGACATGCAGAAAGGAGGAAGAGGGGTGGAAAAAGAGGCAAAATGGGTGCAGAAAGAAGCAAGAGAGGTGCAGAAAGAAACAAAACAAGTGCAGAAAGAAGGAACAGAGGTGCAGAAAGAGGCAGGAGGGGTGCAGAAAGAGGGAAGAAGGGTGCAAAAAGAGGCAGGAGGGGTGCAGAAAGAAGCAAGAGATGTGCAGAAAGAAACAAAAGAAGTGCAGAAAGAAGGAACAGAGGTGCATAAAGGGGCAACAGGCGTGCAGAAAGAGGGAAGAGGTGTGGAGAAAGAGGCAAGGGGGTGCAGAAAGAAGCATGAGAGCTGCAGAAAGAAACAAAAGAAATGCAGAAAGAAGGAACAGAGGTGCAGAAAGAAGCATGAGGGGTGACGAAAGAGGCAAAAGGGGTGCAGAAAGAAGCAAGAGGTGCAGAAAGAAGGAACAGAGGTGCAGAAAGAGGCAAGAGGGGTGCAGAAAGAGGGAAGAGGGGTGCAGAAAGAGGCACAGGGGTTGCAGAAAGAAGGGACAGAGGTTCGGAAAGAAGGAAAAGAAGTGCAGTAAGAAGCAACAGAGGTGCAGAAATAGGGATGAGTGGTGGAGAAAGAGGCAAGAGAAGTGCAGAAAGAAGCACAAGAGATGCAAAAAGGGGAAGTGGAGTAGAGAAAGAGGCAAGAGGGATACATAAAGAAGCATGAGAGCTGCAGAAAGAAACAAAAGAAATGTAGAAAGAAGCAACAGAGGTGCAGAAAGAGGCACGTGAGGTGCAGAAAGAAGCAAGAGATGTGCCAAAAGAAACAAAAGAAGTGCAGAAAGAAAGAACAGAGGTGCAGAAAGAGGCAACAGGGGTGCAGAAAGAGGGTGAATGGGTAGAGAAAGAGGCAAGAGAGCTGCAGAAAGAAACAGAAGAAGTGCAGAAAGAAGGAACAGAGGTGCAGAAAGAGGCAAGAGGGGTGCAGAAAGTGGTAAGAGGGATACAGAAAGAGGCTAAAGGGGTGCAGAAAGAAGTGAGAGGTGAAGATAGAAACAAAAGAAGTGCAGAAAGAAGGAACAGAGGTGCAGAAAGGGGCAAGAGGGGTGCCAAAAGAAACAAAAGAAGTGCAGAAAGAAGCAACAGAGGTGCAGAAAGAGGCAAGAGGAGTGCAGAAAGAGAGAAGAGGGGTGCAATAAAGAGTCACGAGGGGTGCAGAAAGAAGCAAGAGCGATGCATATAGAAGCAACAGAGATGCAGAAAGGAGGAAGTGGAGTGGAGAAAGAGGCAAGAGGGATACAGAAAGAAACAAGAGAGGTGCAGAAAGAAACAAAAGAAGTACAGAAAGAAGGAACAGAGGTGCAGAAAGAGGCAAGAGGGGTGCAGAAAGAGGGGAGTGAAAGAGGCACGAGGGGTGCAGAAAGAAGCAAGAGAGTTGCAGAAAGAAACAAAAGAAGTGCAGAAAAAAGGAACAGAGGTGCAGAAAGGAGCAAGAGGGGTGCAGAAAGAGGGAAGAGGGGTGCAGAAAGAGGCACAAGGGTTGCAGAAAGAAGGGACAGAGGTCCAGAAAGAAGCTAGAGACGTGCAGTAAGAAGCAACTGAGGTGCAGAAAGAGGGATGAGGGGTGGAGAAAGAGGCAAAAGAAGTACAGAAAGAAGCAACAGAGATGCAAAAAGGGGGAAGTGTGGTGGAGAAAGAGGCAAGAGGGATACAGAAAGAAACAAGAGAGGTGCAGAATGAAGGAACAGAGGTGCAGAAAGAGGCAAGAGGGGTGCCGAAAGAGGGAAGATGGGTGCAGAAAGAAGCACAAGTGGTGCAGAAAGAAGCAATAGAGGTGCAGAAAGAAGCAAGATAAGTGCAGAAAGAAGCAACAGAGATGCAGAAAGAGGGAAGAGGGGTGAGAAAGAGGCAAGAGAAGTGCAGAAAGAAGCAACAGACATGCAGAAAGGAGGAAGAGAGGTGGAGAAAGAGGCAAAAGGGGTGCAGAAAGAAGCAAGAGAGGTGCAGAAAGAAACAAACCAAGTGCAGAAAGAAGGAACAGAGGTGCAGAAAGAGGCAGGAGGGGTGCAGAAAGAGGGAAGAGGGGTTCAGAAAGAGGCAAGAGAGGTGCAGAAAGAGGCAAGAGAGGTGCACAAAGAAGCAAGTGAGGTGCAGAAAGAGGCAACAGATGTGCAGCAGGAGGCAAGAGAGGTGCAGAAATTAGAAGAGAGGTGCACAAAGAGGCAAGAGAAGTGCAGAAAAAGAAAGAAAGGTGCAGAAAGAATCAACAGAAATGCAGAAAGAGGCAAGAGAGCACAGAATGAAGCAAGAATGGCTTGCACACCATTAGTACCAATTTAACACCCACATTTAGCAATAAGTAACAGGTGACCATTCTAGGTTTGCAAAGGACCTTCCACCACGCTGTAAAACTTGTCACTGCATTTTTGATAACGTTTGAGCCGTTTGAGCTATAAACAAGGCTTTTTTTAGTCATATCTGCAGATTAGGCAGCAGATGATGGATTATGTGGCTAATGCGGAAAATGTATAATAGTGCGAAAGTCGGTGTATCCAAACAGTCGCATAATTCCAGTGGCCCTGCTCATACCTCTGACTAGGTCCAGAAGTGCTCATCAGTGATTCCTTCTTTTTTTTGTCTAATTGAGTTCATAGTATAGCTTCTATGGAAACGAGGAAGACTAAACCTGAGGTTACCAGTCCACAACACAGACTACCATACCTCATAATTACTCTCCATAACACATAATCCCACTTTACATAATTCCTATACACTAAATACCACATACCTTCTATCCACATCATTGTCAAAATCTATCCACATAATTTCACTGCACATCATACCACATAATTCCACTACATACAACCTACATCCATTTCACATTAGTAAAACACATTTACATGTACAACGCCTATAGCTCTAACTCTCGCATATGTGAAACCGATTACATTGCAAATGCTTCTTTAACTAGTAGTCACGTTTGCAGAGAGGTGGAGAAAGGGGGCTGGACCTTCGACCAGTGCTCAGGAATTCCACTGTGTAGGACTTACAGGAAGTACTAGGAGGGCGTCTTGGCCCGCAAAGTCCCTCAGGAGCAAAGTGGACTTCATCCCCCAACCCGTAGTGTTCCAGGAGGCGCATTTGCAGAGTGGTGGAGAAAGGGGGCGTGGCCTGTGTCCACCTGTCAGCTATCCCACTATCTGGGGCATACTGGAGGTATCAGGTAGGCTAGTTGGCCCCTAAGGACCCCCAGCAGCGAAGTGGACTTTAATCCCCATCCAAGAGTGTGCCAGGGAGCGCGTTTGAAGAGTGGTGCGGTAAGGGGGCGTGGCCTCCAAAGACGTCTTACCAATACCACTGTCTGGGAGTTACTGGAGGTAGCAGGAGGGGTAGTTGGCCCCCAAGGACAACCCTGGAGGCCAACTACCCCTCCTATTACCTCCAGTAAGTCCCATACAGCAGCATTGCTAAGTTCTCATTGCAGGCCACGCCCCCTTACCCCACCACTCTTCAAACGCGCTCCCTGGCACACTCTTGGATGGGGATTAAAGTCCACTTCGCTGCTGGGGGTCCTTAGGGGCCAACTAGCCTACCTGATACCTCCAGTATGCCTCAGATAGTGGGATAGCTGACAGGTGGACACAGGCCACGCCCCCTTTCTCCACCACTCTGCAAACACACCTCCTGGCACAGTCTGGGTTGGGGGATTAAGTCCCCTTGCCTCCTGAGGGTCCCTGGGGCCAACTAGCCCACTAGATACCTCCAGTAAGCCTCACACAGCTGGATTGCTGAGAGTGGTCTGAGGCGACACCCCCTTTTACACCACTCTGCAAACACGTCTCCTGGCGCACTGCTGCCCGGGGGATGAAGTCCACTTTAGTCCTGAGGTCCTCAGGACACAAGAGGACCTCTTTGCCCACCAGCAGTGTGCCAAGAGGCGCGTTTGCAGAGTGGTGTAAAAGGGCGTGGCCTCTATATTTTTGAATAGGCTACTGTGACTAATGAGTATATTGGGGACTTGTCCTGTATAAGAGCCTAGTTTTTGGCCATCCATAAAGAAATATAGGTCTGACAAGAGTTTTTCTTAAGATAGATTTTGCTTTTTCCCCCTCACTCTTGGACCCAAATTAGATATAGGGGGTACCTTTTTCTCTTATAAGAATTGTAGGTGGTTTTTACTGCCGGTATTAGTCTCTCACTGGAAAGACTTGGTTATACCATTATCCCGGACACAGTTGGGTTTTGTGTATATGTGTGTAGTCATTGCAGATCTTGTGGAGAATTTTTTACTTCCTTTCTTTCTCTTTTTTCCTATTTTCTATCTCATCCCTTTCACACCCCTATAGGTGTCAGGGAATCTAACGCCCACTTCATGTTAGAGTACCTCAAAGTAGGCGTGATAACATCAGGTTTGAGAGTAAGGAATGTTCCGGCCCTCTTCGTGGAGGTGCGAAAATCTATGGAGCGATGGTACCAAATTGCGAACCGTTGCTCCAGAGATTGGATGATCTTAATTGTTGAAACTGTCAGAGAGATGATAGTGATACTAAATCAGGAGATTGTAGACTTAGAGGAAAAGATAAAGGCTAATACCGCCTTAGAGGAGGCAAAGAATAAATTGTTTAGCATCAATAAAGAGATGCAGGACTTTGAAGAGTACCTTATAAAGAAAAAAACAGAAAAACTAAAGAAAGATATAAGGTGGTTCACACAAGATAAAGCTGTGTAGTATCTGTGTAGTAACTATTACCAAGAGGGACCACGAGAAGGAGGTCAGTACAATCAACAGTACACTAGAAGGAACAAAACACTGACATTCTCAGACACATATTCATCTGATTCCGACGCAGATGGCCCAGGAATCAATGAGGGACCTACGTACAATCCGAGAAACCAGAGAGGCCAACAAGCAGATCAATACTATCACCAAGCACAGTCCCCTTTTTTACAGAGGGGTCAGGCCAGAGGACGAACCAGATACCAAAGGCAGGAGAGAAATCACTATCAGCAGATGGAGCCACCACATCGTCAACCGCATATGCGGACAAGGAACCAACAATATTGGAGGACATAATATGCAGATGCACTAGTACCACAGATACCATTCCGATCTTTAACCTTTCTGGATATGATCTCTCAGAAGAAGAAATCAGCCTCCTCAGTAAAGGTTTGTCCTTTGTTCTGAGTACACAGAATAATCTATTCAGATTAAATCAATATATTTTTCCTTCTTTCGGAAGGTTAGATTAAAGAAGTACTTTATGCAAGACATACAAATAGAACAAGAGACAAACCTTTCTGGGTGCAAACCACCGGCCAAATTTACGCCTACCCTAGATATGGTTGGCCCTGAGGTCACCATTTTTGAAAAATCGGTTATTAAAGATCTGCAAGGAATCACTAAATTTATCCCTTATGTTACATCTAACCTTACCACCCAAGAGAAGACCGCATTAAAAAGATTATAAGACATTGCTGACATCACAATCAAACTGTGCGATAAGGCTGGGGGCATAGTTGTTATGGATACTGAACAGTATTCAACTAAGATTAACTCCATGCTAGAAGTTCCGGAACATTATAAAAAAGTCAATAGAGTGGCTCTAACACATTTGAAGACACAGATAGAAACCATCACATCTAAAACCCTATTAGATGGGCATATCTGTCGAAAAGAGTTCGACTTCTTAAATAAAACGAATGCTGTCATACCAGCTATTTATGGAGTCCCAAAAACGCATAAGGACACGGCAAATCCACCACTGCGACCCATTGTATCGTCTATTAACTCTCATACATCCCCTTTGGAGAATTCCTTAGATTTAGGCGCAATTGCACTAATATTAAGGAATATATGGAACATGCGGAACAGCTGCAGAAATGTCTACTACTCAGAGGCTACCCAAAACGTTTAGTGCATCAGACACTAAAACGAGCTAAATACTACAACAGAGATGCTCTCATCTCTGGCCATTTAAAACAACCTCAGGACAAACTAGTCTGCGTAGTCAACCACCCCAATATCAATTACAAGATCAAACAAATCCTGGACAAAAACTGGAAGATCTTCAATGTCAGCAAAGAGGAGGACCAATTGCAGAAGCCGACTGTGGCCTATAGGAGGAACCCTAACCTTAGGGATAAATTAGTACACAGTAGATGCCAACCAAAGGGAGACAAGAGTCAAATCACAATATATGGGCTCCCACCTGTGAAAGGGAACCATAGATGTGGTCAATGCCATGCCTGTGATTCTGCTATCACAACGCAGCAATGGAAATATGGAGAAAAATCGGGCTATCTGAAAAACATTACTAACTGCAGAAGTACCAACATTGTTTACTTAATCCTTTGCCCTTGCGGGCTAGGATATATAGGAGAGACAGGGAGAGAGTTCCGTATTCGATTTTTGGAACATAAATCAGCCATTAGGACACAGAAATTGCAGGCGCCTATGGTAAGACACTGCCTTGATCTCAAACGGATCACTGACAGAATATCGACAGTCAGAATAACGAGCTACAAAAATATCGACGCAAGAATATCGATGTCCAGAATATCGAAGTCCTATATACATAATGGTAAGTACAAAAATATTGATAAAAAACATATCGTTGTTAAAAATATCGTTGTTAAAAATATAGGGGCCCATTAGGATGGCGGGTGGAAGCACCACCGCCGTGCTGGCGGATGCAAAAAGCACCAGTTACCGTCCGCCCGCCACAGCACACACGCCCGCCCAATTAGGATGCGAAAAGTCAGCCAAACACCGTCCGTAAGCCAGCTACGCCCTCCGCCATCAAAGTGCGCCCGTCCACGGAGCGGCGTGGACTAATGAAGACACAACGCCCGACGAAATCACGTACCGCCCCGCGTACAAATTACGATGCCAGAACCAAACAGTTCCCCCGGCTAAGAGACACCGCACGTGAAAGCAAGGCAGAAAACCGAACGCACAGTACGGATAGCAAAGAGGCGGACCCCCCGAGCATGAATCCAGCACTGCAGGCCCTCCCCATGCTCTACCTGATGCAGCACCCAGGAGTCAACGCACCGCGGCGACGCAGGTAGGCAGACACACAACAGGGGCACGCAAACAGCGCACACAGTGCAAGGGCGGGAAAACTGTATATGGCCCCCCCCCGACATCCCTGCGTGGACACGACACATCCACCACTGCACCCACACATGCGCACAACGCAGAGGCCAACGGCAGCGCAATGCATGCGCCGCACACAAACAACACAGGGTCACAACCAAACACCACACACACCAGCACCACCCAGAACGCACATGTCACGTGACAGCCCTGCCACAGTCATGTCCCCAACCGGCAATTCACTGTTGCCAACCTGACGTCACACAAGTGACCCGAACATGTCAGTGACGTCACGCCAAATTAGGACACACCCCTGTGTGCAAAACACGGCGAAGCACACAGCGGAGGCAACATCACCCAGCAGAATATGGACCCCGTCGGGAAAAGGTACGCCAGTACCACACAGAAACACCGATGCCACCCTGCACCCAATAACAAGACATGCAATACGTAACATCAAAGATACCGGGGACAGACAACAGGTGGGACCAATTATAACACAAGGCCCAACGTATAGCGGAAACGCAGCCTGCTGCCCACACACAGGAGAGGAGACAGCACTGAATGACCTTCCATTCCCACTCTGAAACCACATCCCGACTAAACAAGCCGGAGACAACAGTCATTGCACCATAAAAAGCCCAACACAGGCATGCAGAGGGAAGCGGCCACAGGGCAGATAGCGCATAACACCAAAGAACATTCACAACGGAAAAAAGAAATGATAACACTCCCCCATGTGGTTCACATGCAAGTTATCTGGAAGGAGTCAGACACCACTGACCTTGACCATTCAGAGAAGCATGTGGGATGAGGGCCCGTGTCCTCCGCACAAGCCAACATAACACAAGTCCTGCCTCCCTACGACCATTACAGAATTCCCAGCAACGTCGGAGGTTGCACACTGCAGACTGCACAGACAGCCGGAGCACGCCACCACAGCGCCCTGCAGCAAAATGGCACTTGCACCACACCTACCCAACTACGCCGGACAGATTAAGCTGTACAAACATAACCTGATACAGATATTGGGATGTGACAATCTGGCCTTGCTGAACGTAAGTTACCGACTAACTTACCGCATCGCATTGTTCAGCTGCGTCATCCCCGTCTTCTACTGTCGGAGGTGTCCCTTCTACTATCCTGTGGATTTATGTCTCTCCAACCCGGCATGTCCAAGGGCGGACCTGCTACAACTATTCAACCCCCTGGACGTCCACGACAGGGCCTGTTCAGCCTATGGGGGCATGGCGTATGTGGCGACTATCGGACCCACACTGCAATGGGACCACTGTGCCTCCACACGACGGATAATGGATTACAGTTACATCGAATGTCATCCAACATGTCCCATCATGCTCCTACAAGGGACAACTCACGACCAACACCTTGACAGCCACCATCCGCTACATTGGATGGCATCCATGTCCACCACCAATGCCATGGAAGCCCTGCTGGAAGGTATTGCATACCTGACAACCTGTCAATTCGTCGGGCCCCGCCGCCATACCCCCAACTGAGCAATGATGTCCCACACCGTACCCATGCTTGGCTTCCGCACGGACTAGGCAGTTACCAGTACAACAACTATACCATACAACCTGCAACTGACACCACATCATCAACTACACTGCCATGATATCTGATATTTTCGGGACATGCACCCTGTTCCTCATCACATCCAGTAACTCTGCATGAACAGGGGGAGGCAGAGGCATGGGATTTGTGTATGGCAACCACATGGACAGAACTGCACGTACAACCATGCCATGATATGGATCCTGCGCCCATCAACATATGCACCGGTCAGTGGACAGTAATCGTCCTGCTGTAGTATGTGAGAGCTGTCACCTCACCTCCCTCTGAACGTCCGTGCCAGGAGCTTTGCATGGACATCAAGTGCATCCACCAACAACATGGGCCCAGTGACTGTGACATGGCCAGTACCCACCACATCGCAACAACAAGTGGGACGCCGTTGCATGCACGTAAGCCCATGCCCTGATGTCACCTCCACGCACGTGTGTATGAGTAACTATAGCAGCAAACCTGTAACATGGAACTGAGATGCACTGTGCCCATGATGACAAGCGGACTGGTAGGCTAAATGTATACTGTCTGTGTCAAAGTCAGCAGCACCACAGTAATTAGCAAATGTACATTAGCACAGCAACGGCTAAGCAGTTGTAACTCTGAAGCCCACATCCCACAGCCAACAACTAATCACATGTACCCCTACACCCTATGCTATGTGTACACATGCTGAGTATATCCTCCACATGCATTTCGCTGCCAGTAGTGTTCACTATACTGCATCACAGAGGACATAAGTCCCAATACATGGCTTGAAGCAAAAATGTGTCTCTGCTGATTCATTTCACAAGTACGAATGAGAGAGGATGAGAGTGTGTGAAGTACACGGCAGTCGTGAGATGACCATGTAGTCCACTGTCATTGGATGTCAACGCAAATGAGTAGCACAACTGTGGAAGACACACATGTGTCATGTGAAGCGGGAGTTACGCATGGCTCAGGTGGGTGGGTATGACGGGTAGGTGCGCACATGCAATGTTGAAACACGCTGTGTTGGGAGGACTCAGGAACAGTACATTGGCGCTCCCTGGGAATCTGTAAAGACTACCTGTCTGGTGATGAATGTGAACTCGTGTGTGCACAACAGGCGGGCACACGATCAATGCTGCATCAAGTGTAGACGTCAGCCCACCCTCCGTGGACATGCTGGATACTGCTGTGCGTCCGCCAGGCCCTTGCCAAGGCACTCACATCCCCTGTCGACCTGGTGTATCCCCAACATTGTCCACTTGCACAGGCAATCCAGGGCACGGGATGGCAGTAGAGCATGGTGGGTGAGAGGTCATGGCGCGCTCCTCCTGGTCACATCACGCAGGCAACACATCCTCAATGTGTAGTATGGCACAAGTCAAATGGAAGTAGTGGGGGACGCACACATCACAAGCAGGAGTGACGTCACGGAAGGTGGCTCGCACCATCCCACCCATTGACAATACACCCACACACGTTACATGCCATTGCAACAGAGAAGCCAGCGCGTGCACAAGCAGCTCCAAGCTCGCCACAGAGAGGCCAAAGAGTGAATGTGTGGGGCCATGAGCTCCAGTTGGACGCGGCCTGGCCCGCTAGGGCAGCTACAGCCTCTGTGTGTTGCTGGTGGTGTATCCGGACTGCGGAGCCTGTCATGCATTGTCAATGTTGCCCGGGTCTCGAGTCGGGGCACCACGCATGTGGACGGCGTCCCGCCACTTATTATACCGTGAGACAGACCACTTGTTCAACTGGACCCACACATACACTCCTTGGCCTCTCTGGGGCGAGCTTGGAGCTGCTTGTGCATGCGCTAGCTGCTCAGGTGCAAACGCATATTGGGGTGAGCAAGGGGAGGCCATGAGGACAGTGCAAGAGATGACTGTTTGATTTTCAGCCAGTTTAAGGAATGACCCTGATGTGGTCGGAAAAAGACGTGTCTCGTGTGTATTGCAACTAGTAGATCAGCCGATGAACTTCCCATGTCTTGCATGTAGCCCCGCACCCAGCCCCGCCCACTCGACACATTAAAATGAGTACCAGCACCACATTCTACCCATTCGAAGCACTGACTGGGGGTGACAACCATTGGACAGTCTTGTGTAGTCCACCCACGCGTACATGTGGGCCCTCCATGATCCATGTCACCTGCGGCAAAGTGATGTCATGGGCAATGACGGAAGTGAGCAGAGCTGTCTGCCCCACGCACAGATGGTGCATCAGCTCAACAGACCCAGCACTCAGTGCAGCAGGGGTCACATGTGCAGGGGCAGTTGTGCCTGGTGTGAAGGCACATGCATATAGACAGCACATCGAGCAATGTGTAGCCTGCCCACATCTACTGTCCATTGTCAGGCTGACCTAGAAAAAGATCACAAGGCAACACATCTGTGTGGGTGTACCCACTGTGACCAACACTGCGCAACCATCAGCGTACTCGCCCTGTGCATGGCCCACCCCGCAACGAAGGTCACATTCAGTGCCACTATCTCTCACACACATCCCTATCACGAGTCATGGTGTGTCCAATCGACAGTGCAGAGTAAGCGCTCATCCGGGGGTCCTGAACAGGAGACACATGTAACCCACTAGGCAGTCTGTGTCGGCACCTACTGGCATTGTGCAGTCAATGTGCAGGCCAGGCCTGCTGGGACTGAGAAGGGCAGCATGGCCCCAGCCTGACTTCCACACGACCAACAAGTGCACTGAGACCTGCATTGCCAATTGTCTGTGTCACTGGATGTCTGACATGAAGTTGCCATGTACCACCACTCGGGAGGGACAGACAGGTCAAAGCGCCCGAGAGCTCACATACCCATGCCACCTGCAGTCAGCATGGTGAGCAGTGCATGTTTGAACACCACAGGCTCTGACTCATAGTGCTGCGGAGCAACGACATGTGTGTCCCCCACATGCACACCCACACACACTGCAGTTGTCTCTCACACACAACTTAC
Source organism: Calotriton arnoldi (assembly GCA_963921515.1). Lineage (NCBI taxonomy): Eukaryota > Metazoa > Chordata > Amphibia > Caudata > Salamandridae > Calotriton > Calotriton arnoldi. The sequence continues at coordinate 237,722 of CAWUFW010015565.1, forward strand.
GCAAGGATTAGCCATGTGCAGTGTGCGTGGAGCTCGGAATCCAGGTTCTCCAGCTCCTCACTGGTGAGTGGACCTGGACATGTCCTCAGCGTCATCCACGTGTAGGTGGAGTGGTGGCAGCAGCAGGTGTTGTCGAGGGGTGCCAGGCTGCAGTGCCAGGTAGCTGTGGTTATGCCTGTCCCACTCACACACACATATAACCCCCTGGGGCAGTTTCAGTGGGTACAAGCTGCTGCAATTCGTGTACCATGTCTGGCAGCTTCAATTGCAGACGTTGGCCTGCTCCCAGCTGGCCATGGACGCCTAACCTCCACAGTGGAACACGCAGGGTGCAACCGCGAGGGTCATTGGAGTTGGCCGTAAGGGCCTGGCCCATGGCAGGTTCAGTCCGCTGATGCCATGTGCACCACACAGTATAATGTGCGCAATGCATCTGCAGGTGTGGCCATGACTTGCGTGTGGGTGCAGGTCCACAATGGACAGGGCCACAACATGCTGTGTGCATAGGCAGGGACGGCCAGTGCTCAGCCTCCACATGTCTGTTGGCACATCATCATGTACACATTGGCATGGGAGCATGGGATATGCATATGCACACACATGCCATCTTTCACTATGTACATCTGCCACTTGGCACGTGCAATGTTACGTGTCACTTGTGATGTGTACTTGCAAGCACACAGCCGTGTTGGCATGGGGCTGTCAATGTGTACACCTGTCAATGTTTCTGGAGGTGTGATCCGTACAGTGCTGTACATAGGGTGCAGTAGTGACATCAATGACTGTCTCATATCCCCTCGTGCCACAGGTCCCACTTGTTTTGGCCGCTCAGCCTGTGTCCATAGCGTTGTTGGTGTGTGCCCTACACACCCAGCCTCGGAAGCAGTGTGAGGCACAGCAGCTAGTCATGTTGCCGTGGTGTTGCCGCTTGCCGCATATGCAGTCTGTTACCATCAGCATGCCTTACAAGTTATTGAGGCCTAGATCCCCATGTGCATGCTCATGGCAATGGGGTGTGTCACTGCCCATTGCTATTGGTAGGGGACCTGTGTAAGTGTATTGTGGCTGTGCTGTCCCTACTTGTCAGCTGTTCTGTCATTCAATTGCCTGCTCAGTCATTTATGTTTTGTGTATGTGAATATGCCATGTGGCGTGTTGCTTTGACATGTGTCCACTTCCATCTTTCCTAGGCGGAGACCAAACATTCATCGCCCCTACCAATTGCTGTCAGACATGGTGGATGTGGAGGTCATCCGCAAATACCGTCTGGACCGTCCCACCCTGCATCGTCTATGTGCCGTGTTGGAACCCCACCTCCGTCCTCGCAGGGTGTATCCAACAGCATTCACCCCCACGGCTAAGGTGATGGCTGTACTGCATTTCTTCGCCACTGGGTCATTCCAGCACACAGTGGGCAGTGGAGGTGGTATGTCCCAGCCCATGTTCAGCATGGTGCTCAGGGATGTACTGTCAGCCATGATGCTGTACAGGAACAGATACATCCGCTTCCCCAGGGCTCGTGAATTGGCGGCAGTGAAGGGTGCATTCTATGCCCTTGGACGGATCCCCCACGTCGTTGGTGCAATAGACTGCACCCATGTTGGCCTTGTTGCACCACAGGCCACTGAGCACCTCTACCACAACCGGAAGCACACGCACTCCCTGAATGTGCAAGTGGTGTGCCTTGCGGACATGGTGATTTCACACATGTGTGCGAAATTCCCAGGATCGGCCCATGACGCGCACATCATGCGCAACAGCATCCTACCACGTCTGATGACCGATCTGCAACCGGACCATGGCTGGATTGTTGGTGAGTATGTGGAGTAGTGTAGCGTGCTGGCTGTGCGATGCTGTCTTGTGTCCAGTTGGAATTGCAACGGTTCTCTGTGTCCCTCACACCCAGGTGACTCTGCTTACCCGAATGGGCCCTGGCTGCTCAGCCCATTACGACGTCCTGGGAGCCCAGCTGATGTCCGCTACAATGAGGCACATGGGAGGACCAGACGTGTGGTTGAGCGGACCTTTGGCCTCCTCAAGTCCAGGTTCAGATGCCTGGACCGCACCGAGGCGCACTGGCGTACTCCCCACAGAAGGTGTGCCAGATCGTTGTGGCTTGCTGCATGCTGCACAATCTGGCTATCCGCAAGCAGATCCCCCTAATTGTGGATGACGGAGATCAACCAGGGCCCCAGCCTGCAGACCAGGACAGCTCTAGTGAAGAGGACAGTGGAGAGGATGAAGCTGTGAATGTGCGTCAGCAGCTCATCGCCCGCTACTTCACTTGACGGTGAGTGTCCATGTACGACGGCTGATGTAGCTGTAGTTGTGCAGGTGAATGTGTGCTCTGTCACGGGGGCCTTTTGTTCACTGAGTGCTGTGTGTCAATGGTCCATGTCCAGGTTGGTATGCCACTGACAGTGGCTGTAGCATTGTGCCCTGTTGCTCTGTGAGATGTGTGTGCATTGCTTGTAGTTGGTGACAAGTACTGTGTGATGAGTGTGTGACACACTCATTGAATGTACTCTTGTTCTGTTTTTCACCCCTAGGTCCCTACAGCCTCTCCTGTCCTATCGACATGCCACACAGCAGATGCATTTCTGCTCATGGTGGCGATTGCACATCGTGGAATAAACCCAGGACACATTAAGCCGATTGTGATCAAGGTGTATTTATTAACAGCGGTGACATGTGATTGTGTGCAAGGTGATGACAAATGTGGTGCATGCTGTGACAATGAGTTGACGGTCATGGCTGCGTGATGGACAAGGTGTACCCATGGAGTTCTATGTCCACAGTCCAACAGACACATGCCATTCACATGGCAGTGTGGGGTAGGATCGTATTACAAGTCAATGCAGTAGGTGGTCAAGGTGGCTGGCTGACTCACTGGCGTTTGGTGCGTGCGAAGTCCTCTCTGGACACCTGTTTCCTCTTCGGACGGCCCCTTCCACGTTTGGTAGGGGGGGTGTGTTGATGTTCCGCTGGTGGTGGTTGAGGAGTGCTCACTCGCTTTGGACGCAGGGGGACGCGATGCTGCACGAGCCTGCGCCACAGCAGGTGGTGGCGGAGGTGGTGTTGCTGGCCTTGCTTGTGCCCTCCCCCCCACCACCAGCTGGCCCATGAGGGCCGCGATTTGGCCCATATGGGCGTCCATGGACCTCAACACTGCAAGGACCTCCCGCGTGTCGCTAGCCGACCTGGCCCATTCTCCTTGGGCCTCTTGATAGGCCCCAAGGACTCTGTCGATTTGCGGCAGGGCTTGGCTCCCAGGCACAGTTGGCGTTGGCCTGGCCCTGCTCCTCCTACCAGTACTGCTGCCACCGACCTGCCCACTAGCCACATTGCTCACCACGGTCCTCGCTCTGGCTCCCAGGGTGGAGCCCGACGGCCATGCCGACCCTTGCGCAGGGGCTGTGGCGAGGGATGGCGTGGTGGTGGTGGTGGTGGTTGCGGCGGTGGTGGTGGCCGCACCAGCCGTGGCAGCAGGGGTCTGTGACTGGTCAGCAGCCCTGGGTGATGGGTTGGTGGGCAGGAGGGGCCCTGGGTTGGTGGGCAGGAGGGGCCCTGGGGAGCGGTTGTGCCCTGCCACTCCAGATGGGCCTGCTGGGTGCTCCGTGTCCGGAGAGGTGTCCAGCTCCTCTACATCCATGAGTCCGGGTCGGGGGCTTGCGGACTGGCTGTGCTGGCTGCTGTCACCCTCTGCAGCATCCAGCAGTTCGGCACCTGTGGGGAGAATGAGATGGGTCATTGTGTTGCACCTAGCAAAGTATGTATTGGTTGTCTGACATTCACAGTTCATGCACTGTCGTGCACAGGTTTCCCAGTGGCGTGTGTGTGGATGTACGATGTGTGTATGCGTGGGCTAGGCAATGGGACTGTGTGATGTGGACATGTGGCATGGGACAGATTTGCAATGCCGATGGGTGTGTGTTGCTATGCTCCTACATTTTGTGGCTTGGGTGTATGCGTGCTCCAGGACCATAGACGATGTTGGGTTGAATGATGGTTTAGGGGGAAGGATGGAACACTTAGGTACGCTGATGCCAAAAGGGGTACAGCCCCTAAACGCTCTTGGGTTGGAATATGCTTTTGGGGTACATACTGTGGGTAATGGGTGCAGAACGTGACATGTGTTCTGGCAACATGACAGTGCATAGACAAAGGTGTGTGTCTGTCTCACATGCCCGGAATATCTGCTGACTGTTATCATTCATGGACATCACATTGGTAGCATTGTTGTGAGTTCGTGCTTGTTGTGTGCCACACGACGTATTGCAGATGGGCCACATCCCTTGTGTGCGTGCTACCCTGGTACATGTGCATCAGTGCTGTGCTCTTGGGGTGTTGACTATATTATGTGTGTTGTTACTCGCAGTGTGACGTGGGCTTCAGTCACTGCAGGCACATGATTTGTCATGGGCAGGTATCTTTGCATGACTACTGTATGAGGGCCAGCTGTTCGGATGACATACCTTTCATGACACTGTGGCTGAGAGATGAGATGGATGATATGTTGAATGTGCATTGTGTGCCTGTGTGTTTCATGGGTCCAGTTGTCTTTGTGTGCAATATTGTGGTTCCAAGCTGTTACTTCTAGTACGGTCTGTCTTACGTGGGCGTTGTTGTACGATGTGTGGGTGACAGGCAGTGAGGACTACATGGACAAGACTTGGATGGTGTTGCTGATGTGTGTGATGGGTGGCACAGTGCCTGCCGTGTGGGTCTGTGCTCCAGTGGGACTTGTGCATGCAGACGTGGCTCCTTAGGTGTTGCTGTATCTGTGATGGGTCATGTGGGGTTTGACTCTGTTGAACATGTCCGTGTGCACATTGGTCTCATGATTGTGACTGGGAGCAGTGCTGCGTGTTCCTCTGCTACGTGACATGTCCCATGTGTCAGTCGTAGGACAGTCCTCATGCCTACAGACGCCCCGCCCTGTACATTTTCCCACCTACAGGTTGTTTCTGAGTGCGCAATGCAATGGATGCCACATGGTACTGGGAGGGAGGGGTGCTCCACCTTGCTGGTCTGTGGGAGTGGGAGCCTGGTGGGTGTTTTACTTCAGCTGTCCCCCTCCGACCCACTGTCTTTGTGTTCCGGCTACTCACCTGTTACTTGTCGGTCAGTGCAGCTATGGCGGACACATGGATGTGGGGTGTGCTCCACCTTGCTGGTCTGTGGTAGTGGGGGCCTGGTGGGTGTTTTACTTCAGCAGTCCCCCCTCCGACCCACTGTCTTTGTGTTCCGGCTACTCACCTGTTACATGTCGGTCAGTGCAGCTATGGCAGACACATGGATGTGGGGTGTGCTCCACCTTGCTGGTCTGTGGTAGTGGGGGCCTGGTGGGTGTTTTACTTCAGCTGTCCCCCCTCCGACCCACTGTCTTTGTGTTCCGGCTACTTACCTGTTACTTGTCGGTCAGTGCAGCTATGGCGGACACATGGATGTGGGTGTGGGGAGTGCTCATTCTGGCGCATCTGGAGTACAAGGGGACCTGGTGGGAGTTGCGGTGCTGGCTGACTGTACACATGCCCCCATGGTTTTGTTAGTTGGTAGCTTTGGGCTGAGTGTGTGTGAGTGTCTGTTGCATGTGTGGGTGATGTCTTGTGTATTGTGTACTGGACATGGGGGTGTTTGTCCCTAGGAGCTATGGCATGGTGGTAGTGCATGTGATTACATGGCGGTGTGCTGGTATACGTTTGTTTGTACTTACCAGCCTCCACTCCCCTGGTAATCCGGTGAGGATCTCCGGATGTATGATGACTTGCACCTTCTCCTCCCACGCCTTGAAGGTCTTGAATAGCGCGGGATTCCCTCCACCAGTCCTGGCAGCCAGCTCTCGATTTTTGGTCTCCTTCTTCTTGACCACGCTTTTGAGGTCGTTCCACCTTTTGTTAATTTCTCCTCTGTTGCGTGGAACGTTCCCGACTGCATTGACCTGGTCTACGATCCTGCTCCACAACCGGTTTCTGGTGGATAGTGGTGTCTGTTGGACCTGGTTGCCATAGATTTGTGGGTGCACCTTGACGATCTCGTCGACCATGACTGTCAGCTCGGTGGAAGTGAACTTGGCATTCTGTGTGATGCCATGGTGTGTGTTTTGGTGTTTGTGGTGCTGGTGCGGTGTGTGGTGTGTGATGTGCAGGGGGTTTGTGTTGCCGGTGTTTGGTGGTGGTGGTGGTGGTGGTGATGGGTGTGATAGGTGCGTGTCTGTGGTGTGCTGCTGTCCTTTCTGTCTCACTGTGTTGTGTGCTTTCGTCCTCAGTTTGTAATGTTGCAGGGGGTTGTGGTCTGTGAAGGGGCTGGTTTTGTACTTACCTATGTGGGTGTGTCATGATGGTCTGTTGTTTTCAGGTGTGTTGTGGCTGGTGTTCTGGGATTTGTTGTTGATTTTTTTGTCCGGGGGGGGGTGTTTCAGGGATGTGTACTGTGTTTGGGTTTTTGTGCGTGGGTTGCTGTGTGGACTTGTTAGCCATGTTGTGTGTGTTTGTTTTCGTCAGCGGATGGTTTCTGTGCATGGACGTGGCCGCCAGGGCTTCCGCCGTGTCCATTTTCGTCACTGTTGTTTGCGCTGGCGGGCGGTGTATTTGTGGATTTTCCGCGCTCATGTCGGTACGATCCTAATTTCACGGGCGGTGTCTCGGTCGTCAGGGCGGGAGGTTTTGGCTTGTCGTGCATCTTTCCGTCCGTGGCGGGCGGATGGACTTAGACTCGGACATGTGCGGGCGGTATTTTCTGTTTATTTTCCGCCTCCGGCGGTTTTCGGTTCGCAGCATCATAATTGCTCGGTCGGTATTCAGACGGTGTAGGCGGGCGGATTTTCGCCACTGTGGTTGATGGCGGATTTTTATCCGCCCGACATCGTAATGGACACCATAGTTTTTTTAATGTATAAAAAATAATGTAAAATAAAGTAAATAATACATATAATTAAAAAACAGTTAAAATTATTAAAAAATGTTTAAAATTATAAGTAATACATATAATGTAAAAATCAATTAAACATATATATGTATAAAATATAATATATATATACTTACTTAATAATATTTATAAATAATTATTTTAATAACATAAATTGTTAAAAAACATATTAAAAATTATAAATACATATATATACACATACACCAATAATATAAATAAAAAATAAAATATATATATATAACAAATTAAAATATTACAATATTTTTAATATTTTTAAAATACATTTTACACTACATTAAAACAGTAGAGAAAATATTGGATAGCGGAGGGGATAAAATTACTATTCCCACTCCAGAGAGTGCAACAGTAGGGAAAGTGTTGGATAGCGTAAGGGTAAAAATTACTATTCCCACTCCAGAGAGTGCAACTGTAGGGAAAGTGTTGGATAGCGTAGGGGTAAAAATTACTATTCCCACTCCAAAGAGTGCAACGGTTAGGAAAGTGTTGGATAGCGAAGGGGTAAAAATTACTATTCCCACTCCAGTGAGTGCAACAGTAGGGAAAGTGTTGGATAGCCTAGGGCTAAAAATTACTATTCCCACTCCAGAGAGTGCAACACTAGGGAAAGTGTTGGATAGCGTAGGGGTAAAAATTACTATTCCCACTCCATAGAGTGCAATAGTAGGGAACGTTTTGGATAGCGGAGGGGTAAAAATTACTATTCCCACTCCAGTGAGTGCAACAGTAGGGAAAGTATTGGATAGCGGAGATGTACACATTACTATTTCCACTCCAGAGAGTGCAAAAGTAGGGAAAGAGTTGGATAGCGTAGGGGTAAAAATTACTATTCCCACTCCACAGAGGGCAACAGTTAGGAAAGTGTTGGATAGCGAAGGGGTACAAATAACTATTCCCACTGCAGTGAGTGCAACAGTAGGGAAAGTGTTGGATAGCGGAGGGGTAAAAATTACTATTCCCACTCCAGAGAGTGCAACAGTTAGGAAAGTGTTGGATAGCGAAGGGGTAAAAATTACTATTCCCACTCCAGTGAGTGCAACAGTAGGGAAAGTGTTGGATAGCGTAGGGGTAAAAATTACTATTCCCACTCCAGAGAGTGCAACAGTAGGGAAAGTGTTGGATAGCGTAGGGGTAAAAATTACTATTCCCACTCCAGTGAGTGCAACAGTAGGGAAAGGTTTGGATAGCGGAGGGGTAAAAATTACTATTCCCACTCCAATGAGTGCAACAGTAGCGAAAGTATTGGATAGCGGAGATGTACAAATTACTATTCCCACTCCAGAGAGTTCAAGAGTAGGGAAAGAGTTGGATAGCGTAGTGGTAAAAATTACTATTCCCACTCCACAGAGTGCAACAGTAGGGAAAGTGTTGGATAACGTAGGGGTAAAAATTACTATTCCCACTCCAGTGAGTGCAACAGTAGGGAAAGTGCTGGATAGCGGAGGGGTAAAATTTACTATTCCCACTCCAGTGAGTGCAACAGTAGGGAAAGTGTTGGATAGCGTAGGGGTAAAAATTACTATTCCCACTCCAGTGAGTGCAACAGTAGGGAAAGTGTTGGATAGCGTAGGGGTAAAAATTACTATTCCCACTCCAAAGAGTGCAACAGTAGGGAAAGTGCTGGATAGCGTAGGGGTAAAAATTACTATTCCCACTCCAGAGAGTGCAACAGTAGGGAAAGTGTTGGATAGCAGAGGGTTAAAATTAACATACTTATCAATTAAATAATTATTAAAATTAAATAACCAATTAATAATTAATTAATAATAAATTAATTATAAATACGAATAAATAAATATTAACAATTATTTTATTATAATTAAATTACTTCCCACCCTATTCCCCTATAAACCCACAACCTGCTCCTAAAAAAACACAATTAATATAATTATCAATTAATAAAAATTAATAATCATGTTTTAAATTAATTAATAATAAATTAGTTATAAATACTAATAAATAATTATTAATAATTGCTTTATTATAATTAAATTACTTCCCACCCTAATACCCTATAAACCCACAACCCGCTACTAAAAAAATAACACAATTAATACAATGATCTATTAATTAATAATATTAATTAATAACCAATTAATAACTAATTGATAATAAATTAATTATAAATACTATTAAATAAATATTAATTATTACTTTATTATAATTGAATTACTTCCCACCCTACTCCCCTATAAACCCACAACCCGCTCCTAAAAAAATAACACAATGTATACAATTATCTATTAAATAATGAATATTAATTAATAGCCAATTAATAATTAATAATAAATTAATTATAAATACTAATAAATAAATATTAATAATTACTTTTTTATCATTAAATTACTGCCCACCCTATTCCCCTATAAACCCATCACCCGCTCCTAAAAAAATAACACAATTTATATAATTATCTATTAATTAATTAATATTAATTAATAACCAATTCATAATTAATTAATAATAAATTAATTATAAATAATAATGAATGAAAGTTAATAATGACTTTTTATAATTAAATTACTCCCCACCCTACTCCCCTATAAACCCACAACCCGCTCCTAAAAAATAACACAATTTATATAATTATCTATTAATTAATGAATATTAATTGATAGTCAATTAATAATTAATAATAAATTAATTATAAATACTAATAAATAAATATTAATAATGACTTTTTTATCATTAAATTACTGCCCACCCTATTCCCCTATAAACCCACAACCCACTCCTAAATAAAATAACACAATGTATATAATTATCTATTAATTAATTAATATTAATTAATAACCAATTCATAATTAATTAATAATAAATTAATTATAAATAATAATGAATGAAAGTTAATAATTACTTTTTTATAATTAAATTACTTCCCACCCTATTCCCCTATAAACCCACAACACGCTCCTAAAAAATAACACAATTTATATAATTATCTATTAATTAATTAATAGTAATTAATAACCAATTAATAATTAATGAATTATAAATTAATTATAAATAATAATGAATAAAAATTGATAATTACTTTTTATAATTACATTACTTCTCACCCTATTCCCCTATAAACCCACAACCCACTACAGAACTAAAATACGCAAAAATTAGTTTACATAAAAGTATTTACTGCTAAAAATTTAACACATACATTAAAAAAAACTACACTTATACCAAAAAATTACATCACATACTTTTAACACACATACTAAAATACAGAACACTAATATAAACATCGATATTATTAACAACTATATTTTCACAAATGATATTACTGTCTTCGATATTTTAAAAAACAATATTTCTTACCTTACTGTCGATATTCTGTAGCACGATATTCTTGCAGTCGATATTCTTGACCTACGATATTTAAAACTCGATATTATGGTAGGTCGAAATTAAAAACTCGATATTCTGTCTGTGCACCATCTCAAACATAGGGAAGATGAGCTTAACTGGCTCATCCTGGAATGAGTTAAATACAAACCTGGAACTAACACAGAGAAAATCTGAAAAGAAAGGGAGACTTTTTGGATTTTTACCTTGGATACAGTCCACAAAGGTCTAAATGAAGAAATAGTTTGGATAGTTACTTGATAAGGACCCTATGTACTCAGAAGGAAAAGAAGTAGCAGTAGTGAGACTAACTCTTTGAGATCCAGTTAAGTACGACATATGCCTTGGTTGGTGAACAAATCCCCACCAGTTGTTTCATTGCACTACCTCTATATAGCCTTGGTTTGAATAGCTGTACCATTTGGAGTCCAATGATATACACACATAGCTATACCATCTATTACAATCACAAGGTTAGGCCTCTGACATCACGGACCACACAGTCACAAGCTCTGAAATACTAGATCATAGAAATGTCTTATTACACCATCATCTGCGCCCTTGAGGTTTCCATTTCTCTTCAGCTCCATCCAGGCCTGCCCACTATCTGAGTACCCCATGTGGACTTGGTACTCAGTCCTAGGACATCCAATACCATAGGGTACCCCTTGCAATAAAGACAATAAAATATTAAGCAAGCCCCTCAAGCACGAACACAGAATACACTGAGTGCAGGTTTTATAATATATACTGGTTTGAGATCCTTGATATGTACTGAGGATACTCAGACACTAACTAGGCAGCATTTACTACTTTCTTATGTCCCTGGCAAAATTGTGGCATGGCATCCCAACATGCTCCAAGATGGCGGCCAAAACAAAATCTTTTTGGGATTAGTCATACTTGGTCCACATGCCTGCACCTCTGAATCCTTAGACGACATATAGTCATACCTTTACTGTTGCTTATAACTCTTATTAGGTAAAGTTTATCCTTCTTGTTTGTATTCACATACAAGACCAGATTATGGATAACGAATGTTGAGTTTAAAATCACTACAAGATGTCGCCTATATTCGGCTGCTTGATGGGCGCTACCATGCAAGTCAGTGTGAGCGCGGACCCACATGTTGGTAATCGACTGAATATTGCACGTGTTTCATGTTTTAAATAGGGCTACATACTCTCTAAGATATAAGATAACCCCCACCCACTTTTGAGATTAATATTTAAGCAACATGGTCCTGATGAAGGTGGTTTCTAAGCCTCTCCACCGAAACGTGCGTTGACTGTGACCGTTTGTATGGGGAACTCCGCAATAGACAACACATCAGTGGAAAGTGTTTCAGACAAAACCAAACCACATAACAAAGAAAGAGTGTATGTCATATAAATAAGATTTGGAGTTTCCCATGAATTTGCATGTTCTTTGCGTATGAGTGTTGGGTCAAGTTAAGTGTTATCAATGTCAATATTTGTCTTTTGTATGTTTAAGTTATCGTATGTCACAGGAAATATTGCATTTATAGCAATTGATGCACATACATTTGTGTAAATGTTATTTACTGCTTATGAATTGTGGAATATATGTACAATTATGTAAAAAATGTATTGATGAGAACAAAAACATAGAAACTTACACTTCCAAAAATAATAAACCTTTTAGAAAAAAGAAAAATATTTATGTATAAAAACATTAATAAAATATATTTTTGAATAAGCTACTATGACCAATGAGTATATTGGGGACTTGTCCTGTATAAGAGCCTAGTTTTGGGCCGTCCATAAAGAAATATAGGTCTGACAAGAGTTTTTCTTAGATAGGGCGCCTGCCATAGCAAACTGCAATGTCCTGGGGGTTGGCACCTCGGGACATTGCAGGAACCGGCCCTGGGAGGTGGCGGTCCCCAGAGCCATCAAGGGCTCAAGGAGGGGGGCCGCGTGCCCCCCCTTCATCTTATTTAAAGGCCCGGGGAGGTGGTGGTCCCCGGGGCCGGGGGGCCGCAACGGACCCCCGCATTAGGTTAATTTTTTCCCTGGGGAGGTGGTGGTCCCCAGGGCAGTGTGGGGGGGCAGGAGCCCCCTCATACTTCTTTAATTGTTCTAGAGCCCCGGGGAGGTGGCGGTCCCTGGGGCTTGGGGGGCCTGTGAGGCCCCCATACATAATAGCAATGCCCCGGGGAGGTGGCGGTCCCTGGGGCAGCATGGGGGATGCAGGAGCCCCCCATGCCTTTAATATTTAAAAAAAGGCCCAGGGAGGTGGCAGTGCCCCCGCATGTAATCACCTTGTCCCCGGGGAGGTGGCAGTCCCCGGGGTTGCGGGGGCCCCCGTGGGCCCCTGCACTATATTTTCTGATTGTCCACTGGACCTGGCCCACCCGGGGGCTCATTAAAACAAAGCACGGGAGACCGCGCTTCGCTTTTTAAAAAAAATTTCAGCAGGATTCGCACACCCAGTGCGAATTCTGCCAATTATTTTTTTTTTATGTTTTTTTTTAGCCTGCGGGTCCCTGTGGGACCTCCTGAGCAGGCCTAGGGGGTCAGGGTGTTTCTACCCTGCCCCTTTTCTTGTTTTTTATCTTTTTTTTACTGTTTTCTTGTGACTCAGTTTTACTGAGTCACAAGATGGCTGCCATTACCTCTTGGTTTGGAGTATTGGCAGCCAATCAAAATGAAGCTCGTGATCGGGAGGGTTCGCGAATCCTCCTCGGTGTGCAGATATCGATATTTTTATTTTTTGAATTTCTCAGGCACTACTGAACAGATTTATACCACAGAGTGCCCTCTGGACCAAGAGCTACCTCTCTGCCAAATTTGGTGTAATTCCGTTCAGCAGTTTGGGCTGTAGCCGCGACAAAAGTTCCTATGGAAATTAACATGGAGAAGCGTTTTGGGACCCCCTTTTATTTGGCCCCCGCTTGACAAATCACTCCGAAACTTTCCAGACAGGAGCTGACCGGATCGGGCCATTAGTTTTGAGAATTTCACAAAGATTCGTCAAACGGCGCCAAAGATATTGACAAATCAAAAAAAACTTTTCCTATGGAAACTAGGTCCTAACTATAACTACCTACTGGTGATCGCCAGTAGGTAATATATATTATCTACGGCGGTCGCCAGTAGATAGTTATAGTTAGGACCTATTTTCCATTGGAAATCCGCAACATTCTATTCCCAATAACTTTGGCGCCGGTTGACGAATCTTCACGAAATTTTCAAAACGTATGGCCCGCTCTGGTCCGCTCCTATCTTGAAAGTTTCGGGGTGATTCGTCAAGTGGGGGCTGAGAAAAAAGGGGGGTCCCAAAACGTGTTTTCCCCATGCAATTTTCCATAGGAACCTTTAGTCGCAGCTACAGCCCGAACTGCTGAACGGAATTACACCAAATATGGCAGAAAGGTAGCCCTTGGTTCAGAATCGTGCCTTTTGGTTAAATGGTGTAAATCCGTTCAGTAGTTCCTGAGAAATTTGAAAAAGAAAACACATATATATCTGGGCGGAGCCTAACCACACATGTCATCGTGAGATCTGATTGGCTGTCAGCACTTCATCCTGGAATTGCTGGCAGCCATCTTGAACCAATATAAATGATAGTACCCCATTGAAATGCATTGTAGTGAATCGAAGATTTTGAGGGTTACCAAAAGGAGAACTATAAAGGGTGATAACAGACTTTAGTTACATTAGAATTCATTTGTTGATGGTACCATACTAATTTCAGGAATTGTGGTGTGTTCTAAGGTGATTTTACCCTGTGAAAAACCTTCTGCTGGGATATCATGAATCATGTTTGAGAAAAAACTATTTTCACATGCTTGTCCCATACAGTTTTAGAAGGTGCTCCAGAAGCTAAAATGAGAGCATATTTTCTGTAAATTCACATTATCTTTCTCAGTCATGTGAGAATGAAGTCTGACATTCTCAGTAAAACATGTACATCCAACAAGGGCAGAGACTGTCAGTTGATTCCTTTGTGTTCTACTGCAGCTTCCCAGAGTGTTCTAAAGAACAACTAGAGTGCTAACAGCCTTACTTATGACAAAAGTATGGCACACCTGAAGCCATCTTGAATGGAATAAACTGGTAACACTTAAAACATTTAATTTAAAAAGGAACAAAATGATGGGGTTCATTTTGTCATAGAAATTATGGTTAGTGCTGCAGAAAGAAAAATTAGGACATGTTTTAAGTAAGATCTCAAATATCTTCCTGTTATATTTCAACAGGAGCAGCCTGTCAGTTGATGCCTTTGTGTTCTACTGCAGCTTCCCAGAGGGTTCTAAAGAACAACTAGAGCGCTAACAGTCTTACTTATGACAAAAGTTTGGCACACCTGAAGCCATCTTGATTGGAATAAACTGGTAACACTTAAAACATTTAATTTAAAAAGGAACAAAATGAGGGGGTTCATTTTGCCATAGAAATTATGGTTAGTGCTGCAGAAAGAAAATTTAGGGCATGTTTTAAGTGAGATCTCAAATCCTCTTCTATTTCATTAGAAAATTCTGACATGCAGACTGAAACAATCACTTTCAATACCAGCAGTAGACTTCCAGTTAACTCCCTGGTGAGCAGTAGCTTTACTACAGTGATCTAATGAACAACTAGAGTGCTAACATTCTGAACTTATGGCAAATGTGTGACACATCTGAATGCCTTCTTGATGGAATCAAAGTAAAAAACTGAAAGCATTTCCTACTGAGGAGACTGCAGTGAATGATGAAATTAGGAAACTTCATGACAAATAAGTCTCCCAAGATGGCCACCAGAGAAAAAAGAGCCCAAATGTAGCACAAATATCACCCAGATGTAGCCCACATATAGCCCAATGACAGAAGTGTGCAAAACACTTTTTATTTTTAGTTTTTCTGCAGTTTTATATAGTGCAAAATGGTCAGGTATTGGAGCGTTACATCTTACTTGGACCCCTTATTGCGTATTTTGCAGGAAGTACATGAGATTGATCTTGCGAAACATTGAACTTTACGATTCTGCTAACCTGAAGTTGCTCTGAACTGGGCTTTGTAACACCCGTTTTTACCTACTGGTTTTAATTAATTCTCACTGTATTGTATTAGGAAAGAGGATTTACTGTTTTTATGTACACTTTTATGATCTATGTTTCTAAATCAGATCAAATTAAGTTTAATGAATTCTATGGCAGGATGGAGGCGAGGATTATGCATATCTTTCCTCACTTTATTTGCATAGCAGTTCAAAGAAAATGTAACACAACAATCATTAAACAAAAGACTACAACCCATGAACCATTAGGGGGTAGTCTCCAAGGCAACTATAGTCCAATCATATCACAGTCCATCGTATATAATATCGTGACGTCCCTTCCGCTTCCTCTTTCTTCACTGCTCGTCAGTTAAGTGCATTCCTTACATTCTTGGCTTAATCTGACGTTGTTGCTGTTTGTATAGCGGTTTCTTGTGCACGTTATTAGCATTATTGCCTTGGTATTGTTTCAAATTCCCTGCGCAGCAGGCTCTTGCCCGAGCGCGTTCTCCTCCTCGCAGTTTCTCCCGCTGTGTGCTCTGCGCGCGGTGAGATCCTGTCAGGCGCGTCAGCTCCGTCGAGCGCTCCCGCTGGTCTTTACGCGCGTTTGGGAATCCGGTCACTCCTTTAGTGTCCGCTTGATTCCCGACCAACCCTCGCCTAATTTTGACACCGCTATGCGGTGATTTCCCCGAACGGCCACGTTAGTGACCAGCGCCACCTGGTGGTGGTAATTGGTATTGCGCCTCAGTCTATTCTTATAACAGCTTCGGGGAAAGCCCAGCTGTGGGAGCACCGGCGAGGGGGCTGTCTTAAGTATTTTAAGGGCATTTGTTCTGTGCTCACACCCTCTGCTATCATGTCTTCTCCAGAAGACCATTTTTACTCCTCCTACCAGGAAGTGGAGGAGGAATGGCCCCCCCAACTTCTCCCTCCAGCAGTGGACCAAGCCCTCTCTCTGGCTATTTCTAGGGCGCTGGCTCCTCTTAGGGATCAGGTTGATAAGCTGGCGAAAAGCATCCCTGGGGTGTTCAGTGACCCAGATCTGGTGGTGGCGGGTCCAAGTAGCTCCCAGATGGGGAATAAAAGGGCCGTTAAGCATAACGCGGGGCACTTGGAAGGATTTGATAAACTTACGGAGACCTTCCTCAAGAGTGCGCGAACGCTAAAACAAGCACCCTGCCGGGAGGAGGATGAGCCCGGAGAAAATTGCGACACTGTCACCACTATTGTAGACCTTGACGGCGGGTTTCCCTTAGAGGGAGAGGGTGTATCGGAGGATGATTTCTCCTCCGATGAGGATAAGGACTCGGGGCGTCCCTGGCGTCCAGAGTCCCACTCATCTCAGTCCCCAGTTGGGGACGGGGTCCACCCGGACATGTTCGAGCCTACCCAAATTTACCATCCTAGGTCGGCAGAGTGGACACCTGACGCCAAAGTGGCAGAGTATGTGGTGGGGAAAATCCATCAACCCCTTGAAAGGGAGGTCAGGAATAGGATGAGGGGAGAATGCCCGAGGCCCTCACTGAAGGGGAAGGTGGCACACACGCCTAAAATTGATGAGAAACTATGTACCTTTTTCTCCAAGTATATGAGGGATCCCAAGAAAGGAATTGATAGGTCTTGGACGTGGTAGGGCCTTTGACCCAAATTATTCAATTGACGGAGCGTTCCAAAGAGTCAGGATCCCCTTTGTCCAGGGATATTGTGGCTGGTTGGGCGCACTACCCTAAACCATAAAACATTACCCCCTCCACTACCCAAACACCACTGCACTACCCTAAACCCTAAAACACTACCCCCAGCACGACACCCTACACTACCCAAACATAACTGCACTACCCTAAACACTAAAACACTACCACCAGCACGACTCCCTACACTACCCAAACACCACTGCACTACCCTAAACCCTAAAACACTACCCCCAGCACGACTCTCTACACTACCCAAACACCACTACACTAAACCCTAAATATACCCCCAGCATGACCTCCCACACTACACAAACAACACTGCACTACCCTAAACCCTAAAACACTACCCCAGCACAACCCCCTACACTACCCAAACACCACTGCACTATCCTAAACCCTAAAACACTAACCCCAGCATGACCCCCTACACTACCCAAACACCACTGCACTACCCTATACCCTAAAACACGACCCCTACACTACACAAACACGACTGCACTACCCTAAACCTAAAACACTACCCACAGCATGACCCCCTTCACTACACAAACAGAACTGCACTGCCCTAAACCCTAAAACACTACCCCAGCACTACCCTCTACACTACCCAAACACCACTGCACTAACATAAACCCTAAAACACTACCCCCAGCACAACCCCCTACACTACACAAACACCACTGCACTACCCTAAACCCTAAAACACTACCCCCAGCATGACTCCCTACACTACCCAAACACCACTGCACTACCCTAAACCCTAAATCTACCCCCAGCACGACCCCCTACACTACCCAAACACCACTGCACTACCCTAAACCATAAAACACTACCCCCAGCATTTTATTTGAAAAGTTTTATAAAGCGCGAACAAGACCCAACCGGGTATCAGAGCGCTGTACAAAGAGGAAAGCTGACGTATACGTACAGAGACAATATAAATACACTTACAAAAAGGAAATATGAGAGGAACCGGAAGCAAAAAGTAAATGAGGGTGCTAGGGGAAGAGTAGGTAGCAAGTGAACAAACAGGTAACAGCCCACCTAGATGAGGCCAAGCAGTTTCATCATCGACTTACTTCAAAGACAAACGAAATAAGTTTAAACCCCCAGTAGAAAAGATTGTCAAGCAGTTTCATCATCGACTTACTTCAAGGACAAACGAAATGAGTTTAAACCCCAGTAGAAATGATTGTCAAGCCCAAGATTCAAACATAAAGTGAAAGTAAATTGTTAAGCATACAATAAAACACCCAAGCACACCCCATAAGGCAACATGAGAGGAACCTGAGGCATAAAATAAATGAGGACGCTAGGGAAGAGTAGGTAGAAAATGAACAAACAATAAACAGCCCACCCAGATGAGGCCGAACAGTTTCATCATCGCCTTACTTTAAAGACAGCTGAGATACGTTTTAAACCCCAAGTGAGAATGATTGTCAAGCACGAGTTACAAACATAAAGTGAAAGTAAATTGTCAAGCATACATTTCAACACAACAAAGTAAAAATGCTTGTCGAGAATGCAAGGTAATTGACTAGCAAATGATATGGAGGCTATTGTTGATGCAGTTCTTCCAATAGTAGCCATTTGACCTGTTTTTTTAATGAGGCAGTCGAAGGGTTGGTTCTGATCTCTGTTGGTAGGGCATTCCAAATTCTTGGAGCCAGCCCTGAGAAGGTACGATTGTAGGTTCTTTTTTTATTGAATTTCGGTGGTTTCAGTAGTAGGGTATTGGAGCTTCTTAGGTTTCTTCTGGATCCGGAGAGCTCAAGTTTTTTTGCCAGGTAAACGGGGCTATTGAAATGTATAGCTTTATGTGTCAGGCAGGCTATCTTGAAGCGGATCCTAGCTTCAATGGGGAGCCAGATAAGCTGGATTAAGTCAGGTGTGATATGATCATGCTTTCTTGAACCTGTGATTAGTCTGGCAGAGGCGTTCAGAGTAGCTCTTAGCGGCGCTAACCTAGATTTAGGAAGACCAGCTAGGGTCACCAAGCCATATTCTACTCGTGATATAACTAAGGATTGGACTGCTTATTGCATGTCTTCTGGAGGTAGGAACGGTTTGATTTTCCTAAGAGTGTTGAGCTGATGGTTAGCACTCTTAATGGTTGCACTGATGTGACCTTGCATGTTTAGAAATGACCCCCTACACTACACAAACACCACTGCACTACCCTAAACCCTAAAACACTACCACCAGCATGACCCCCTACACTACTCAAACACCACTGCACTACCCTAAACCCTAAAACACTACCCCAGCACGACCCCCTACACTACCCATACACCACTGCACTACCCTAAACCCTAAAACACTACCCCCAGCACGACCCCTACACTACTGCACTACCCTAAACCCTAAAACACGACCCCCAGCACGACCCCCTACACTACCCAAACACCACTGCACTACCCTAAACCCTAAATCACTACCCCCAGCACGACCCCCTACACCACCCAAACACCACTGCACTACCCTAAACCCTAGAAAAGAAACCCCCACCCCATGCCCAATCCCCCTTACCTCTCACTCCTCATTGTTCCTCTCTCCTCGTGGTTCCTGCTTCACGTCATCTCTGAGAGGCGGTGCACGTCGTTGTGAGGAAACGGAACAGCCTCTGTTTCCTTACAATGACATGGATCATCTACATGTTTTTTAGAACGCATGGTCATTTACCATACATACCTTTACAACAAAATTCGTTGTAAAGGCATGCCTGGTAAATGACCATGCGTTCTAAAAAAATGCGTAGTAATGACTTCGTGATGTACAACGCATGCGTGGTAATGCATGCGTTGTAATGGTATTGCAAAGTAAAAAAGTCGTTGTAACGGCTGTTTACCGATCGAAGCTGGCCCCTGTTCTTTAGTGAGACGTTTATTTGATTAATTAGGAGAAAGGAATGTAGTATTTTTACCGAAAAGTGCATTCCCGGCTGTTGTATTGTGAAAGTGTCCATGTGGCCTGGTTTCACTTCCGCTGAGAGAGTGGAAGAGTCTGTTTGGATCTAAAGGGGTTCTGTTGTTGGACAGGGCCGGCGCGACATGTCATCAGAAAACATAGCTAATGGAAAGCGTCCTCCCTGAAGTGTGGAGCAGTGCCATGAGAGGTCAACGAGTGTGCGTCCCACCGCAGTATGACCGTACAGCGTGACCCATGTGCTGCCTCCAGGGTACGGGAGGCAGAAGCGGCATTGCAGGTCCTCTTGAAGACCGTTGTAGCACTAATTCTACATTTTGGTACTAGGGCATTTTAACTTCGTTGTTCCTGCCAGATACAAGAGAAGATCCTGTGTTATTCAGTGCCCTCGTTACCTTTTTTGTGGGTTGTGGTGCTTGTCACTTCGCTGCCCCGCCGGTGCACACGACTGGGCACCCCACCTCGTGTGCCATCTGCAGGGCCTCTGCCCTCGGATCACTGGTTTCGGTTTCTGGAGTGGCAACATAAACAGTTGCTCCCAAAGGACTAGCCTGAACACTTAGGTGAGTATCCCCTGCACCAGCATTCCACGGAAATTATTTCCTAGCTCTCCCACGTCAACGAGCACGGCTCCGCTCGCGACACCGTATGACATCATCGGAGCCATAAGAGGACCTCGTCGGCGTGCTGATGTCAGTTCCACCCATTTTTTACATGCCACCGAGGCAAACAGGGGACCGAGACATTTTCACATGTATACATAGTATAATAAATATATATATATTCACTGAAAAAACCATAGGTTTCAGGCACGTTATAGTTAGAAATTATCATTTAAAAAACCTTAGAAATTCACTGAAAAAACCATAGGTTTCAGGCACGTTATAGTTAGAAATTAGCATTTAAAAAACCTTAGAAATTCACTGAAAAAACGATAGGTTTCAGGGCCGTTATAGTTAGTTGGACATTTCACTCGTACAAAACCATAGAAATTCCCCGTTATAGTTAGTTCAGCTAACTATAACTCGCGTGCATCCGCAATGCACTGCTGATGACGTCACATATTACATCACTCATGACATGGTCAGTGACATCACTCATGACATCACTGATGACATCTCAAATGACATCACTGATGACATCATCCAGTAAATGTGTGTTTTTCTGAAAATTAAATATGTTTTATATATGTATATCTCAAGGTCGATGGAAGAATAAATGGGTATATAAGTGTCTAAATGGATGATTTCTTTTTGTAAAATTGATTGTATAACTGACTAAGTGTATCTTAGTGAATACATGGGTTAGTGAGTAATGTTTAAATATGAAAATATCTGTATCAGTCTCTCACTTTGTGTATAAGTGGCTGCATGGGTTGGTGAGTAGCTACATGAGTGTCTATATGGGTTATTAGTTGGTTTTTGAGTATCAGTATGAGTGTCTGAGTGTCTGTATGGTTCGGTGGGGGGTATTACTTAGTGCATAGATGCATGAATGAGTGACTCACTGTTTGTATGTGTTGAAGACAGCATGTGTGCAGGACTGTATAGGTGGATGAGTATGTGTATGGGTGTGTTAGTGAGTGAATGACTGTCTCAATAGTGTCTTTATGAGTAACTACATATGTTTTAAACTAGTATATGTGAGTATTGGTGTATATAAGTGAGTATATGTGAGAGTGAGAGATTGGAAGAGTTCCTGTACAAATAAGTAGGTGTTTCTATAAGTGATTGTTTAAGAGAGTAAGTATGTGTAAGTTTCTGTAGAAGTAAGTGTGGTAGTGTGTGTATAACTGTATATGCAAGTAAATGGATGTTTGATACTTTGTTTGCATGTGTGACTATGTATGTGAGTAACTATGGATGAGTGGCGGTGTGTAACAGGATGTATAGGTGTATGAGTACATATGATGAGTGAGTACATGTATGAGTGACTGTATAGGGACTGTTGGTGAATGAGTGGATGTGTGTGTAGCTCTTGGAATTACTGAATAGGTGTGTTGTAACTGGTATTGGTATGTCCATTGTTTTGAAACTGTTAGTTTGTATTTTTGAGTGTGTGTATCAAAGGTTATATTAGGGTGAGAGGAGGTCTGCCACTCTATCACAAGGATGATGTGATCAGTGATGTCATCAGTGATGTCATTTGAGATGTCATCAGTGATGTCATGAGTGATGTCACTGACCATGTCATGAGTGATGTAATATGTGACGTCATCAGCAGTGCATTGCGGGCGCGCGAGTTATAGTTAGCTGAACTAACTATAACGGGGAATTTCTATGGTTTTGTACGAGTGAAATGTCCAACTAACTAAATGCTAATTTCTAACTATAACGTGCCTGAAACCTATGGTTTTTCAGTGAATATATATATATATATATATATATATATATATATATATATATATATATATATATATATATATTATCTACTGGCGGTCGCCAGTAGATAGTTATAGTTAGGACCTATTTTCCATAGGAAATCCGCAACATTCTATTTGAAATAACTCTCTTGCCGGTTGACGTATCTTTGCGAAATTTTCAAACTTTGTGGGGCGCTCCGGTCCGCTCCTACCCTGAAAGGCTTGGGGGATTCGTCAAGCGGGGCTGAGAAAAAGGGGGTCCCAAAGCGCGTTTTCCCCATTCATTTTCCATAGGAAACTTTAGACACGGCTACAGCCCGAACTGCTGAACGGAATTACACCAAATTTGGCAAAGAGGTAGTTCTTGGTTCAGAAAGAACCCTTTTGTTAAATGGTGTAAATCCGTTCAGTAGTTGCTGAGAAAATCAAAAGTAAAAGTACATATATATCTATGGGCAAGGAGGATCCGCGCACCCTGAGCGCACCCTGCGCGCACCGTCCCGATCACGAGCTGCATGCTAATTGGCTGTCAGCTGGCTGTCAACATTCCGATTCAGGAAATGTTGGCAGCCATTTTATCCCTCGGTAGAACCGAGGGACAGAAACAAGTGTGCAAAGCGCACAAAGGGGCAGGGTAGAAACACCCTGACCCCTAGGTCTGCTCAGGGGTCCCATAAGGACCCCTGGGCAGAAAAAGCATTTTTTTAAAAAATCGGCAGGATGCGCTCAGGGTGCGCGGATCCTGCCGATTAGAAAAAAAGAAGAAGAAACAAGTGCGCAAAACGCACAAAGGGGGCAGGGTAGAAACACCCTGACCCCTAGGTCTGCTCAGGGGTCCCACAAGGACCCCTGGGCAGAAAAAAGCATTAAAAAAAAAAAAAATCGGCGGGATGCGCTCAGGGTGCGCAAATCCCGCCGAGAAACATCGAAGCGCGGTCTCCGCGCTTCGATGCAAATTGCACCCGGGTGGCCCAAGTCCCGGGGGCATGCGAGGGTGGGTTTATTGTTTATATGGGGGCCTCTAAGGCCCCAAGCCCGGGGACCGCCACCCCCAGGGCTTAATAAAAAAATGGTGCGGGAGGGCTCTCCTGCCCTCCCGCAGCCCAGGGACCGCCACCCCCGGGGCTTCTTTTTAAATTTTTAATAATGTGTGGGGGCTCCAGCCCCCACACGCCCGAGACCACCACCTCCCGGGGCACATAGAAAATAAATGTGGGGGTCCGTTACGGACCCCAGAGCCCAGGGACCACCACCTCCCGGGGCAGTGCAATTCAAGGGAGGGGGCCGCGCGGCCCCCTCCTGGAGCCCTTGATGGCCCTGGGGACCGCCACCCCCAGGGCCGGCTCCTGCAGTGTCCCGGGGTGCCTACCCCGGGACACTGTAGTTTGCTATGACAGGACGGGAGCCTCGCGGCTCCCGTCCTGTCATAGCTAAACTTAGTTTGCATTTTGAAAGAGAGAGCAGGTTTGAAACCTGCTCTCTCTTTCAAAATGCAAACTAACTGCTTTCCACATGGGGAGCAGCATGTTAGCTGCTCCCCATGTGGAAAAGCAATGCCGGCTTCGCGCAGGAGGCGGGGAGCCGGCTGGGACTGTGGGGGGATTGGGGACCCCCACAGTCCCCAACCAGAGGCCAGGCCCCGGGGATTTGGTCCCCGGGGCCATAAGTGGCCAGGGAGGGGGCCACGCAGCCCCCTCCTCAAATACATTTTTTTTTTTAAAAAGGGCAAGGCCGGCCCCGGGGATGGGGTCCCGGGGCCTTAAATGGCCTGAGGAGGGGGCCACGCAGCCCCCTCCAAAATAATAAACAAAAATCGAGGGCATGCCCCGGGGATGGGGTCCCGGGGCCAATACAGAGCCCAGGGAAGGGGGCCACGCGGCCCCCTTCCCGTTTTTTTTTATTTAAAAAAAAATGCACAGGCCCCGGGGGATGGGGTCCCCGGGGCCAAAAGTGGCCAAGGGAAGGGGAGCACGCAGCCCCCTCCCATTAAAAAATTAGAAAAAAACGACCGGCATTGTGCCGGAGGCCCGCCCCCTCCCTGCAGTACTCTGCAAACGCGCCCCCTGGCGCGTTTAAGAAGGGAAGTAATTTCCCTTGAATACTGGGGGTCCCTGGGGCCAACTAGCCCACCAGGAACCTCCAGTATGCGCCAGGGGCTGCGTTGCAGAGAGGTGTACAGAGGCCATGCCCCTTTTACACCTCTCTGCAACGCAGCTCTGTGGCGCTTTTAGAAGTACATGGTGGGCTAGTTGGACTCCAGGGACCCTCAGGATTCAAGGGGACTTAATCCCCCAACTTAAAACGCGCCACGGGGCGCGTTTGCACAGTGGTGAAGGGAGGGCGGGGCTTCAGGTGACATGTGAGCAAACAGGCCCGTGGCGCGTTTTAAGATGGGGAATTAAATCCCCTTCAATCCTGAGGGTCCCTGGGGGCCAACTAGCCCAACAGGTACGTCCAGAAAGCGCCACAGAGCTGCATTGCAGAGAGGTGCAAAAGGGGTGTGGCCTCTGAACACCTCTCTGCAACGCAGCTCCCTGGCGCATACTGGAGGTACAGGGTGGGCTAGTTGGACCCCAGGGACCCTCATGATTCAAGGGGACTTAATCCCCCAACTTAAAACGCGCCACGGGCGCGTTTGCACAGATGTCACCTCAGGTCCCGCCCCCTCCCTTCACCATTGTGCAAATATTCCTCTAAAATCAGCCGAACTACGAATTCCTATTTACTCACCTGTTATCAGGAGAGACCTCAGTGCTGCATCTTTCAGCCCAGTACTGATCCTGAAAAGTAATTTTAACCGTACTTACCAGGAACTTGAATTTCCTTCCATAGGCTAACATTGACTGGTTTCACTTGGAAATTCTTCTAAGTGTGGAGTTTTGGAACTTTATAATATTCCTCTAAAATCAGCCGAACTACGAATTCCGATTTACTCACCTGTTATCAGGAGAGAACCCAGTGCTGCATCTTTTAGCCCAGCACTGACCCTGAAAAGTAATTCTAACCGTACTTACCAGTAACTTGTATTTCCTTCCATAGGAATCCATTGTCTGGTTTCACTTGGAAATTCTTCTAAGTGTGGAGTTTTGGAACTTTATAATATTCCTCTAAAATCAGCCGAAATACGAATTCCGATTTACTCACCTGTTATCAGGAGAGACCTCAGTGCTGCATCTTTCAGCCCAGTACTGATCTTGAAAAGTAATTTTAACCGTACTTACCAGTAACTTGAATTTTCTTCCATAGGATATCATTGTCTGCTTTTTGCTGAAAAAGTTTCTAAGTGTCGATTTTTGAAACATACAAATATTCCTCTAAAATCAACCGAACTACGAATTCCGATTTACTCACCTGTTATCAGGAGAGACCTCAGTGATGCATCTTTCAGCCCAGTACTGATCCTGAAAAGTAATTTTAACCGTACTTACCAGTAACTTGAATTTCCTTCCATAGGATATCATTGACTGGTTTCACTTGGAAATTCTTCAAAGTGTGGAGTTTTGGAACTTTATAATATTCCTCTAAAATCAGCCGAAATACGAATTCCTATTTACTCACCTGTTATCAGGAGAGACCTCAGTGCTGCATCTTTCAGCCCAGTACTGATCTTGAAAAGTAATTTTAACCGTACTTACCAGTAACTTGAATTTCCTTCCATAGGATATCATTGTCTGCTTTTTGCTGAAAAAGTCTCTAAGTGTCGATTTTTGAAACATACAAATATTCCTCTAAAATCAACCGAACTACGAATTCCGATTTACTCACCTGTTATCAGGAGAGACCTCAGTGATGCATCTTTCAGCCCAGTACTGATCCTGAAAAGTAATTTTAACCGTACTTACCAGGAACTTGAATTTCCTTCCATAGGCTAACATTGACTGGTTTCACTTGGAAATTCTTCTAAGTGTGGAGTTTTGGAACTTTATAATATTCCTCTAAAATCAGCCGAACTACGAATACCGATTTACTCACCTGTTATCAGGAGAGAACCCAGTGCTGCATCTTTTAGCCCAGCACTGACCCTGAAAAGAAATTCTAACCGTACTTACCAGTAACTTGTATTTCCTTCCATAGGAATCCATTGTCTGGTTTCACTTGGAAATTCTTCTAAGTGTGGAGTTTTGGAACTTTATAATATTCCTCTAAAATCAGCCGAAATACGAATTCCGATTTACTCACCTGTTATCAGGAGAGACCTCAGTGCTGCATCTTTCAGCCCAGTACTGATCTTGAAAAGTAATTTTAACCGTACTTACCAGTAAATTGAATTTCCTTCCATAGGATATCATTGTCTGCTTTTTGCTGAAAAAGTTTCTAAGTGTCGATTTTTGAAACATACAAATATTCCTCTAAAATCAACCGAACTACGAATTCCGATTTACTCACCTGTTATCAGGAGAGACCTCAGTGATGCATCTTTCAGCCCAGTACTGATCCTGAAAAGTAATTTTAACCGTACTTACCAGTAACTTGAATTTCCTTCCATAGGATATCATTGACTGGTTTCACTTGGAAATTCTTCAAAGTGTGGAGTTTTGGAACTTTATAATATTCCTCTAAAATCAGCCGAAATACGAATTCCGATTTACTCACCTGTTATCAGGAGAGACCTCAGTGCTGCATCTTTCAGCCCAGTACTGATCCTGAAAAGTAATTTTAACCGTACTTACCAGTAACTTGAATTTCCTTCCATAGGATATCATTGCCTGCTTTTTGCTGAAAAAGTTTCTAAGTCTCGATTTTTGAAACATACAAATATTCCTCTAAAATCAACCGAACTACGAATTCCAATTTACTCACCTGTTATCAGGAGAGACCTCAGTGATGCATCTTTCAGCCCAGTACTGATCCTGAAAAGTAATTTTAACCGTACTTACCAGTAACTTGAATTTCCTTCCATAGGATATCATTGACTGGTTTCACTTGGAAATTCTTCAAAGTGTGGAGTTTTGGAACTTTATAATATTCCTCTAAAATCAGCCGAACTACGAATTCCGATTTACTCACCTGTTATCAGGAGAGAACCCAGTGCTGCATCTTTTAGCCCAGCACTGACCCTGAAAAGTAATTCTAACCGTACTTACCAGTAACTTGTATTTCCTTCCATAGGAATCCATTGTCTGGTTTCACTTGGAAATTCTTCTAAGTGTGGAGTTTTGGAACTTTATAATATTCCTCTAAAATCAGCCGAAATACGAATTCCGATTTACTCACCTGTTATCAGGAGAGACCTCAGTGCTGCATCTTTTAGCCCAGCACTGACCCTGAAAAAGTCATTCTAACCGTACTTACCAGTAACTTGTATTTCCTTCCATAGGAATCCATTGTCTGGTTTTCAGCAGAAAAGTTTCAAAGTGTCGATTTTCACAAACTACAAA
Source organism: Calotriton arnoldi (assembly GCA_963921515.1). Taxonomy (NCBI): domain Eukaryota; kingdom Metazoa; phylum Chordata; class Amphibia; order Caudata; family Salamandridae; genus Calotriton; species Calotriton arnoldi. The sequence goes on from CAWUFW010015565.1 coordinate 265,371, forward strand.
TATTCCTTAAAAATCGCCTGTATAACTTAAACGCATTCTTTCAACTGTTTACAGGAGATGCACCAGTGCTGGATCCAGGATCCACCACTGAGTAAGAAAAAGTAACGATAACACTACTTACCTGCTAAGTGAATTTCCTGCCATAGGATAACATTGGTGATTCCATGAACTGTAAAAATGATAGGTTTCAGGCACGTTATAGTTAGAAATTAGCATTTAAAAAACCTTTGAAATTCACTGAAAAAACCATAGGTTTCAGACACGTTATAGTTAGAAATTAGCATTTAAAAAACCTTTGAAATTCACTGAAAAAACCATAGGTTTCAGGCACGTTATAGTTAGAAATTAGCATTTAAAAAACCTTTGAAATTCACTGAAAAAACCATAGGTTTCAGACACGTTATAGTTAGAAATTTGCATTTAAAAAAACTTTGAAATTCACTGAAAAAACCATAGGTTTTAGGGACAGTTATAGTTAGTTGGACATTGCACTTGTACAAAACCCGTGAAATTCCCCGTTATAGTTAGTTCAGCTAACTATAACTCGCGCCCCGCAATGCACTGCTGATGACGTCACATATTACATCACTCATGACATGGTCAGTGACATCACTGATGACATCACTGATGACATCACTGGTGACATCATCCATGTGATAATTTCATTCATCTTCTCACACCCTAATATAACTTTTGATACACCCACTGTAAATTACAGACTGCCATTCTCAAAACCATAGACACTCCAACACCAATAACTACATACCCACTCACTGATTCTTAGGTCTACATACACATCCACTCACTCACCCGTACAGTCACTCATACTTACGGTCACTCAGTACAGGACTATCATATGCACTCATACACCTACATAGACACTCACACACCGCCACTCATCCATAGAGGTACTCACACACCTAGTCAGTCATGCAAATAATTAATCACACTGCCATTTACTCACCTATACAGTTATACACACACCAGCTCAGTTACTCATACAAATACTAGCACATTCTTACGCTCTTATACAATCACTGATACAAGCACACACTCATCCATACAGTCACTCTCACAATCACAATCACACACTCTCGCTTATAGCTATTTATATACTCCAACACACACATATACTGCCTTTCACATATGTAGTTACTCACACATGTACCACTGAGATATACATTCACTCACTAACACACCCATACACACACTCACCCACCCATACAGTCCATCACAGATGCACTCTTGAAACCATGCACCCAGTGAATCACCCACTGATACATCTATGTGCAGCCACACTCCCCATCCACACAAACACTCAGGCACCCATACAGATACTCAGACAACCAATCAATAACACATAGACACTCATGTAGCTATTTACAAACCCATGCAGCCACTTACACACCAACAGACAGACGGATAAAGACATTCACACAGTTTAGTCACTAACCCATGCATTTAGTAAGATACGTTTAATCACTCACTTATAGAGTCAGTCACGCACCTACTAAATCATCCATCCAGACACTTATACACCCACTCATTATTCAATACACCTTGGCATATATATTAAACATATTTAAACTTTATAGAAACACACAGTCACTGCATGATGTCATCAGTGATGTCATTTGAGATGTCATCAGTGATGTCATCAGTGATGTCACTGACCATGTCATGAGTGATGTAATATGTGACGTCATCAGCAGTGCATTGCGGGGCGCGAGTTATAGTTAGCTGAACTAACTATAACGGGGAATTTCACGGGTTTTGTACGAGTGCAATGTCCAACTAACTATAACTGTCCCTAAAACCTATGGTTTTTTCAGTGAATATATATATAGGGACAGTTATAGTTAGTTGGACATTGCACTCGTACAAAACCCGTGAAATTCCCCCGTTATAGTTAGTTCACTTTGGTTTTTCAGTGAATATATATATATATATATAGAGAGAGATTTTTGTCCAGGGGCTACAATGCTAATATCATTGATGCAGCCATAAGAAAGACAAAATCATTATCAAGATCGACGGCACTGACTACCAGCCAACAGCACACTGAGACACAAATTCGATCAGAAGGCAATATGGACCCTCCTAGATTGATTCTGACATATAACCGTCAACATGGGGCCATAAGAAAAATTGTCAACAAGAACTGGGCATTGGTTCGCAATGACCCAGTAATAGGCGGATCATTACCTAAAGCCCCCAGTATTACATACAGAAAGGCACGATCCATGAAAGATATGCTAGTTAAAAGTAGCCCTGAGTTATTTACTAGAAGTAATTGGTTGCAAGCGGTAAATGGCTTTGTTAAATGTTCTACATGTAAGGCTTGCAGATATGGAAAGAACAGGTCCACCTATAAGAGTCCTTTCCATCAACAGCCAGTTAAAATATCGAAAAAATTGTCTTGCAAAACTGAATTTGCAATCTATGTGCTGGAGTGTTCTTGTGGCCTGCAATACGTGGGTAGTACCAGGTTGCAGGTCCACAAAAGGATACTCCAGCACATGAGGGCAATTACCAACAATGATGCTTCATATCCAGTGGCTAGACATTTCAAAATCAAACATGACAGCAGTTTGGACCAACTAAGTTATTTTGTGATAGATATGATCCCACCCCTTAGACGTGGAGGTAATCGAGAAGCTTTATTAAGAAAATTAGAGACCAGATATATCCTCGAGTTGGACACTAAGGTACCCTATGGGCTCAACTCAAGTGAGGATTTTTATACATGTCTGTGATTCCTCAGAAGATTATATGTACACACTGAAAAGTAATTTTATATAGTTTGCCTCAGTAAATTTAATTTTATCCACATAGTTTTTAATTCACTCTTTTTATTGGCACCAGCACTTTAGGTTTTATGAGATAGAGATTACTAGCACAACCCACTAGGGTGAGATGTTCGCATACAGCCATGATAGATTTACGGCAATAGATTTTACCTAAGTTCTATACACCTCTAATTTTAATTATTTATTTGTAAAATAAATAAATGAATTTTGATACAATATTTATATATTTTATTTGTTAATTGAACAAAATTGATAATGTTGTAACAGTTCAAACAGTACCAGGCCAATGCTGGGGAGTATGCCCACTGGGGCTCTATTCTTCTTTCCAATGGAATACAAATATGTGAGGTATCGTAGTTTAGTTAGGCAGTCTAAGGGCGCCAGCTTGGGTTGCCCTGGACGCCATTTTTAAGATCAAAGGTGCCTGGGGAATACAATTTAGAGGAGTAAGAATTATATAAGCATTGTGAAAAGTAACAAGTTATTGGGTATCTCTACATGCCAAAATTAAATGTACTGTATGTTTGCAAATCTTAAGTAAAAATTTGAAAATGTTTTTTTTTAAAAATTTAAAGTAATGATTGAGATCGCTAAGTAGTTTCTTTATGTCTATTGTAGTTTTGGAGTTTTTTAACACGTGGTATAGCACTGTCACTTTAAAAATGGGAAGTCTTGCCTCAATGCGTCATGTGATCAAGGCCCCTGGAGGGCTGAAACGCGTCATGGCGGATGTGCTGTAACTGAAGAATAAATACCTGCACAACAATCTGGGTCCGTGTTTGTCCTTCTGTAACGAGGAGATTTTGGGACAAAATCTTTGCATATATATATATATATATATATATATATATATATATATATATATATATATATATATATATATATATATATATATATGTCCAACAAAATGTCCACCAGGTACATGCCAAACTCACAGGCGTGTGCCTCTGATCGTGAGGGTGGACTCACGTAAATATGAACAATATGTTTCAACGAAACAGACTCTGAGCACTTACGGGCAGTTGATTCCATTTATTTAAGCAGATGCGTTTCAGCGAGTAGCATTTCTCAATGCATAATAATATATTAAGTGTGGTCAATCACGTTCTTCTCCTTTATATTTTGAAAAGTAACATGAGTTGTTCCTCCTGGGAAATTAGAATGAGGCAAAGGAAAGAGGACTGTTGCCATCATAGTCGCTATACTTAATTTCTAGCCTCCATATTTGCATGGTAAATTTCTCAAATAATCCAAATTGAGATGCCTGCATGTTAACAATAAAAATAATTAATTACAGATATTCATTTATTCATATTTCCTCAAAACGAAAAAAAACCTTCAGGTATTTAGTCATGTTCTCTTATGCAAACAGGCACAATCAGTTGAGTCCTCCTGCTAAATATCTGCCCCGAATGGGCTCACACAGACCCCAGGCATCATATTATTGCACATCCAGAGATGATATACCTGGGATATATCCCTCGCCTTGCCAGCGTATATCAAAGTCATTGTACCTCAACACAGCGGGTGTCGGTCCGATGACCTCAGTCCCCCAAATTAAATATTTTGCGATACTTGTCGGCTGCCAAGCACCTCCTTTGTTTTCAATGCTGGCCGTTCAGGAACTGCCAATTACAATGGCCAACAAAATGTCCACCAGGTAGATGCCGAACTCACAGGCGGGTGCCTCCGATCATGAGGGTGGACTCACGTAAATATAAACAATACGTTTCAACGAAACAGACTCGGAGCACTTGCGGGCAGTTAATTCAATTTATTTAAGCAAACCCGTAGCTTTCTCAATGCATAATAATAAATTAAGTGTGCTCAATCACGTTCATTTCCTTTATATTTCAAAAAGTCACATGAGGTGTTCCTCCTGGGAAATTAGAATGTGGTAAAGAAAAGACGACTGTTGCCATCATAGTCTCTATACTTAATTTCCAGTCACCATATTTACATGGTATAGTTCTCAAATAATCAGAATCAAGATACCTGCGTGTTAAGGATAAAAATTATTAATTACAGATCTTTCCTCAAAACAAATAAAACACTGCAGGTATTTAATCATGTTCTTTTACCATGCAAATATGGTGGCTGGAAATTAAGTATAGAGATTATGATGGCAACAGTCCAGAAACTGTGCTGTTTGTGATATGGTATAAATCCGTTGAATAGTTTTAAAGAAATAAAGGTACAAAAATAACAGTTAGGTTTGAGGGGCTCTAGTAACAGTCTCTCAAGCTCATCCTAAAGAGTCTTCTGATTTGCCTAGGGGCTTTTTTCCTTTGCGCAACCTTGCTACTGTGGGAGTGATGCTCCCCTGGGCGAGTGAGCACTCTAAATGGCTGGCCATAACATGAAAGAAAATGTTGTGACAGCCATTACAGAACACGTGGGAAAATAAATGGCCATTTCTTTTACTTTTAAATGACCCCTGGAGGTGGGCCAGGTCCTGGGTTTAATTTAGAATATTATTTGAGGATAGAAGGGTGTGTGAACCCTTCCCCCTCCCCGAGCCGATTTCAGTCCCGGGGACACCAACCCCCAGCGCCTGCTGTGAAAAAGAATGGGGAGGAGCGCTGAAATATAATAATAAACTACTAAACAGAACTACATCAAATCACAAAAATGCAGGCTTTCTGGGTAAATATCTAGCTTTCTGCTACATTTGATGTGATTCTGGTTAGCTGTTTGTGCTGTAGCATTGTTTAGAATTCGTTATGGAAATTAAATGGGGATATTGCATTTTGATCCCCTCTTTTTTCATACCCCCGCTACACAGATTACCCCAAAACTTTCCAGGATGGAGCTAAGGTTGATGAACCTTTTCCATGTGGAATTGTCAAAATGGTGCCATGGTTATTAGCAAAACAAAAAACGCTCTGCCTATGGGAATTCTATCCTAACTAAAACTACACAGTGGCGACCGCTAACTCTGAGACTTTCTGCAGTACCTTTTGCACTGTTTGATGAATCTGCACGAAACTTTAACAAAAAAAAAGTTCATCCACTTTGGCTCCTTCCAGGTTTTGGGCTGAGCTCTCGGTGAGGACCAAAATAAGGGGAACCCAGAAGTGCAATTTCCCATTTTAATTCCCATAGGAAAGTTTGCAGATATTAAGGCTGAATGGAATTATACTAAAGTTACAACTTTACTCAGATTGCATTTATGGAGGTCTTTGGATTGAGCCTGAAAGTGTTAACCTTCAGAAAAAGTTAGAGATAGTGACAGTTGGTAATGCAGAATTACCTTAGTACTCCAGTGGATCCCTAAAATTAAAAAAAAAATTGCTTCTGTCCGTGGGAGTTTTCTTTCCCATTAGCCATTTTGGTACCACGGTACCAATACCAGTAACTTGGAAACTTGGTCATGAGTCCTGAAAAAAATTTAAAAGGCAGATAAGGTAGCAGGATAAGACCACCCTTTTACCCAGAACCATGTTGGGGGGGGTCCAAAGTGACCCTCCCTTTGGGTAAATTGAAAAAATATATTTTTGGTCATGGGAACCACAGTTCTAGCTGCTGGTACCCATTGAGGTTCACCTGTGTGGTACCACAGTACCAACACAGTACCGTAGTACCAAAACATTAAAAAAATTGAATGTTCTGGTCATAGACCTGTCCCTGCAGCCATCCACCATTTTGCGGTCTGTGGTCCATGCACATGGGGGTTTGCCACTTGCTGTGGGTTGGATGCTAGGCCAACCCACTGCTGCTCACGGCAGAAAGCTGTGAGTATTTGGGGTGTTGGCTATCCACAGGGAGTTGGGCACAGGGTCTGGCTGGAGAGGTTGTCCTTCCACAGGGGCTCAGGGACAGAGCCTGGAAGAAGTATGTGCGTGGCAGGGAGGTTTGGTGCAGGTTGCTCATGGGTGTTCTGCATGCATTCTACTTAGCTTATGTTTGAAAAATCATAGAAATTCACTGAAGAACCAAAGGATAGGGAGACGTTATAGTTAGTTATTGTAATAAAAACTTACATTAAAAAAATGAAATTCACTAAAACAAGGTGAATATAGTTAGGCATTGAAATGAGATAGTTGTAAAAAACAAAAAACAACCACTGAAATTCTCCAGTTATCATTTAATCAAATAACTATAACTATAACCTGTACCCACGTCATGCACTGCTTAAGACCTCACATAGATATTACATCACTCATAACATGTTAAATGACATCATAGGTGACAATGATGATTGGATGTATTTATTGCCTCTGCAGATTTTCTAGCACATTTGGACTTTCCACAACATATTTTTGAGCTTCCTGGTTGGAGGCAAGCAAAGCTAGGTCTCTTGAAAGCACAATGTACTTTCTTATGAAATCCAGAAAAAAGAATAGCAAGAAAAATAAATGGCTAATAGCAAATGTACTTGACACACAGTAAAGGTACATAAGGTGACTCTCTTACCAAACCATGCAGGGAATTTATAGGGTCTTGTATCTTCTTTCAGACATTGCTGATATTTCAGACATGCATGCAAAACTGCCATTCTGCTAGTTCTTGTTGAGGGTGTAGTTCTCCACCTACACACTCTTTGATCCCTGACAACACACACCTTGCTCCAAAAACAGAGACAGACAGTTATGGCATTTGACAGGCCCAGTAAAAACAGGCATTGTGGGCAGCTCATAGGCTCAAACTGAAAGAAGACTTTCAGGGCAGACATAAATGATCGAGCGCTATGATGTGTGCGTATGCTGAGATGCATAAGGGCATATATGCAAAGATGTCCACTTTCATCTATTTGCCATCTTGCTTACTAGTAGTTCAAAATCATAAACTGGAACTGTGAAACACTGATAATTCTGAGTGCTGTTGTAAACTTGAAATTGAGTGCAAAACGATATCAATTTCTGAGAAATGTATTAATTATGCTTCCAGCTGGGTGTTAAACCATGCACATGCTTCCATTTAGAGAGTGGCCAGAACACTGTGCAAATATTGTGCATTAACATCAGTAAGTAAGACTAGTTGCCCATGTAATCCTCCATTTTGCAAGGAGATACTCAGATCATACTTAAACAGCTTGTGTAAAAAACCTACACTGAGGTAATGTATCTCTTCCATAAGGTTTTTCACCCAATAAACTCACAGAACCCTGAATGCATATGTATGTCCTTTAAAACATAATCTAAGCCTTATCATTTATAGACGCTTCTGCATATTGAATATAAGACATATATCTGATATTCCAGACACTCAAGTACTTTCCCCTTGTTCTTAAATATTGGTGTTTACCATTTCCTCGTTAAGTTTTTTTACAGAGTGCAAAATAAAAAAGGAATGTACAACAGTCTCAATAGCAATCCCACATCCTGTATCCTGGGGTAGGTTGAGGGATGAACAATTGAGCACACACCCTTCGGCAAGGTGGGTAAGTGGAAGGAAATGAGCCCCTGTGGGGAGGATTGGATGAACATACGCCACTCTTTCCGATAGGAAAACAAATCAGTAGCTATCAGATTAGAAGTATAGTTACATAAGATGATTTACCTGATACTGTTGGAATGTGGTTTTGAGTAGGGATAAGTTGGAACCTACCACTAGTATTAAGGCCACAATCACAATAAAAGGTCTAGTCGAGGTCTCAATAATTTATTCCCTTACTCAACCCTTGGTAGCTGGATGTGAGCGGGGAGGTTCAACTTAGGAGACAGGTGTTTAAAGCATTTAAAAAAACAAATAAACATAGGAAATATGTTTATGATTAAAATGACACCAAAATGGCAAAAGACCAATGTAGGGAACCAGTGATATGCTTTTTTAAAAGTAAAACGAGCGCTTAGAAGCAAATAGCACTCAAAGCGTTGAAAAAGGTTGTGCTGGACTGGGACAAAGTCAAGAGTCCAAGCTGCCCATGATGTAACACTTGAACACTTACTTCCACAGTGTTTCTTGATGCAGGAAAGTGGTCCACAGCACCAGCCAAGGGTTCAGATGCTCTGGTTTCCCTCTTTGGGTCCAGGACTACAACTCCCACAATGCACCTTGGCAATCCAAGTAAAATCCAGGTGAAGCTTGTCAGCTGGAGTTGTCCTTGTTATTGATGTTGCAGGTAGCCCTTCCAGCACTTTTTTACCTGTTGCTGATCAGTGAGTCAGCTCCTTATCCTTTAAAACAGGCAAAGTCCTTTTGTGGTGAAGCCTTGTGAGGGTAGCATGTGCAGTCCTTATGAGTGCAGTCCTGTCTTGTGCTGTCCAAGGGTCGAGCAGGGAAGTCCTTCATCTCCAGATGTTTCGTTTGGGTCTTTGAGGGTTTACAACACCAATCCAAGTTTCCAGGAATCTCTGAGTTGCTCCTGGGGCCGTAGGGTTTAGAAGTCCCACAATGCACCTGTCCAACTCTTAAAAGTCCAGTTGAAGGTGGTCAGCTGGGCTCTTCTTGGTGGAGGTGATGCAGGTGGAGCTCTTTTAACATGTTGCTTTCAGGGAGTCTACTCCTTCAACTTTCAAAGCAAGGCAAAGTTATTCTTTTTCTGTAGATGCCAAAGTGCACAGCAGGTACAGTCATTAAGAGTACAGTCCTCTTGGTGCAGGCCAGGGGTTCCAGCAGGGAAGTCCTTCCTCTTATTGTTTCTTCAGGCAGGGATCTGAGTTGCTGGACAGCTCTCCCATATTTATCATGGCTTCTGGGCTGGAAAGAGGTGGGGCACCCCTGACCAATGGGGTGCAAGGTGCCACCCTCAATTGTGACAACTTCCCCTGAAGTGTGGCAAATTCTTTTCACAGAAGGCACTGTAGTTTAAAATCCATTATGGAGAAACTCTCTTCTGGAGGTTAAGATTTGGCTAAGCCAAACCACTGGTGTGGCTAACTTTCCCAAATGCTCCCCTTCCAGCTCCTCTGCTAATTCAATTACTGGGGCTCCTGTCTGGCTGGGGGTGTATGGAGTAAGGGTGAGCCTGTGTCTTGTCCTAACTGTCATTCCCTCTTTGAAGACCAGTTTGGATATTCCACCCTCACCCTGCCTTTTTGCTCTGCAGATCTCCTTCCACCAGATGACCCTTGTCTCTATGTAGGCCACTTCACACTTCATCAGAGCAGTTTGGCTCAGTCTGTGAAAGGCTGGTCAATCAGGAGAGACTTCTTTTCTGTGATAGTTATAATAAATCTATCCTTGGCAAGTTGCTGGATTTACTCTAACATTCTAATACTTTGAAGTATTATTTTAGCTCACTCCTGTCAATAGGTATACTTTATTAAAGCATTCCCATGTTAGCCTATAGGGCCAAAGTGCTACAATGGGGAAACTTGAAATTCACAGTTTTTCCCTCACCAGGGCATATAAAACATCTTTTACAATGTCCCTGCCTATTTTAACAGTGCACCCTATCCTTGGGGCCACTAGGGCAGACCTTAGGAGTGGTGTATATGTAAAAATAAGGTAGTTTAAGACTTTGGAAGTTCCTTTAATTCAAAAGTTGCGTTTGCATATACATTTTAATTTAAAGGCAGCCTGCATAGCTGGGCTGACTTTTAAAATGACCGCAGGCAACACAGCAGTGCACACTTAAGTGCATTAAATCGACTGGGCCTCTGAACCTACATGCCCTACCATATCCTAGAGACTTACAGGTAGGTTGTCAGTACCAATTGCATTTATACCTAAATAACATGTACATTTTACACAGAGCACAGGCCCTGGGTAGTGTTAGCAGTGCCCAGGGCAAAAAGTGGGAGGGCACTGCAAAAAGCCCTGGTTTCTCATATATACTGTAGGGATACCCAGGTCTGCCCCACAGGTGTCAAGGAAGGATTTAATTTTGGGGCCTTACAGAGGAATTCAAAGCTACTGACAAAAAAGATAAACCAAAGCATTACAAGATTCAAAGCTAGTGCAGTTCAGTATAAAAGTCAGGATTTGATTGTCTATCTGAGAATCCAACAATGCTGGCTGTTTGACTCGATTACTACAGCAATGAGGTAAAAGAAATTTAAATCTCACAATAAATTAACAATTCACTAGTATTGATGCAAAAAATGGCAAGGTTCTGTATAAATTCATCACCCCACTTGCTGATCTTATCAAGCACATCCATGTTTCTGATTCGAATGCTTGTCAACATCAAAATTGTACTGGTATCTGATAAGTTTTGATAAAAAATAGATGGAACATTACTTTAAAAATTATTATGAAGAGCATAGGATGACTTACATTTAATGTCCTAGAGGACTGTGAGAAGGCATCGCCCTTTAACTGAAAAGTTCATCCTTCTCTAGAAGCAATAATTCTGATTGAAGAGTAGTCTGTGTCATTTGGCAAGCCTAGCATATTTACCTAGCCAGAACAATGGAAATAAATATACATATTTACACCCTCAACTTTTCATTAAATCATTAGCTATCCACGCAGAAAGGGTGTTGGAAGGGGTATAAGAGAAAAATACTAGTTTAAGATATCATCTTTGGGACAAGGACAGGAATTACATCAGGAAACTTGAGCGTAATGACTTCTAATTGGATTGAATTTCTAAGACCCAGGATTCTCCAATACAAGGGCCCTTTTAAACTACCAATTGTGAAAGTGACCACTAGGATCCTTGTAGAGCAACTACAGAATAATATAGGCATTATATTTTTAAGTGTTTTTCAACGGTTACAAGACAAGGGAGGTCATTACGATGGCGGACGGAAAAAAAAAACGACCGCCATGGTAGCGGGAAAACACCGCCTGCCGCTACCCGTCCGCGGCGGTCGGAGTCGCAGCGGAAACAGGCCAAACGCCCGCAACCACAGCGGAGACACCGCCATCAAAATTATGATATTCCCGACATCCCCGCGGTGCAGTGCGCTGTTTCCGACCGCCGCGGTCGACAACAGTGAAGAATCAGTGAGACGGCGGAAGCGCCATAGCAGAGCCACCACTGCGGACGCTCCTTCAAAAAAATGGCGGTCGCTAGAAAAACACACAACATGGCCACAAAGTGCACCAACCATACAAGGCATGCACCCAAAAATAGCTAACACAGCCCAAAGACACACCCCCATGTGAAACTCCAAAACTACAAATCCCAGGTACACACACACACCACACCTGCAACCAATACCCCATCCTGACACACCCACAGACACCAGTATAAATCCAGCCCCCAACAGACCACAATCCTTTGCAAAACTCCACAACTGAGGGGACATCCACCACAGATGACAGGAGAGGCAAATCTGCACAACACACACACATCACCACCACCATCACCACTTCCACACCTGCACCTCTAACACCTTTGCACAGCACACACCATACACATCACAACCACCACTACCACACCCAAGCCTGCACCCTAAACACCTTGACACATCACACACCATGTCACCACAGAGAATGCCCAAATTCACTGAGAGTGAGTTGAGGGTCATGGTCGATGAGATAATCAGGGTAGAACCACAATTGTTTGGTAACCAGGTCCAACAGACACCACTAGCAACAAGGACGCAAATGTGGAGAAGGATAGTAGAGAAGATCAATGCAGTAGGGACCGTGCCACACAATAGAGATGATATCATGAAGAGGTGGCACGATCTGAAGGCAGTGGTCAAAAAGAGGAGAGCCAAGAACCATGAGCTGGCTCAGAGGACAGGCAGTGGCCCTCCCGTTCCACTCAAAACATTCACTGAATGGGAGGAGAAGGTGCTTGGCATTCTACATCCAGAGAGTCTCTCAGGAATACCCGGGGGAGTGGAGGCTGGTAAGTACAAACAAATGCCTAACATCACACAAATGTACTGTCTTGCCCTATTACAAAATAATACCTCCTAGGTACAAATTCATTCATGTGCACAACACTCCCCCCAACACATCTCTCACAGATACAACAGACACTCCCCCTGAAGCCCCCAAAGGTAGTTAGCAACATCACCATGGGTACATGTGTACATGCTGCCAGCACTACAACTCCCACCAGGCCCCCTTGTCCCACAGCTGAGCAGGATGTAGCCCTCCCCCACCCAGAAGCATGCCTCAGCCATTGTGTGCTGCACCCTCACCTAACAGGTAGGTAGCCATCTTCACCGGGAGGTGGGTGGGTGTTTGGGAGGCCTGCACTACAACTCCCACCAGGCCCCCTTGGCCCACAGCTGAGCAGGATGGAGCACTGCCCCCACCCAGAAGCATGCCTCAGCCATTGTGTGCTGCACCCTCACCTAACAGGTAGGTAGCCATCTTTACCGGGAGGTGGGTGAGTGTTTGGGAGGCCTGCACTACAACTCCCACCAGGCCCCCTTGGCCCACAGCTGAGCAGGATGGAGCACTGCCCCCACCCAGAAGCATGCCTCAGCCATTGTGTGCTACACCCTCACCTAACAGGTAGGTAGCCATCTTTACCGGGAGGTGGGTGGGTGTTTGGGAGGCCTGCACTACAACTCCCACCAGGCCCCCTTGGCCCACAGCTGAGCAGGATGGAGCACTGCCCCCACCCAGAAGCATGCCTCAGGGATTGTGTGCTGCACCCTCACCTAACAGGTAGGTAGCCATCTTCACCGGGAGGTGGGTGGGTGTGTGGGAGGCCTGCACTACAACTCCCACCAGGCCCCCTTGGCCCACAGCTGAGCAGGATGGAGCACTGCCCCCACCCAGAAGCATGCCTCAGCCATTGTGTGCTGCACCCTCACCTAACAGGTAGGTAGCCATCTTTACCAGGAGGTGGGTGGGTGTTTGGGAGGCCTGCACTACAACTCCCACCAGGCCCCCTTGGCCCACAGCTGAGCAGGATGGAGCACTGCCCCCACCCAGAATCATGCCTCAGCCATTGTGTGCTGTACCCTCACCTAACAGGTAGGTAGCCATCTTCACCGGGAGGTGGGTGGGTGTTTGGGAGGCCTGCACTACAACTCCCACCAGGCCCCCTTGGCCCACAGCTGAGCAGGATGGAGCACTGCCCCCACCCAGAAGCATGCCTCAGCCATTGTGTGCTGTACCCTCACCTAACAGGTAGGTAGCCATCTTTACCGGGAGGTGGGTGGGTGTTTGGGAGGCCTGCACTACAACTCCCACCAGGCCCCCTTGGCCCACAGCTGAGCAGGATGGAGCACTGCCCCCACCCAGAAGCATGCCTCAGCCATTGTGTGCTGCACCCTCACCTAACAGGTAAGTAGCCATCTTCACCGGGAGGTGGGTGGGTGTTTGGGAGGCCTGCACTACAACTCCCACCAGGCCCCCTTGGCCCACAGCTGAGCAGGATGGAGCACTGCCCCCACCCAGAAGCATGCCTCAGCCATTGTGTGCTGCACCCTCACCTAACAGGTAGGTAGCCATCTTTACCGGGAGGTGGGTGGGTGTTTGGGAGGCCTGCACTACAACTCCCACCAGGCCCCCTTGGCCCACAGCTGAGCAGGATGGAGCACTGCCCCCACCCAGAAGCATGCCTCAGCCATTGTGTGCTGCACCCTCACCTAACAGGTAGGTAGCATCTTTACCGGGAGGTGGGTGGGTGTTTGGGAGGCCTGCACTACAACTCCCACCAGGCCCCCTTGGCCCACAGCTGAGCAGGATGGAGCACTGCCCCCACCCAGAAGCATGCCTCAGCCATTGTGTGCTGCACCCTCACCTAACAGGTAGGTAGCCATCTTCACCGGGAGGTGGGTGGGTGTGTGGGAGGCCTGCACTACAACTCCCACCAGGTCCCCTTGGCCCACAGCTGAGCAGGATGGAGCACTGCCCCCACCCAGAAGCATGCCTCAGCCATTGTGTGCTGCACCCTCACCTAACAGGTAGGTAGCCATCTTTACCGGGAGGTGGGTGGGTGTTTGGGAAGCCTGCACTACAACTCCCACCAGGCCCCCTTGGCCCACAGCTGAGCAGGATGGAGCACTGCCCCCACCCAGAATCATGCCTCAGCCATTGTGTGCTGCACCCTCACCTAACAGGTAGGTAGTCATCTTCACCGGGAGGTGGGTGGGTGTTTGGGAGGCCTGCACTACAACTCCCACCAGGCCCCCTTGGCCCACAGCTGAGCAGGATGGAGCACTGCCCCCACCCAGAAGCATGCCTCAGCCATTGTGTGCTGCACCCTCACCTAACAGGTAAGTAGTCATCTTTACCGGGAGGTGGGTGGGTGTTTGGGAGGCCTGCACTACAACTCCCACCAGGCCCCCTTGGCCCACAGCTGAGCAGGATGGAGCACTGCCCCCACCCAGAAGCATGCCTCTGCCATTGTGTGCTGCACCCTCACCTAACAGGTAGGTAGCCCTCTTCACCGGGAGGTGGGTGGGTGTTTGGGAGGCCTGCACTACAACTCCCACCAGGCCCCCTTGGCCCACAGCTGAGCAGGATGGAGCACTGCCCCCACCCAGAAGCATGCCTCAGCCATTGTGTGCTGCACCCTCACCTAACAGGTAGGTAGCCATCTTTACCGGGAGGTGGGTGGGTGTTTGGGAGGCCTGCACTACAACTCCCACCAGGCCCCCTTGGCCCACAGCTGAGCAGGATGGAGCACTGCCCCCACCCAGAAGCATGCCTCAGCCATTGTGTGCTGCACCCTCACCTAACAGGTAGGTAGCCATCTTTACCGGGAGGTGGGTGGGTGTTTGGGAGGCCTGCACTACAACTCCCACCAGGCCCCCTTGGCCCACAGCTGAGCAGGATGGAGCACTGCCCCCACCCAGAAGCATGCCTCAGCCATTGTGTGCTGCACCCTCACCTAACAGGTAGGTAGCCATCTTTACCGGGAGGTGGGTGGGTGTTTGGGAGGCCTGCACTACAACTCCCACCAGGCCCCCTTGGCCCACAGCTGAGCAGGATGGAGCACTAGTCCCACTCATAGGCATGTGACGTCTGTGCAGCCGCACATGACACCATGCCACTTAGTCCACAGTCACCAACACAAATAATGCAAAACAGTTGTGTTGTAGTCACCATGCACAAGTCTCTGTTCAAAATTGACCCACATTGTGTACACTGTGCCAGGCATCACACACTGCAACACTAACAACGATCATGCTGCCCTGCAGCAGTGTCTGGCCGTTTGTATGGCAAAGTGCAAATCACCCATGTCATACCACAGTGTTGCAATGTAAACAGTGGAAGTGCAGTGCACCCAAAAACTACACTGCAGCTGGGACTCACAATGCTAAACTAAGCAGAACCCAAATGTCCTGCAACACACCCAGCTACCACAGTGCTGCACTGAATTGCAGAACAGCACCTTGTCTGAATTAAATTGTCTAAGGTGTCTTGTTTGGACCACCAATGTGTGTATGCATTGACAATGTTCACATCTCACACTGTCTGTCTGAACAGTGCAGGTATA
Source organism: Calotriton arnoldi (assembly GCA_963921515.1). Taxonomy (NCBI): domain Eukaryota; kingdom Metazoa; phylum Chordata; class Amphibia; order Caudata; family Salamandridae; genus Calotriton; species Calotriton arnoldi. The sequence continues at coordinate 281,433 of CAWUFW010015565.1, forward strand.
GTCTGGCCCAAAACCATACATTGTCTGCACAGGGCTGAGTACATTTCACACACACACCACTGTTGACCACAACATGTCAGTGTATGGATGCCCTGGAACAACTGCTACACCAGTACTGGGCTCATGTTCTCAGGTCCACAAATACCATGAAACCATGACAGTGTGGAAATGTATGCTGGGTGAGATCTACACCCTGCTGTATGTCACCACTGTGCTACGAGACCATACCCCTTGCCCAATTGTGCCTTCAAATGTCGGGGGAGTGAACCCCACAGCCAGATAGCTGGGACAACAGTGATGGGGGGCTATACCCCATGACCAAATGTAATCTGAAATCAATGGGTACAAAAAGCCACACACACATCATGCTCACCACGCGCACATTCCATCCAAAGATTTCTACCAAGTCACATAGCCAAGTCATTGCTCACCTTCGCCTCAAACGGCAGTTAGCCATCTACAGAGTGAGACGGTGCAGTGTGTTTGGCTATCCGTCCCACAAAATGCAACATGCATGCTTTCCCACCACTATGGAGGATGGGACACTACACCCCCAATAAGAAGCATGTGGCAGGCAATGTATGCTACCCACCCAACTCACAGGTAGGTAACCGCATCTCACAGGTCGGGGTGTGTGGGGCTGGGAAGCTTGCACAACAACTCACACGGGCCCACCTGACCGCCAGCACACAAGACCCATCACTTCCTGGCACCAACATGCATGTGTCAGTCATTGCAATGTACACTGCAAAAGAACTGGCATGTGGACATATCATGCTGACTTGTCCCACACTGGACCAAGATGGAAGCCCTCATCCTACACACACGGAGAGGTCTCACAAATACAAGGAAAACACAGCAAACACAACATATCTACAGCCACAACATGCAGCCAGATATGCATTTATAAAAACATGTTGGCAAAGGACACCAGGCCTCTCAATGCACAACTGCACACCCAGATAGCATTGGCAACTATAGTGTGCACACACCTAAGAAAATGAAACTGTGACAGCAACCAAAGTGTGAATGACTGAAACACATGTCGATGGAACTCCGAGCACAACCATGCACACCACTACATGCCATCTGACAGTAGCAGTGTACCAGACCACCTAGGATCTAATTAAAGCAAACTTAAGCATGTCTGGAATTGCAAATACAGATATCTACACCACATTGAAAAGGTATGCATGAAACTACAATGCTCACTCACTGTGCAGAGAGAACCGCTAAAAGGGCTCTACAAGTGACACATACGCGTAAATGGATGACATATGATTGATCAATAACAGGATGCCAACATGAGACTGTCAATGTCAAAAAATTATATTGTGCATGTCATGTCGTGACAACTCCCAATATGGACAAGTAATGTATGTACCACAACAGCTTGTAATGCATCACTGGATGTCGGTCAATGCTAATTTGTACAGTGAACAACTGCTGGATGTAAAAACAGTTGATGTAACACTGCTAACACAAACTTTGATGGGTGCAACACAATGACCATTTCTCATCTGACCCACAGGTGACCTAGAACTCACTGCAGAGGATGACACCACCCTGCAGAGCCAGTCCCCCTCCCGGAACAGAGACAACTGGATGAGGACTCCCTGGATACATTGGATGAGGAGCTCCACGCTGGCCCATCTGGTGTGGCAGGCCTCAACCAGTCCCAGGCACCCATTGTCCCCCCAACCACATCAGCTGTAGCCCCTGACCATCCTCTGACAGCTGCTGTCACGGCCTGTGTGTCAACCACCACTACCACCACCACCACCACCACCACAGCTGGCCGCAACACCCTCCCTGCCCCAGGGGTTGAGCAGCCCACAACATCGACTGCGGAGGCCAGGGAGAGGATGCAGCGGGCCAATGTGAGGACCGGACAGGACCGTGGCAGCAGTGCAGCTGGTCGGGACAGGCTCATGCATAGGGGGACTGATCCTGGGACGGAAGCCCTGGGCCACATCGACAGAGTCCTTGGGGCATAACAACAGGCCCAGGGACGAATGGGCCGGTTAGAGGAAGAATCTCGGGAGCACCTCCTGCTGCTGAGGTCCATGTACACACGCATGGGACAGATTGTGGACCTCTTGGGGCAGCTAGTGGCGGTTCTGAGGGACAGGCAAGCGCAACATTCTACCCTTCTGCCTCCCCCCGTTGGGCAGCAGGATAACACTACATCATCCTCCCCTGCGTCCACAGAGGGGGGTGAGTCCTCAGACACCACTGCCCCTGCAGCAGTGGCCCCTCCAGTGAAGCGCAAGAGGGGCCGTCCACGGAAAGGCCAGGGGGACTCACGTGCCCAAGCACATGCCAAACACTAGTCCCCGAACCAGCCATGATGGCAGACCACTGCACCACTGCATTGACCTTTTGGACTATCCTTCACCACACTGCCATGTGAATGACATCCATCTGTTGGACTGGGTCTCCACATCATTGTGGGGACTACTCAAGTATCACAGTTACCATGACTGTCAACTCACTTCTTCAATTCCCCCCTTCACATTTTCTAAACCCTTGCATGTCACAGTTGTAAATAAATACACCTTACACACATGTTGTTGTGTCTGCTCCATCTTTAATACAGGATGTGCAACCTTCACCGTGTAGGACATGGTCCAGGGGAATGGACTGTAGGTTACAAGTGAGATGCTGAAGGGACCTAGGGAAAACCGCAGAACAAGAGTCACTTGTATGGGTGTGGCATTGCACACATCACACAACACTTGTCAACAAGGTACTCAGATCTAAAAAATGTACACAGAGCAACAGTCACCATAGAGACAATCTGTATCACACTAACCAATCACACATACATTGGCAGGCAGCAATGAGTCAACACCAAGCTGCAGTCAGCAAGCTCACATACACCCACACAGCAACAGCAACACCATCAGACCATTTCGTCCCTTCTACATCGTCACTCACCTTCAAGTGAAGTAGCGGGGGATGAGCTGTCGACACATGTCGACCCCTTCCTCCTCTCCACTGCCCTCGTCACTGGATCCGGCTTGATTTGCAGGCGGCGGCCTTGGCTGCTCATCATCGTCATCCAGGATCAGGGGTATTGCCTTGCGAATGGCCAGGTTGTGGAGCATGCAGCATGCCACCACTATCTGACACACCTTCCCTGGCGAGTACATAAGGGCCCCCCCAGTACGGTCCAGGCACCAAAATCTTGATTTCAGGAGACAAAATGTCCGTTCTATCATACGCCGTGTCCTCCCATGGGCATCATTTTATCGCACATCAGCTTGCGTGACGGGGTTCCGCAATGGGCTCAGCAACCACGGGCGTTTTGGATATGCCGAGTCACCTGGGTGTGAGAGACACAGATTAAACTTGCAGTCCCAAAATGCAACACAACAGCATGTCACACACACACACCACTCTAATCCACTATGCATACTCAGCCACAAGCCATGCACGCTCAGGAAGCAGATTGGCCATCAACTGAGGAACGATGCTGCTGCGCAGGATGTGGGCATCATGGGCTGAACCGGGAAACTTGGCACACACGTGTGAGATGATCATGTCCGCCAGGCACACCACTTGCACATTTACCGAGTGTGAATGCTTCCTATTGCGGTAAACCTGTTCACGTGCCTGTGGTGGCACAAGCCCAACATGTGTGCAATCAATTGCACCAATGACATGGGGGATATGTCCAAGGGCATAGTAATCGCCCTTCACAGCCACCAACTCAGGCCCCCTGGGAAAATGGATATATCTGTCTTTGTACAGCATCATGGCCGACAGGACAACCCTCAGCACCATGCTGAACATCGGCTGTGACATCCCGCCTGCACTTGCGACCGTGTGCTGGAATGAGCCCATTGCAAAGAAATGCAGGCATGCCATCACCTTAGATGTTGCGGTGAAAGCTGTTGGATATGTCCGACGTGGCTGCAGGTGGGGCTCCAACATGGCACATAGGTTCTGCATGGTTTGTCGGTCCAGCCTAAATTTGCGGATTATCTCCTCATTCTCCATGTCTGCCAGGACTGTGAATGGACAATGGATATTGAGCCTCCTCCTCCTAGGACAGATCACAGTGCACAGATGTCAATGCAGAAGACCATGGAATGTGCATCACATCAATTTCTTCTACAGACACATTCCCAAGTCTTACAACATGCACCATTAACCGACAGGGCACTTCACAAGTAGGTTCACATCAGGCACACTACTCGTACACCTGTCCCCTTACCAGCAGCAATTATCTGTGCACCCCTCCAGCTCATTCGCATGCACAGTGTGATATACTAACAGATATGGGTGCATACCTGTGAGTATGACCCCCAGCATATGTTAATAATTGCAATACTACCCAAACACACCATGTTGCTGGCCCTGATACACCTCCCAACACAGGTTGCACATGGCACACATCAACTGCACACTGACCACCGGCTGAGCATGGGGGACACGTGTGTGCATGTGCATTGGACAATGTGCCAGTTGCTGATGCCCCTAGTTCAGTAAATGAGACGACATTGTGTGTTACTTTGCACACACAGACAGTGTCCATTATCTCCATATGCTATGCAACACATTTACTGGACAGTCTACATTTCATTACACAGCACATGTGACATGTGCGAGTGTATGTGCCCATGCAATGTATTGGCGACCCATATATGGTATGTGTTGGTGACGTGGAGTGACATGTCCCTTTTGTGCATTTGCCCTCATGAGGACCCTTCAATTGTTGAGACCCTGGGCACTGTACATGTTGGCCTATGCAGAGAGCTGGAGGACACGTTAGGTGCAGCACAGCTACTCCACAACTCCATTAACGCTCACTCCAGGCACTGTCTGGCAGACATATGGCGGTGCCTACCGCCTGGCCACTGAGGTGTGGCACCGCCCATAACCCATGCACGATCGCGGGAGACACCGCCAGATATGTATGTGACAATAGCGGTCACCATGCACCGCTACCCAAATCACGGTCACTCCAGGCACTGTCTGCCAGACATATGGCGGTGCCTACCGCCTGGCCACTGAGGTGTGGCACCGCCCATAACCCATGCACGATCGCGGGAGACACCGCCAGATATGTATGTGACAATAGCGGTCACCATGCACCGCTACCCAAATCACGGTCACTCCAGGCACTGTCTGCCAGACATATGGCGGTGCCTACCGCCTGGCCACTGAGGTGTGGCACCGCCCATAACCCATGAACGATCGCGGGAGACACCGCCAGATATGTATGTGACAATAGCGGTCACCATGCACCGCTACCTAAATCACGGTCACTCCAGGCACTGTCTGCCAGACATATGGCGGTGCCTACCGCCTGGCCACTGAGGTGTGGCACCGCCCATAACCCATGCACGATCACGGGAGACACCGCCAGATATGTATGTGACAATAGCGGTCACCATGCACCGCTACCCAAATCACGGTCACTCCAGGCACTGTCTGCCAGACATATGGTGGTGCCTACCGCCTGGCCACTGAGGTGTGGCACCACCCATAACCCATGCACGATCACGGGTGACACCGCCAGATATGTATGTAACAATAGCGGTCACCATGCACCGGTACCCAAATCACGGGCACTCCAGGCACTGTCTGCCAGACATATGGCGGTGCCTACCGCCTGGCCACTGAGGTGTGGCACCGCCCATAACCCATGCACGATCGCGGGAGACACCGCCAGATATGTATGTGACAATAGCGGTCACCATGCACCGCTACCCAATTCACGGTCACTCCAGGCACTGTCTGGCAGACATATGGCGGTGCCTACCGCCTGGCCCCTGTGGTGTGTCACCGGCATGGACCATGCCCCTGCAGCCAATGGGAAGCAGCCTCGCGATAGCCTGATGCGAGTTTGAAAATCGCGGTAGGCGTGCACCACCCCCACGGAGGCGGTCACTGGAGGCATTCAAAAGATGCACCACCGCGGTAGCACGCACATGCATCCTACGGTGTGTCACCGGCATGGACCATGCCCCTGCAGCCAATGGGAAGCAGACTCGTGGTAGCCTGATGCGAGTTTGAAAATTGCGGTAGGCGTGCACCACCCCCGCGGAGGCGGTCACTGGAGGCATTCAAAAGATGCACCACCGCGGTAGCGCGCACATGCGTCCTACAGTGTGTCACCGGCATGGACCATGCCCCTTCAGCCAATGGGAAGCAGACTCGCGGTAGCCTGATGCGAGTTTGAAAATTGTGGTAGGCGTGCACCGCCACCGCGGAGGCGGACATTGGATGTATTTGAATGAGGCAGACCTGGTACACCAATTGCAGCACCCTGGGACCACTGACACAGCCCCAGGGGCCTATATATGTGTGGGAGGGCGCACCACATTCCCACAGCTACCAGGGACTGCTGACTGACAACCCTCCACCTGCTGCTGCTGCCTCAAGGGACTGCTGGCTGCCACCCTCCAACTGCTGCCTCAAGGGACTGCTGGCTGCCAACCTCCACCTGCTGCCTGCTGGCTGCCAACCTCCACCTGCTGCCTCAAGGGACTGCTGGCTGCCACCCTGCACCTGCTGCCTCAAGGGACTGCTGGCTGCCACCCTGCACCTGCTGCCTCAAGGGACTGCTGGCTGCCACCCTGCACCTGCTGCTGCTGCCTCAAGGGACTGCTGACTGCCACCCTCAACGTGCTGCTGCTGCCACATGTCCATTGTGATGTCGAGGACTCAGAAGATCCGTGCCAGTCCCTTCACCAGTGAGGAGCTTGGGGTCCTGGTAGATGGGGTGCTTGCACAGTACCCAAGGCTTCATGGCGGCCCTAATGTCGTGGTAAGTCTCCCAGACTGTGAGTGAGAGTGCAGGGTGTGCACACGTGGGGTGGAGGTGCTTCGGTATGTGTCAGTGGTTGTGGGGCTCTGACATGCACTGCCTATCATGTTTACTACAGCGGGAAGGGCTTGGTGGGCTCTTTCACATGTTACCCTGCATGCCTATCCTGAGTAGAGAGACATGTCCTGTAGTGTCAGCCATACAGTGCAGCTGCATTTTGGTGATGCAGGAGTCTGGCCAGTTGGCGTTTGTGTGAATGGCTGTGTTGCTCCCAATTGACCCACTCAGTGTCAGTCGACCTGCCCTGCACAGTCCCCACCGAATGCCACATGTCCACATCAATGCATGTACAGTGTGTACCATGTGTGTTTGGCTCACGCCTCTTCATCTAAGTCCCATCTCTGCCATGTAGATTGCACAGGAGCAGGCGTGGGAGAAGGGTGTGTGTATGACAGTTGTTGTCACTCTATGTGAGTTCCAAGACACAGTGAGGCTTTCACAGGGCTAGGACACTTGGGTCTGCGCAGTGTTGGACACAGTGAGTCCAACAACATGACACATGTTGTGCTATCTTCTCTATGTGTAGTTGTAGGTGACTGCAGACAGTAGCTGCAGGCAGACTACACGTTGCTTGCTGTGTCGGTATCCTGCATGTGAATGGGATGTGGAGGTACTCTGTCCACCATCGAACATGCATGCCTGTACGTCTGATTGACCAATGACATTGCATCATGTTCAGAGCAATTGTTGGCTATGTGACAGTTGTAGCTGGAGTTTTGGATGAGTCACTGTCGTGCTACTGCATTTTCGTTGTGTTGTTATTGTGCACTGTGTCACTGGAACCTCACCCCTCTTGTCTCCCATGCCTGCAGCTGAAGGTCCACCAGCGTAAAGCCGTGTGGAGGGCCATTGCCTCCAGAGTCCGGGATCTGGGTGTGTCAAACCGAAGGCGCACCCACTGTCATAAAAGGTGGGACGACATCTGCCGGCTGAGCAAGAACGTGGCCGAGATGACGCTGGGGCTGCTCCCTCGGACTGGCAGGTTGGCTAGGCGCAGCATGACACCACTAATGGCCCGCATCCTGGCTGTCACACAACCTGAGCTGGACAGACGACTGAGGGAGCATCAGCAGCGAGCCAGGGGTGAGTATGTGTTGCAGGCTGCCTTTGGCTGGGAGTGGGTGCATGTGTCTACAGAGTGTGCAAATTGTCAGCTGTGTGACGTTGGTTGTGTGGTGCAATGTTTTGTGAGTGGCCTCTGTGCTGGGTGTATGTGCCATGCTTTTGCACAAACGGCGCTTCATGAAGTGAGTTTTAGCACTGTGCATCTCGCTTACATTTGGAGTTGTGGCCTTCAGGTACCTTCTGCTGTGGGGTAGTGTGTGAATTCTGATGATGGTAATGCCAGTGTTCCAACTGTGAATGCGTTTCAATGAATGCGTGCAATTCCAGACCTCAAATGTCTGCCAGTCAGACATCTGAGGCCAATGTGCAACAGTATATGTGCCCATGGACTCGATATGGTGGATGGCATGTGTGCAGGGTCATTGTGGGCTGGTATGTTGTAGTCTGTGTGGTCCCCTGCTGCTCCACACATGTAGGTGATGTGCACCATGTCGTGGTGTTCATCCTTGCCAACATCGGGACAGTGTGTGTGCACAGGCCATTTTGGGGCTGTGTCTGATGTGAGCCAACTGCAGGATGGTGTGCTGTGTGAATCACCTGGGGCACTTATGGCAGGACGTGTGGCGGACATGCACCGTTGTGTCGAAATTTGGGTGTCAAGATATATGTGTGCACAGGGTGGCATGCAATGTGCTGCACACCTCTTTCTAGGATGCAGATGTATTGGCACGTGTTAGTTCTGTTGATGCCACTCATCTCACAGTACTTCTCTCTCCTATGCAGCAGCTCCCGTATGTGCAGAGGGAGAGGGGACGGACACCAGTGGTGAGGCTTCCACTGCAACAGCCGCACCGGAGCTGTCTGACACAGATGTGACCAGCGCTGAGGAGGGGGACAGGAGTCTGCTAGAGGATTCACAGCTGGAGACACAAAGCTCTACCTCATCTGACGCCAGCGGTGACACATCCATGTTGGGGGGTACAGGGAACGGGGACTCTGCCTCCTCTTCCGCCACACAGCGTCCAGTGCTCAGCCACCCTTCAACCTCCACTGGTGCAGCCCGTGTCCGCACGAGTAGGAAGGGAAGAGTCACCTTCACCCCAGGCACAGCTGCCCCAGCCCATGTCAGCCCTGCTGCCCTCAGTGCAGAAGCAGTCGAGCTATTGCGCCAGCTGTGTGTGGGGAAGAAAGCACTTCTCAATGCCTTCCAAGAGCATGACAAAAAGTTGGGGCAGGTTATAGCTTTCATGGAGGGCTTACATTCCGACGTGGGTGGGCTACACCGCACTGTGCAGTCCTTGTCATCAACTGTGACAGCAGCCCTGCAACAGGCACATAGTCAGGGAGCGGCTCCCAGCACTCGGTCTGGCCCTGTGTCACTGTGCACCTCTGACGACAGTGACAATGCCCAACGGACCCCAAAGTCCCGATACAGAACCCGCAGCACACAGGAGCAGCAGCAACCCAAGCGTACTAGGGCACAGACACCATCCCCACATAAGAGTAAGGCCACCCCAGAGCGCAGAGAGAAAAGCCCATCAGGGGACAGCAAGGGCCACAAAGCAAAGAAAAAAGCATCAGGGTCACAGGCCTCACCTTCCTCCCCTGCCAAAGACTCCCCTGTCCCAAAGACGTCTCGCAGAGGCAAAAAGACAGTTTCCACACCCACTGAGAAGGTGTTGCCTGCAAACATTACACAGGATGAGGGCCCCATGGATAATCCATCCTTGACCTCCACTCCCATCCCAAGCCCTGTGAAGCCAGCACGGGAGGACACTGTAGGGGGCAAAGCTGGTGGACAGAGGGAGGCAGGGTGGCGGCAAACACCAGGCAAGCGCACAGCGGGTTCCAGCATGTCCCCAGAGGGGGGGTCACCTTCCACACCAGAATCAGCTTTGGTGTTTGGGTCACCTGTTGTGTCTGCCCCAGTTCCCCTCAATCCCCTGACAGGGAAGCCTTTCAGGATCCCCAAGAAGTGGAGAGGCACCCCTCCACAATCTCCGGCACACACTGTGTCTCACCAGGGCATGAGTCCACCTCCCCTGGTCCAAGCAGCCCCCAGCTACCACATGCACAGTTGGCTCTTCCACAGTTGTTACTCCCATTGCCCAGGGTAGTCCGCCAACAGACCCCAACACACAGTCAGCTCCAAGTCCGACAGACAGCCCCATCTGAGTGGTGGTCACCCTCACACACCTGTCTGTCCACAGGGGTGCGTGTGATGCCCATTGTCAGACCCATTACTCTAATGCTGTGCATGGCATGTTAGAGTTGCATACATTCCCTGTGTAGCTTCTGATGTAACTACTCTGCACATTGTACTTGCCTTGTGTTTCACTGCTGTGTTCCCCTGCCTGTGCAGCTTCTCATGGACTCACTCTGCACTTTGTCCTGCCCACTGGCCTTGTTGTTCACTGCTGTGTGCCCCCTGCCTGTGCAGCTTCTCATGGACTTAATCTGCACATTGTACTGGCCACTGGCATTGCTGTTCACTGCTGTGTGCCCCCTGCCTGTGCAGCTTCTCATGTACCTCACCTGCACTGTGTCCTGGCCACTGGCCTTGCTGTTCACTGCTGTTTGCCCCTTGCCTGTGCAGCTTCTCATGTACCTCACCTGCACTGTGTCCTGGCCACTGGCCTTGCTGTTCACTGCTGTGTGCCCCCTGCCTGTGCAGCTTCTCATGGACTCACTCTGCACATTGGTCTGGCCACTGGCCTTGCTGTTCACTGCTGTGTGCCCCCTGCCTGTGCAGCTTCTCATGGACTCACTCTGCACTTTGTCCTGCCCACTGGCCTTGTTGTTCACTGCTGTGTGCCCCCTGCCTGTGCAGCTTCTCATGGACTTAATCTGCACATTGTACTGGCCACTGGCATTGCTGTTCACTGCTGTGTGCCCCCTGCCTGTGCAGCTTCTCATGTACCTCACCTGCACTGTGTCCTGGCCACTGGCCTTGCTGTTCACTGCTGTTTGCCCCTTTCCTGTGCAGCTTCTCATGTACCTCACCTGCACTGTGTCCTGGCCACTGGCCTTGCTGTTCACTGCTGTGTGCCCCCTGCCTGTGCAGCTTCTCATGGACTCACTCTGCACATTGGACTGGCCACTGGCCTTGCTGTTCACTGCTGTGTGCCCCCTGCCTGTGCAGCTTCTCATGGACTCACTCTGCACATTGGTCTGGCCACTGGCCTTGCTGTTCACTGCTGTTTGCCCCTTGCCTGTGCAGCTTCTCATGGACTCACTCTGCACTTTGTCCTGCCCACTGGCCTTGTTCACTGCTGTGTGCCCCCTGCCTGTGCAGCTTCTCATGGACTTAATCTGCACATTGTACTGGCCACTGGCATTGCTGTTCACTGCTGTGTGCCCCCTGCCTGTGCAGCTTCTCATGTACCTCACCTGCACTGTGTCCTGGCCACTGGCCTTGTTGTTCACTGCTGTTTGCCACTTGCCTGTGCAGCTTCTCATGGACTCACTCTGCACTTTGTCCTGCCCACTGGCCTTGCTGTTCTCTACTGTGTGCCCCCTGCCTGTGCAGCTTCTCATGGACTTAATCTGCACATTGTCCTGCCCACTGGCCTTGCTGTTCACTGCTGTGTGCCCCCTGCCTGTGCAGCTTCTCATGGACTTAATCTGCACATTGTCCTGCCCACTGGCCTTGCTGTTCACTGCTGTGTGCCCCCTGCCTGTGCAGCTTCTCATGGACTCACTCTGTACATTGGACTGGCCACTGGCCTTGCTGTTCACTGCTGTGTGCCCCCTGCCTGTGCAGCTTCTCATGGACTCACTCTGCACATTGGTCTGGCCACTGGCCTTGCTGTTCACTGCTGTGTGCCCCCTGCCTGTGCAGCTTCTCATGGACTTAATCTGCACATTGTACTGGCCACTGGCCTTGTTGTTCACTGCTGTTTGCCCCTTGCCTGTGCAGCTTCTCATGTACCTCACCTGCACATTGTACTGGCCACTGGCCTTGTTGTTCACTGCTGTTTGCCCCTTGCCTGTGCAGCTTCTCATGTATCTCACCTGCACTGTGTCCTGGCCACTGGCCTTGTTGTTCACTGCTGTGTGCCCCCTGCCTGTGCAGCTTTTCATGTAAATACTGTGCATATTGAAATGCCCACTGGCTTTGCTGTTGCCCAAATTTGTTGTGTCAATATGCAAATTGTGAATAAACACAGTTGGTCCTGCAGTGAGTTGTGTCAGTGTCCTTCCTGAATAAAGTTGTTTCTGTGTGTGCATGGTTTACTGTGTCACAGGCTCAGTATGCCACTTCGACATTGCCAATGGGTTGTGTCACATTTCATTTTTTTGCAGGGGTGGGAGGCACTTCATTTCTACATGACTGTGATACTTATGGGTGCAGTGCAGGTGGTTGGCAATGAGGTCTTGTAGTCATCTTCCTTCTTGGCTCATGTTATCTGTGGTGGACACATGTCAGGTTTGTGGGCAATGGCAGCACAGGGTTGGTGTTTGGGCACAGGCTTACAGGCAGGCAGGCCAGGGTCATGGGGTCTGTGTGAGCTTCCTTTCTGTGTGCCAATCAGTGTCGGTGTATGGTCATCTTGTGGTGATGAGTTATCCAGGTCCCATGGCTTACTTCCAATGTGTGCACTTGGGTGGTGGAGAAGTGTATGGTGTGAAGGGGGTGACTTTGTTGTGACTGTGGATGTGTGTGCACATGCATTGTCAACTACTGCCATGTGTGACCCTGGTGTGGTGTGCCTGTATGTGTACTTGTTTAGCCCTGTGGTTGTGTTTTGTGCACATGGCAGTATTGTGTGTTGCTGTTGTGGGAGGAGGTATGTGTGACATATCCTACTTGTGCTTGGCTGTCATGTAGTGTGTCACTGAGCCCTGTGTGTTGTGCAGCAGACGTTGTCTTGTCCAGTGTTTGGATGCCTATGTGTGGCTGGTCAGTGTTTGTGTTCAGGGCCTTCCTTACATCCCTGTGCCTATACATGGGTGTCCTTGCTGTCTACAGGAGTTGTAGCATTGGGGTGACCGTGGTTTGTGTTGACTGACTGTGTCAGCCATGTGTGCTGTGATGGGCTGTGTGTGTTCTCACATGTGTCTTGTCTTGCATGTGCTTCACACATGCTTGATGGTTGTGTCACTGCCCTTCCATTTGTGGGCACCTCACTTTGGCTTTCCTATGTGTTGTCCTCCATTACTGCTGGCATGTGGTGTGTGTATGTAGCTGTGAGTCAGGGTGGTGTGTGTGTGTGTGTGACTTGTCAGGTAGTGTGTGCAGTGAAGTGTTTGGTCCTCATCTGTGTGTGTGTACATTTTGTGCCTGGCCTCAGTGTTCTTGGCTTGTGTGTGAGATTGTTGTGGTGTGTGTGTGTTGGCTGGGGCCTGGACTTCTGTGCTATGTGTTCCTTTGCAAAGGGTCCTGCTGTGGCTGTATATGCAGTTGTTGGGACGTGGTGCATGGTGTGGCTGTAGTTGTGTTGTTGTTGTGCAGGAGTGGCACTTGTGAGACACATGTTGTGTCCCTTCAGGGAGTTAGCTGGTGTGTTGTGGATGGAGTTGTGGCTCTGTGCAATTTGTACGGTGCCCTTGGCATGCGCTGGCCCTGTGCTCTGCGTTGTGTGCATGGTTTCATGCACACTGACCGCGGCGGAGACGTGACCGGGACATTTGTTCATGAATGCGGTACATGGGTGGGCAGTATGTGGCGCGATGTTTTTGTGACAGGTGGGACATGTGTGTGTGCAGTGATGGCTGTGTGCCTGTCCCCACAGGGGTGTGTGGTGTTCCCATGCGATGTTTTCCCCCCCTGGAGCTGTGTATTGTGTTACTTGCACTGTTGTGTCTGTACGTACCTGCGGAGGCGTCCGCGGCGGTGGATAACTTGCAGGTGGTGGATCATGTACAGCACCGGGAAGGCGTGTAGGGCAGGATCCATCGCGGTGTGTCCCGGGTGTTTCTTTTCTGTCTCCGCTGTGATGTCTCCGCCGTCTTTCGCTGCGCGGTTTCTCCGTCGCGGTGCGCTGCCCTGTTTCCGGCATTGTGATATCTTCGGCGTACGGGACGTCATTCCGCACGGCGGTGTGTGGTGATTGGCTCACTCCGCCGCGGTGGCAGGCGCTGTTCGATGGCGGTCGGCGTCACACCGCGGCGAACGGTAAATGCCTATGTTTTCCCATCCTAATATGGCGGGCGTGAAGACCGCTGCTGGCGTGCGGTAAAAGGCATTTTTCCGCACCGCCGCCACTGCGGTCGTGCCTCCGCCCGCCATCGTAATGGGCCCCAAGGTCTTTAAAATACAAAGGAAACCCTAGTAGCACATCAGAGACATTTCCTACAAAAGTTTCCCTAGATTCAAACAATGATTTCCATAGGAGCCTATTGCTAAAGTGGGGAGTTCAGAGTATCTAAAATGTCGGGTATACTCTTCATATAACCCCTGCCTTTGCCCATATGGAGCTTTGTTAGTTGACAAGGAGAGGGGATAAGGAGCTATCCTTTACATAAGTTGGCATGACAGTGAAGACCAATGGGGACTTCCCAGGAAACGGCAAGGAGAATTGGAATGACTTTACAAGCGATTTATTAACAAATTAGTTCAAATCACTCATTAGTTCAGTCAATATTTAGAATTTTAATCATAATTATTACAAATTCAAATAATCAATTAATCGATATATCAAAATAAGATAAAATAGTACATTGGTAAGAATGGGAAAACCAAATGAAGGTTTCTGATGAGAGAATAGGAATGAATAGACATGAAAACATAGCACTCAGACAGTGGAGATTAGCAGAGACTGGAATGGTCTAATCAGCTAGAATACACCAAGCATCTCTAAAATATGCCCTCTATGATCTCTCTCCTATTCCAAGGAACACATGCTAAAATAATGTAACAAAACATTTTTCACAACATTGCATCTCATCTCTCTTTCAGGAACCAATTTTTCTCCCCCAAAGGCTGAGCGCAGGCAAACTCCACAGTTTCTCCTGCTTTTAGAACAGATCATACACAACTATGTCCTTAGTTTGTTACTTTAAACAGACTCTTGTGATTCAGACAGCTCTTCCCACAAGTCCAGTTTCCTGCCATCTCCTCTCCTCCTGGTGAGAACTTCAGTATCAGTTGTCTAATACATAACAAATGTCTATTCACTAGCTAACGGAAGGCTGCTGGAAAATTACAGCATATGCAGTGGGAAAGAAGGAAAAATATCTCATGCAAAACAACTGTTTAAATGCGTAAGCAGACCTCTTAGCCTGAAACGTGTAAAGTTGACAATCAAAATGGAATCAGCATTTGAGCCAACTTAATTCATTACAATAGGTTAATTTGCTTGTTTGCTTTTAATGTCTTATTGTGATTGCCTGTTACACATTTTGTGTTGAATGTGTATATGTTATTCTACATTGAAGTTAGCGCTTTACAGTTACATGCGTTTAATTTACACAATCAGGAAATTCGCTTTATCACTATCATCAATGAAGATGTCTAAATAACTATAACTAAACACAGTATCGAGCTGATTATTACCCAAAAGTCAATGCCAATCAATGCCAGTGAATCTTGACTGGTCTAAAGCCAAAACATGGGCTTTGTTGAGATTAAAGTAGAATTTGGTAGTCAAAGGGTTGCCAGCCAGTTCATCCAAGTCATGTTGAGGTCCACAGATACTTGCTTGAGTAGAGTACTGCATCTTCATAATACAATGCTCAAACATGTTGTTTTCTTAGAGCAGGAGGATTAATTTAAACCTATGTCGGAAATCAGAAAGATGTTCAAGAGTTAAGGTACATGACACTTCCCTGGCTCACTGCCGATTGGTAGTAGGTACTGCTGTGGCATTGGCCAAATTCTCATAGATACGGCTTTAGAGAATTCATCAAAAGTTCAGTGGTGGCGTAACGAGCCCAAGCATAACGGCCAGCTTGCCATGAACATCAACCCTATCAAAGCTATCAAGGAGTATAGAATGGAAAGTCATGTGTGGGTCTTGCAGAGGATTCCATTTGTCTCAAACTAAGAGTCCAAGTTAGGTAAAAGTGTGCTATTAAACAGCTTGACTGGTGAGCCAATCTGAGACAGAAGTTAAAACTTACTTGGGTCAAATTCCACCCTATAAATCTTCCACTGGTGTCAGAATTTCACACAGATTACCCTATCAAAATGCTTTAAATCCACATATGAGAGCGGTATTGAGATAACCTACATACAGTCTTTCTACAAAGCCTATAAATTATAAACAAATGGTGGTACAATGTACAGGTAAATCCCTCCTGTATGTTTGAGAAATGAGTGCTATGGGGGACAGACATCCAACATTTGCTATATGGAGGCAGGGTGGAACTGGCTCTCCCCCCAGCCACATGGACTGTGATACATATCGGGAGAATTAATCTTAAGGCAGTGGGCTGGAATAACCGACTCTAAGAACAGAAACCGCTCTCAATGGGAAAAGTAGTAAACTTTAGAGACTCCCAGGCTCAATATGAGCTACATCTCAGCCAATTCTTCCAGCATAGCACAACTACAATACACCATTATGCCATACATATCTGACCTGGACGCCCTACTGGAATTCGATCCCCTAGAAGTAAAATTACTCTTGAGAGAACTAGGGGATCATAAGGTGACCACAATCTGCCAATCACTACTAAATAATATGCTGGACTCGTTCTAACCACTTGGCTTGAGAGAATACCTTGGGCCTCTCACGGATGATGAGTGGGGTGAGGCCAGAGCGGCTTCGAGAGAGACAGGCATAGAGACCAGATTTCGGCTGATTGAGATAACATTTTTGCACTACCTTACGAGGCAAAGTCTATGAAAGATGGGGAACATCGCCTCTCCCTGTCTTCGGTGCTCCCTGTAGGAGGGTGACTTAATGCATACAATCTGGGGGTGTCAGGTACTAAGCTCATACTGTGGTGGCACTTTCTTGTCTAGGATCTGTGCTGGGCTGAACACTGTGTCAAGATGAGTCATCTTACCCATCAATGTTGACTCAGATAATAATAGGTGCAAACTGTCCTTGCTCTGTTGGGATTAGTAGAAGCGAAACAAGACATAGTCCACCGTTGGAGGGAACAGAGTTCCCCTCACACTGGAGGAGTGGCGAAATGGCCTAGATCATTGTATGACTATGGAGAAACTGATCTTTGCTGGAAGAAGGTGCCCACAGAAATGTTGAAATATTTGGAAACCCTGGGGCAGTACCAGCGGACCAATATAGATCAATTAGACACACCAAAAGATACCCTTGATGAAAATTCGTAGTTATTAAGCTTGAACTTGCTTGTAAAGAAATGGAAGCCTTTGTTATAGAGTAGATAACCTAATACTTTTAGTGGGTTATATGGGGTGGTAAATTCATAGTTACCAAGCCTGAACTTACTTGTACAGAATGGGAAGCCTTGGTTATCTTTGTAAATAACCTAGTACTTTTTGGTGGGTTATGTAGGTGGGGACCTGGGGTGCTGGGACTGGAGGAGTGGGTGAGTCAATTTTGTATGCGATTATTTTATTGTCTACTTTACTGTTGACTTAAAATCAATAAAATGGGTTGTAAAAAAAGACTTACCTGGGCCAGTGTAAGAGTCCTTGTTACATCTTGCCTGGAGACAATGTTGTCTGTCTTGCCAGCCTCATGCTTTCAAAAACATTCATAAATAAAAAATGCATACTTATATGCATGTATGGAGGGGCTATGGGTCATCCATTCAATGACTGAACTAGCATTCACATTTTGCTTCCACTCACCAATGTATATACCATGGGGTAAAATTTTGGTTCCAATTTAGCAATGGTTCTCTTGCACTGTGAGTGAAGACAGTATGCTTGATTTCATGTGCACATTCCCATACAAAGCACTACATTTCAGTGTAAGTCCTTCAGTTTGTCATTTTTTCCTTTCCATTGTTTACATCCTATCCTATCTTTGTTTTAGTCATCCGTGTGTTTAAATGATGTCTTCAAGTTAGAGTGCTTCAAAGCTAAAGTATATTTTCTTTACATCATTAAGAATAATATTTTCATATAATGAGCATTGCAAGTAAAATGGTTTCCATATCAATTCAAGGTAAGCTAACCTGTAGTGTTCTATTAAAATAAATATGATGGTTATTTTTTTAGAATTTAAAATGTTTACTGCAAGCATGTGGCTGCCATCTCAAAAAAGTAGCATGTTTATTTTTTTCTACTTTTTGTTTTTGTGCATATGATTACACAAAATATGGAATAAAACATAACCAGCTCACAAAGGACAAACATACCGACTTTGCCCAGGCTGGCCAAATACTGTAATAACCATGGCCCTTTTTCATTTGGGAGCAACCTTTCTCGCATTGCAATATGTGTAATTCTTAATATTAGTGCTGCATGAAGTTGTGAACCTTTCTTTTCATAATCTTCCCAAAGGAGTATGAAAACTATACAAATTTCACAAAATGAAAGTACACAAATATTTTTGAGCTGCATTGCAAAGGGGATGTGTGATTAAGATTATCGGCTGAAAGTTTTTATAGTAAGATTAAATTAACCTTTGAACTAATATGTGAATTGATGAGAAGGCTAAGGATCACCAGGGAGGTTGTAAGTGGGTGGATGCTTTAAATGTAAACAATCAAATCACATCGCTTTCACAAAATGGTGGACTTATGCCTTCTTTATCAGCTTCAGGAATGTTATGGCATTTTTAGTCTATATATTGCTTATCATTGAATTTCATGCAATGAACAATCCAATTTTCAGAAAACAGGTAGCTTTCTTAATGCAAAAAGCATGCCTGCATAATGTAGGACTGTGGAGAAATAAATTCACCAAAAACCTTCTATTGCAGAATTATATTGCAAGTACATATGTATCATGAATTGCATACTGTAGGAATTTCTGTTAGGGAAGAATGTGGAAATGTACCCTGACCTATATCTCTTGGATCACCTTTGTGAGACCTGGCATCCTTGGCTTGGTCTGCCCCTGACATTTTGCCTTCAGACCTCTTGTATTTGCTGAATTTGTTTTTGCTGGCCTTAGGGCTCTGCACACTCTACCACTGCTATACTGTGCTAAAGTGATTGTGCTTGTTTCCTAAAACATGGTGACCTTAGCTTATACCCAATTGGCTTATTTAATTTACTAATAAGTCCTTAGTAAAGTGCACTATATGTGTCCAGGGAGTGTAAATTAAATGCTACCAGTGGGCTTGCAGCACTGTTAGTGCCATCCACTTAAGAGTGGATGTGGCCTAACGGCTAGATTGGTCAACCTCGAAGCTGGGGAACGGGGTTCGAGCCTCGGCAGGGACGGTCAACATCCTGTGATTCTGGGGAAATCACTTAATCTCCCCATGCTTAACAAAAAATGAATGTGTCCATCTGTAACACATATGGTGCTCGTGTAAAGCGCTCTGATACCTTCGGGTCTAGTTTGCGCTATATAAAACGGCAACAAAAAAAAGAACCCCCTTTAAACATGTCTCAGGCTTGCCATTGCAGAGCCTGTGTGTGCAGTTTTAAACTGCCATGTCAACCTGGCACCATAAACCTTTTGCCAGGCCTAAACCTTCCTTTTCGATACATAAAAGTCACCTAAGGTGCAGTGGCATGTTGCAGTGTATTTAAAAAGTTAGACATGTACTTTTAAGTTCTACATGTCCTGGTAGCGAAAACTCTTAAATTAGTTTTTCACTACTGCAAGGCCTATCTCTCCCATAGGATAACATTGGAGTTTCCTTACTAAATGTTCTAAGCAGAATTTCCACATGGGAAGAGATGCCTGGTTCATGTTTAGTGTCTCTGGAATCCTAATTTAAAATCCTAACTTATGGCAAAGTTGAATTTTAAATTATAATTCTAAAAATTACACTTTTAGAAAGTTGGAATTTTCTTGCCTTAGCCATTTGATGCCTGTTAGACCTAAGAAGCCTTGAGGTAGTCTTCCCCCAACTTTTTGCCAGCCTTCCTCCATTTTTCTGACCTTTAGGACCTGGTGCACTTTACCACTGCTAATCAGTGCGAAAATGCATGTGCTCTCTCGCCTAAACTTGGTAACATTGGCTTAAACCCAATTGGCATATTTAATTTACTTATAAGTCCTTAATAAGGTGTGCTGCATGTGCCCAGGGCCTGTAAATTAAATGCCACTAGTGGGCCAGCAGCACTCATTGTGCCACCCACTATAATATTTCTCTATCCATGGCTAAGGCCTGCCATTGTAGAACCTGCATGTGCAGTTTACACTGCTACTTCATTCTGTCAAGAAAAACTTCTTGCCATGCCTAAACCTTCCCTTTATATGCATATAAGTCACCCCCAAGGTAGGCCTAGGATGCCCCACAGAATAGGGTGCAAGGTATTTAGAAGGCAGGACTTGTACTTTTAGGTTTACATGTCTTGGTAGTGAAAAACTCCCCATTTCATTTTTTCACTATTGCAAGGCCTATCTCTCCTATAGGATAACATTGAATTACCTTATTGCATCTTTTTAGTGTAATTCCCAGTTGTGAAGGGATAGACTTTTCAAGTTTGGTTTCACTGTAATTACAATTTAAAAACACAACTTATGGTGAAGTTGGATTTTAAATTACAGTCTACCAAACGTCATTTGTAGAATGTTGGTATTTACTTACTTTGACCATTCCGTGCCTGCTGCATGGCTCTGAATACATGTCTGGGGTGGGTGATAGCTTGTGTTTGTGAATTCCTTCTAGACAGTCGCACACAAAGGGAGCTTAGGTGTGACCTATTGGCCATCTACTTCCTGATGGGCCATCCTGGTCAGGAGGGGAGAGAGAGGCTGACATACCAGAATAGGCTAGGTTCTGTTCCCACACAAAGGGCTGCATATCCCCTTGTAGTGAGTCTGGAGCCAGGGCAGGAAGGTAGGACCTCTGTGCACTTGAAAGCTTTCTTTGAAGTCTCATCCACTTTAAACGCACAACTGGGTATAAGTACTGGACCTCTGACACCATGAATTCAGCATGCTTCTGGACCTGTGAACCACTCTGCCAGGAAGAAGAGCTGCTGTGCTGCTGAAAAGGCTGCAACTCTGCTGGACTGCTGCTTTGCTGGCCTGTTTTGTTGTGCTCCTGCCTTGCTGGGCTGCCCTGCTGCCTGCTGTGCTCCTGCCTGGATGAGAAGGACTGGACCAGAATCACTTGAACCCAAGGTGGCTCCAAGGGCTGTCTGGCTTGCCTTCTCTTCTAACTCTTAGGGATATCAAAGACTTCAACTACCTGCATCTGCATCTGCACTCTACAAGATGTGAGTCTGCCCTGCCAAGTGGTGCCACCCCAGTCCTGGACCCTTGGAAGTGAGGCCTAAGGTGCCTCTGCAACCAGAAGCCATGCATCTGATTGGAACTGGCACATCTTCATCCTTTGCGTGGGTCAGAACTGGTGCATCATCATCTTTGTGTGAATCGGACCTGGTGCGTCCTCGCCGAACAGAGCACTCGGAACCAACGCATTTGGAATCTATGTATCGCCTGCTGCGGGAGCAGTAGACACATATTGTGTTCGGAACCAGCACCTTGCACTCAGAACTGATGTATTGCAGCCGTTTCCTGGAGAATCACAACGCATCTCGCCCACTGAGTGGCTCAACACCGACACATGGCTTCGACTGCGTCTTTTTTGTCGCTGAAACAAGCCCAGATCAAGGTACTTTGGTTCAGTGGCCCAAGTGGGTCTCTGTATCCGGTCCGCACTCCATCGCGACCGACCTAAACTTTAGACTTTGCCCCGGTCCAGCGCAACCATACAACCTATTTAATGCTCTTATTGCTTCTAAGTGCTATTTTACATTTATTCTTTAAAAATTCATATCTCGACTTCTAATTGTTGGATTTTTGTCATTTTGTTCTTGTTTTATGTATACATTTAAGCTCTGTTTTTCTAACCTGGTGTTGAGTCTGTGGTGATTTCACTGTGTTACTATTTGAAGAGTTTTACAAATACATTACTCATTGCCTTTTAAATTAAGTCTGACTGCTCTGTGCCAAGCTACCAGAGGGTAAACACAGGATAATTTAGGGTGTGTTGTTACTTACCCTTACAAGGATTGTGGTTCTGGCTTGGAAAGGGTATATACCTCTGCTAACCAAAAACCCAATTTCTAACATTGGTGATCAGCGGTGAGGATAGGACTTGAGTTTTTGCAGTGCTATACAGTACTACCCACCCACATCCAAGACCATTTTGATTTTTTCATTTCACCCTGTTTTGCATTTTTGAATTTTTCCTCTGCCTGCTGGTTCTACATCTGGAGCCATGGAATTTGAGCTGGCCAATTTGGACACCTACACAGTGGTCCAGCTTAAATATTTTTGCAAGGAGATGTGGGTTCCTGCCAAGGGTGCCAACAAGAAGGTGGAATTTCAAAAGCTGCTGATAGCCTGGCCAGAAGTCCGCTCCAAAGAGAAAGATGGATTGTGAGAGTCTGGGAATTGCTCTTCTGAGAAACCACCTGCAGTGGCTGAGGGTGACAACCCTGAATTTGAGCTCCTTGCAAGAGCACAAAGTAGTGTCTCTTCATGTGGCCTATCCCCAGAGGAGCTGAGAGAGAGGAGGGAGGAGAGAGAATTCAAGCTGCAGATGGCCTGATTAAAAATGGAGGCTGAAGAGAAAAAGGCTGAAAGGGAGGCCAAACAAGCTGAGAAGGCCTGGGAGGAAAAGAAGGCTGAAAGAGCCGTGGAGGAGAAAAAGTGTTTTTTAGCTCATGAGAGGAGCTTAAAAGAGCTAGATATCCAAGCCAGTCAGGTGAAGTCCAGCAGTGATGGTGGCAGCAGACATGTAGTACCTGATGCAGACAAGAGGGTTCATATACCCAAGGATTTCGTACCCAGTTATGTGGTGGAAGATGACATTGATCAGAGGTTCTCTGCTTATGAGATTGCACTGAAGGTACACAGGCTTCCTGAGGAGCACTGGGGGGGTGGACTGTGGAAACACATACCAACACTTGGGAGGGACACTCGCTGACATTGGACGTTGGGGACCAGACCAAGTACACTACTATGAAGACCATTTTGATTGCCAAATTTGGGTTGACTCTCAAAAGTTATCACCAAAGATTCAAGGACAGCCTGAAGCTCACCAACCAATCCTTAGTAGCTTTTGTTGATTGCTCCAGTAAGGCATTGAATGGATGGGTGAAGGGGAAGCAAGGATAGTGACTTTAATGGGTTATACCAAGTGGTCAAGAAAGAGCACATGCATCTGCTTTCCTGAGTTCTGCAGGCACCTAGTTGACAATGAGCTGACTGACCCCAGGAAGCCTGCTGATTAGGCAGCCCTCAGGGCTAGCACCAGTGTCCAAAAAGTTATCTGATGGGGACATTCACAAAGGTGGGCAGGGTTCCAAATAGAAGAAAGAGAGGGGAGAAAAACTTAAAAGCAAGGAGTTCTCAAAAGGCCGCCAAAATAATTCCTAAGCCTAAAGGAGTAGTGGTAACCAGTCCCAGTCTGATCCTAAAAAGAAGGGTTTTTTTGACCATAAGACAGGGAAGTTTGTACCCCAATGAACAGAGTGTTAAACATATGGCCACAGCAAGGGTGAGTCCAAATGTCCCAAGAGGGCACAGCCCCCCACCTGTGGGCAGACATCAGGGTTGACGAGTGTAGCGCTCGGGTAGTCCCAGTTAGTTTTGGAGGACAAACAGAGGTGACCCTTGTTTCCGTGGGGGATAGAGAATTGGTGCCAAAGGCCCACATGCCTTCCAATACTTCAAAGTATAGGCAGTGGGTCACCATTAATGGGCAACGGATGGAGGCTCTGAGAGAAACAGGAGCCAGCATGACAACTGTCAAGTGTCAGCTATTGTCTGCAGAGCAGGTCCTACCGAACACAATCTACCAAATCGTAGTCGCCGACAATCGCGAGAGCCATTCTACCTGTGGCTCTGGTTCCCTTTGAATGGGGGTTGGTCTCAGGTTCTCTGAAAGTTACTGTGAGCTGTGCCATGCTTGCTGATTGTTTTCTGGACAATGACCTGGAACACACTACATGGAGGGAGGTAGAGCGCAGGTTTCACTTGGAGATGATGGAATTGCCTGAGTGGGTCTGTATGACCACACAAGCCATGGCTGCCCAGAAAGGAAGTCAAGGATGTCTGGAGCCTGGAACAATGGCTCATACCGCTGCCACAGAGAGGGAGAAGGGATGTGGGAAGCCGGTCCGCAAAGTTCCTACGCTGGAAGTTGAAGGGGTCCCTGAACAGGAGGCACCCAAGCTAACCGGGGAAAACATTGCTGCCCTAGGTGACCTACCAGAGGTTGCCAGCTGGCAGGTTGAGGGTGGATACACCAGGTTGGAGTTCTGCCAATCGCAGAAAGAGTGCACCACTCTTGAGGGCTTGAGGCACATGACCTCAGCCCATGCAGCAGATGAAGCCTCCAGGGTATCATCATATCGACTGGGAGAGCGATCTTTATAGCAAGCCTAATGTTCCTGGTGCTAGGTCAGCCCATGTGCCGGTGGCCCCCCAGTGTTATTGGACCTTCCTACTGGGTTTGGCTCATGATATACCCCTGGTAGGACATTTGGGGCAAGACAATACCTTTGACAGGCTTCTCTCCCACTTCTATTGGCCCCGAAGAGCACAAAGCTCCCCTACTCCTATTACCTGTCCCTGGCACCCCCTTTGAAAGGGTGGAAATCAATGTCATTGGACTCTTTCCCCCAAATACAGCCTTAGGCAACAGGTTTGTCCTAGTCTTGGCGAAGCATGTCACCTGCTGCACAGAGGACATCCTTCTGAGGTCAGTGACTGCACCTGTGCTGGCTAGAGCTCTGTTGGGGATCTTTACCCATGTTGAGTTCCTAAAGGAGGCAATGTCTGACAGAGGCAATAACTTAATGTCTGCATACATGAAGTCCATGTGGGATGAGTGTGGTGTGACTTGCAAGTTCACCACACCCTATCACCCCCACACTAATGGTCTTGTGGAGAAATTTTGAAGGGCATGATTATGGGCCTGCCTGAGCCCATGAGGTGTAAGCAGGCCATCCTCTTGTCATGCCTTGTCTTTGCCTACAGGGAGGTGCCACAGAAGGGAGTAAGTTTCAGCCCATTTGAACTCCTCTATGGCCACCCTGTTCGGAGACCTCTGAGCCTTGTAAAAGAGAGTCCAGAGAAAGCTCCCAAGAAACCCCCCAAGGATATGGTCAGCTACTCGATTGCCCTCCCCAACCAGATGCATCACTTCTGTAAGAAGGCTAAAAGCAATTTAGAGGCCATCTGAGAAGTTATGAAACTCTGTTATGACCAAAGGCCATACTGGTAGAGTTTCAACCTGGCCAGAAAGTGTGGGTGATGAAACCAGTAGAGCCCAGGACTCTCCAAGACCACTGGACTGGCCCATATGAAGTAAAGGAGCATAAGGGGGAGGCTACCTATTTGATGGTTCTCCAGTCACCTAGAAACCCCAAAGGGTGCTCCATGTAAACAGACTAAAACTCACTTTGAGAGGTCCGGAGTGAGCATGCTCATTGTGACAGATGAGGAAGTGGAAGAGGAAAGTGAACCCCTCCCTGACCTCTTCTCTGCACAGGAACACAATGGGTCCGTGGAGGGTGTCAACCTCTCTTCCATCCTGACCCAAGAATAGCAGAGGGACTGTTACCAGTTGCTGGGACAGTTTGCTTCACTGTTCTCACTCACCCCTGGTTTCACACTTCTGTGTGTCCATGATGTTAACACTGGGGACAGCACCCCAGCAAAGAATTTGTTTTACAGGTTATCAGACAGGGTGAGAGCCAGCATCAAAGAGGAAGTCTCCACGATGTTACCTATAGGGGTGATTGAGCCCTCTAATAGTCCCTGGTCCAGCCCTGGGGTGTTGGCACCAAAGGCAGCGCCACCGCTCACCATACCAGAACTCCGGTTCTGCGTAGATTACAGAAGAGTCATCTCAGCCACTAGGATTGATGCACACCCCGACCCCTGAGCTAATGAGCTCATCAACAGGCTGGGTGCTGCCAAATTCCTCAGTACCTTTGATTTGACAGTAGGGTAATGTCAGATTGTTCTGACTGAGGGGGGCAAAGAAAGGTCAGTATTTTCAACCCCAGAGGGTCACTTCCAGTTTCCGTTGAAGCCCATTGGATTGAAAAATGCCCCTACCAATGGCTGGTTAACAGGGTCCTGACTGGTAAGAGGGCTTTCTGTGTTGCCTTTTTTGATAACATTGCTGTCTACAGTTCCAGCTGGGAGGAGCACCTGCATCACCACCATGAGATGCTTTAGACTCTGCAACAGGCAGGTCTGACCATCAAGGGCTGTAAGTGCCAGATTGGGTAGGGTTCTGTGGTGTATTTGAGACACCTAGTAGGTAGGGGCAAGGTGCAGCCCCTCAGGCCAAGATTGAAACCATCATGGCCTGGCAACCACCTAAAGCCCAAACAGACATGAGAGCCTCCAAAGTCTCACTGGCTACTATAGAATATTTGTTAAGGGCTATGGCACCATAGTTGCCACCTTAACTGAATTCTTAAAAGCAGCTCAGATTGATGATATGGGCAGAGGGTTTTCAGAAAACCTTTGACTCCCTCAAAGAAGTCATGAGTAAAGCACTTATGCTGAGGGCCCCTGACTTCTCCAAGGAATTCATCAAGCAGACGGATGCTTCAGAGCATGGCATGGGGCAGTCAAGGCCCAACTGAATGTGGAGGGCCTAGACCAACCTGTAGCCTTCATTATTAGGATGTTTCTTCCATGGGAACAGAGATGGAGTGCTCGTGAAAGAGAAGCTTTTGCTTTGGTCTGGGCACTGAAGAAGATGAGACCATACCGAGTTGGGTCTCGCTTCCTGGTTCAGACAGAGCACAGGCTCCTCAGATGGCTCATGCAGATAAGAGGTTAAAGTCCCAAACTGATGAGGTGGTCCATCTCCCTACAGGGAATGGACTTTATGGAGGAACATCACCCGGGGAGAGACCATGCCAATGCTGTTGGTCTTTCCAGATTCTTCTGCCTTTGTGAAGAGAACTTCCAAGCGGTTGGGTAGCTCTCCCCACTTTCAGCTTGGGGGGACATGGTAGATCTGGCAGCCTTGGTGTGGTCTTCTCCCAACTTTTTGCCTGCCTTCCTCCATTTTCTGACCTCGTTTTTGCTGGCTTTAGGATTCTGTGCACTTTACCACTGCTAATCAGTGCTAAAGTGCTTGTGCTCTCTCGTCTAAACATGGTAACATTGGCTTAAACCCCATTGACATATTTGATTTACTTATAAGTCCCTAGTAAAGTGTAAAACATGTGCCAAGGGCCTGTAAATTCAATGCTATTAGTGGGCCTGCGCAAAAACAACAATTGATGGACGAATGCAGAACAATGTCATACATTCACCCCAGTACAGAGATCTGGGCCTAAATCCATCGTTTTTTTGCTCACCATGTCATTCCAGTTTGAACCCAGCCATATGCAAATCAGTCTTGACCCTGTGCCCAAAGGGAACAGTCCAGCCCGAACTGCCAGGCCAGGTCCTCCCTGGACTGGAAACAAGCATCCTAGGACCGCTTTCGGGGTTTCACCCCTCTTCAGCCAGGATAGCTTGACTCCAGTGGCATGGAGAGCACGGGACCCACGTCTGGGCATACCCGTCCCACTCGGGGTGACAAATGTAAAAACAACAATTGATGGACAGAATGCAGAACAATGTCATACATTCACCCCAGTACAGAGATCTGGGCCTAAATCCATCGTTTTTTTGCTCACCATGTCATTCCAGTTTGAACCCAGCCATATGCAAATGAGTCTTGACCCTGTGCCCAAAGGGAACAGTCCAGCCCGAACTGCCAGGCCAGGTCCTCCCTGGACTGGAAACAAGCATCCTAGGACCGGTTTCGGGGTTTCACCCCTCTTCAGCCAGGATAGCTTGACTCCAGTGGCATGGAGAGCACGGGACCCACGTCTGGGCATACCCGTCCCACTCGGGGTGACAAATGCAAAAACAACAATTGATGGACAGAATGCAGAACAATGTCATACATTCACCCCAGTACAGAGATCTGGGCCTAAATCCATCGTTTTTTTGCTCACCATGTCAGTCCAGTTTGAACCCAGCCATATGCAAATCAGTCTTGACCCTGTGCCCAAAGGGAACAGTCCAGCCCGAACTGCCAGGCCAGGTCCTCCCTGGACTGGAAACAAGCATCCTAGGACCGGTTTCGGGGTTTCACCCCTCTTCAGCCAGGATAGCTTGACTCCAGTGGCATGGAGAGCACGGGACCCACGTCTGGGCATACCCGTCCCACTCGGGGTGACAAATGCAAAAACAACAATTGATGGACAGAATGCAGAACAATGTCATACATTCACCCCAGTACAGAGATCTGGGCCTAAATCCATCGTTTTTTTGCTCACCATGTCATTCCAGTTTGAACCCAGCCATATGCAAATCAGTCTTGACCCTGTGCCCAAAGGGAACAGTCCAGCCCGAACTGCCAGGCCAGGCCCTCCCTGGACTGGAAACAAGCATCCTAGGACCGGTTTCGGGGTTTCACCCCTCTTCAGCCAGGATAGCTTGACTCCAGTGGCATGGAGAGCATGGGACCCACGTCTGGGCATACCCGTCCCACTCGGGGTGACAAATGCAAAAACAACAATTGATGGACAGAATGCAGAACAATGTCATACATTCACCCCAGTACAGAGATCTGGGCCTAAATCCATCGTTTTTTTGCTCACCATGTCATTCCAGTTTGAACCCAGCCATATGCAAATCAGTCTTGACCCTGTGCCCAAAGGGAACAGTCCAGCCCGAACTGCCAGGCCAGGTCCTCCCTGGACTGGAAACAAGCATCCTAGGACCGGTATCGGGGTTTCACCCCTCTTCAGCCAGGATAGCTTGACTCCAGTGGCATGGAGAGCACGGGACCCATGTCTGGGCATACCCGTCCCACTCGGGGTGACAAATGCAAAAACAACAATTGATGGACAGAATGCAGAACAATGTCATACATTCACCCCAGTACAGAGATCTGGGCCTAAATCCATCATTTTTTTGCTCACCATGTCATTCCAGTTTGAGCCCAGCCATATGCAAATCAGTCTTGACCCTGTGCCCAAAGGGAACAGTCCAGCCCGAACTGCCAGGCCAGGTCCTCCCTGGACTGGAAACAAGCATCCTAGGACCGGTTTCAGGGTTTCACCCCTCTTCAGCCAGGATAGCTTGACTCCAGTGGCATGGAGAGCACGGGACCCACGTCTGGACATACCCGTCCCACTCGGGGTGACAAATTCAAAAACAACAATTGATGGACAGAATGCAGAACAATGTCATACATTCACCCCAATACAGAGATCTGGGCCTAAATCCATCGTTTTTTTGCTCACCATGTCATTCTAGTTTGAACCCAGCCATATGCAAATCAGTCTTGACCCTGTGCCCAAACGGAACAGTCCATCTCGAACTGCCAGGCCAGGTCCTCCCTGGACTGGAAACAAGCATCCTAGGACTGGTTTCGGGGTTTCACCCCTCTTCAGCCAGGATAGCTTGACTCCAGTGGCATGGAGAGCACGGGACCCATGTCTGGGAATACCCGTCCCACTCGGGTGACAAATGCAAAAACAACAATTGATGGACAGAATGCAGAACAATGTCATACATTCACCCCAGTACAGAGATCTGGGCCTAAATCCATCGTTTTTTGCTCACCATGTCATTCCAGTTTGAACCCAGCCATATGCAAATCAGTCTTGACCCTGTGCCCAAAGGGAACAGTCCAGCCCGAACTGCCAGGCCAGGTCCTCCCTAGACTGGAAACAAGCATCCTAGGACCGGTTCTCGGGTTTCACCCCTCTTCAGCCAGGATAGCTTGACTCCAGTGGCATGGAGAGCACGGGACCCACGTCTGGGCATACCCGTCCCACTCGGGGTGACAAATGCAAAAATAACAATTGATGGACAGAATGCAGAACAATGTCATACATTCACCCCAGTACAGAGATCTGGGCCTAAATCCATCGTTTTTTTGCTCACCATGTCATTCCAGTTTGAACCCAGCCATATGCAAATCAGTCTTGACCCTGTGCCCAAAGGGAACAGTCCAGCCCGAACTGCCAGGCCAGGTCCTCCCTGGACTGGAAACAAGCATCCTAGGACCGGTTTCGGGGTTTCACCCCTTAGTGGGCCTGCAGCACTCATTGTGCCACCTACTTTAGTAGCCCTCTGACCATGGCTCAGGCCTGCCATTGCAGAGCCTACATGTGCAGTTTAAACTGCCACTTCAAACTGGTTTGATAAACCTCTTGCCAGGCCTAAACCGTATCTTTTTATAAACATAAGCCACCACTAAGGTAGGCCCTGTTTGACCCACAGGGTAGGGTGCAGAGCATTTAAAAGGCCGGACATATACTTTAAAGTTTTCATGTCTTGGTAGTGAAAAACTCCCGATTTCATTTTTCACTATTGCAAGACCTATCTCTCCCCTATGATAACATTGGGATTACTGTTAGAAATTGGGTCTCTAGGTGGCAGAGGTATGCACTCTGTCTAAGTAGGGACCACAATCCTAGTCAGGGTAAACTAGATATACACTAAACAATAACCTGTGCTCACCCTTTGATAGCTTTGCACAGAGCAGTCAGTCATATCTAAAGAGGCAATGTGTAAAGTATTTGTGCAATAGAAACACACAGTAACACAATGAAAACACCACAAAAAAACACCACACAGAGTTAGAAAAATAGATTATACGATTATGAGTAAAGCAATTCCAACGCAACAATAATCCAATAAGTGGAACCAGAGTTATGTATTTTTAAAGATTACATCAAATTATAATGCTGAATGTTATAAAGCGACACATCTGGTCGCTCTAGACCAGGGTAAATCCAAAGTTCAGGCCAACCGTGATGGAGGGCAGGCCGGCTACAGGACTCATGCAAGTCCCGCTGATGGAGTAAGACTCGATGCGCTGGCTCCGATCCACCCAGGTAATGAAGGCGTCATCGGCGAACCCCTTTACGATGCAGGTGCTGCGTCATTGTTGAGCCGTGCTGTCCGTCACTGTTGAGCTACGCAGTCCGTCGAAGCAATGTCATCGATCAGCTCCTGCGTCGGCGTTGAAGGGCAATGGGTTGGTTCCCAATTGGTGCAAAGCTGTCACTACATCGGTTTTGATGGTTCTGAACAGCAAAAGTCACCTTTCAAGGTCTCACGCCTGGACTGGCACCACTTGGCAGGACAAGACTCACAGATGGCAGACTCCAGGTGCTGTTGCAGGGTTGAAGGAATAATTTGATGGCCCTAAGACTTCAGAACAGGGGGCAAGCCAGCAAGACCTTAGAGTTACTCTGGGTTCAAGTGAGATGGGACCAGTCCTTGTCCTCAGCAGGGCAGAGATCAGCAGGCAGCAGGGCAGCACAGTAAAGCAGAAAAGCAGTTCGTCCAGAGCAGTAGCCAAGCAAAGTGACATTCCTTGTAGCACAGCAGTCTTTAGTCCGGGCAGAACTCTTCACAGGTCCAGCAATGTACTGTCTTGGTAGGGTCAGAGGCTCATAACCAGATGTGCCTTTGAAGTGTTGATGACTTCTAAGCAGGCCCTTGAAGAGCACAGGCCCCTCTTTCTTCCCAGCTCTGTCTCCACACTATCAGTAGGGGGTAATCAGCCCTTTTTGTGGAAAACAGGACACTGCCTATTCCGGTGTAAGTTTCAGCCCCCCCTTCTTGCCCAGGAAGAGCTGTCAGAAAGCAGATGAATGCAGATGAGTTCTCTGTCACACCCACCCTTCATGTGTTTGTGACTGTCTAGAGGAATGCACAATGTGTAGCCGTCTCCCACTCCGGACATGTATTGAAGACAGGCTGCATGGCACACATTACAGTAAGAGCAGAGAAATGTCCACTTTCTAAATGTTATAAAAAAAGGAATGGTTCTTTTTGGACAATATACGTTTAGCTTATAAATCGAGGCACAATGGCACAGTATAACTGTAGTAGGACACTAGCAGAGAAAGCCAGCATAAAAAAGGACAGATAACTGTTTTTAGCAAATGAATATAAAGTCTGCATTCAAACATATAAATGCAGACAGTGCAGGTGTCCCATGTGAACGGAACCCACACAAAACAAGAGTGACAATATAATGACAAAACAAAGTAAAATAAAGCAGAAAACAGCGTTTATAATAATACGACCAGTTAACAATAGATAATATTGAACTTGAGCCCTCTTTACAATCAAAGGGGTCAGATATGGTTTGTTTAGTACAAATTGACGATGATTCGACCCCTTACAAAATGTGGGGTCTCTTCAGGACCAATTGGTAGGGGACACCTAACGAACTTGAGAAGGACATAAAGGAAAAACAGGGTGCACACCGATCTAGTGAATAATATGTGTTTTAAGGACATTGAGACCCTACCGGGAGACCTAGCCAATGCAAATCAGTCTTGACCCTGCTCCCCATGGGAACAGTCCAGACCTAACTGCCAGGCCAGGTCCTCCCTGGACCGGAAACAAGCACCATGGGACCAGTTTTGGGGTTTCACCCCTCATCAGCCAGGCTAGCTTGACTCCAGTGGCATGTAAAGCACAGGACTCTCATCTGGGCAAACCCGTCGCACTCAGGGTGAAAAATGAAAAAGGAACAATTGATGGACAGAATGCTGATCAATGTCAAACATTCACCCCAGTACAGAGATCTGGGCCTAAATCCATCATTTTCTTGCTCCCCATGCCATTACAGTTTAAATCCAGCCATACACAAATCAGTCTTTCACCCTGCTCCCAATGGGAACAGTCCAGACTGAACTGCCAGGTCCATGTTATGGCTGATAGAGTTTTAGATTGTGATGCTAATCCTTTTGGATCTTCTAGTTTCCTTGTGGCTACCATGATGCACCTGCTGTTAGCTCTCTTTGTCTTGTATTTTAAATTGTCTAGGGGCTTTTATTGCATATTAGTTTTATTCTTTTAATATCACCTTTCTGGAATTGTATTCTGATATCTCAATCCCTATGTATATTATATGTTTTATGTGATGTTCTGTGATGTACTTTTATGATCATATTGATCGATCATAAAGTTTTAATGATTATCGATTGTCAACTGGTCGTTTATGTATTATTAGAAACCTTTTTCTGCTTTACTTTACTTTGTTTTCTCACTATATTGTCTCTCTTGTGTTGTGTGGGTTCTGTTCATGTGGGACACCTTGCACTGTCTTCATTTATATGTTTGAATACAGACTTTATATTCATTTGCTGAAGCAGTTTTCTGTCATTTTTATACGCTGGCTTTCTCTATCAGCATCCTACTACAGTTATGCTATTATACCTTTTTTTTAAGGCCATGGTTCTTTTTGAGTAGTGCTGCCTTTGTTGTTTGATAGAAAACGTTCTAAAAGTGGCATTTCCAAAATAATAATGTTACATCCAACTTTACCAATAAAGAGGATTTATCATTACATTCCAAAGTTATTAAATATGATGTATCTACTTCTTTCTGATCAGGAATTACAACTTTAAAGTGGTCCATGGAATTCCCAAAGTTAACCTATGAGAGGAGTAGGTCTTACAGTAGTGAAAAACAAATTTAGCTGTTTGTCACTATCAGGACATGTGAAACTTAAAAGTACATGTCCTACCTTTTACTTACAGAGCACCCTGTCCTTAGGGCTACGTAGAGCCTACCTTAGGGGGGCGTATGAATAATACAAGGGGAGTGTAAGGCATGGCAAGTATTTTTAAATGCCAAGTCAAAGTGGTAGTAAATTGTACACACAGGTCTTGGAAGGGCAGTCCTGAGACAGGTTTGAAAGGCTACTTATATGGGTGGCACAACCAGTGCTGCAGGCCTACTAGTAGCATTTAGATCACAAGCCCTGGATATATGGTATACCACTTTAAAAAAGGACTTATAAGTAAACTAAATATGCCAATTGTGTATACACCAATGTTACCATATTTAGGGGAGAAGCACATGCACTTCAGCAATGTTCAGCACTGGTAAAATGCTCAGAGTCCTAAGCCAACAAAAACAAGGTCAGAGAAAGGTAAGGAGGAAGGCAAACAATTTGGGGCTACTGAGGATAAGGTGGTCATACTGCTATCAACCATTGCCAGAGCATTTTCTATATCAGCCCTCTCAATCTCAAGCAGTCTTACATCAGTTTCCTGCTGAGAATCTTTCCACACTTCATAGTATTTTGCATACAAGAAGCGTTTTTGACATGGCTTTCACGGACTTAGCAAGAAGTGCTATATTTCCATGTCATCAGAAAGAAGAGATAAGTGTTGTTTTACCGGAGACAATGTTAGGATTTTTAGCCAATCAAGGCACAACTTCCCAACACTGTAAGTTATTTCCACCCACGAGTGTTCTGTATGCAAGTAACGCAGGTTGGGCCTGCTGATCTTGAAACTCTTGGTGTTACCCAGGGACCATGCCTGACATTCATTATTATCTAACGGCCACACTAACCATCCCTTACAATTGCTATCTGATGAAATGTATGTGCCATTGCACAGCATGGTGTCTAGTGTTTCCTCCATGTATTTTGTAAACTGCTGCCAATTTGCAAAACGTGCAAATGTGGGACTATTTTGGTGTATTCAAATCCTTGATTTTACCTAATCCAAGGCATGATGTTCTTTCCCCAGTTTTGTTCAGGAAAATAATTTTTTGTGGTATAAAGCATGCTCTAAACAAAGCCTTGTTCCCCTGAACCTGCTAATCCTTTGTTTCTCAAATTGATTTAACATCGAAAGTTTCCCTCCGAAAGTCAAACCCTTGTGTGGACAGCTGGGAAAGAAAAGAAGCAGTATAAATCAGCTTGGTGTTTGTTAGCATACTTTTCTTTGCTGGTGATTGTGCAAGCTTAAAAACAGTAAGACCTTGGTTATAATGTATCAAAACCAGAAAAATAAGCAAATGTTTTTAAACTACCATGTGGTGGTGTAGGGCAATGTTCCCATTCTCCGTAATTAAAGACAGCATGTGGAGTACTTTCTTTATGCAAGAAATGGTGACCATAATGTTGAAAACACAACATTTCATCATAGTTATTTGTGCCTTCATACAGCTCATCAGAAGAAAAAACAGTAGAATGTTCAAGATCTTCTAGCATTCCATGCACTGTATCAATATCCCAATCATCAGAGACAGTACTAGGGGTGATAATGTCATTCAGGGAAATACCAAACAATAATGGCATTTGCAAGGGTTCTGTAGGACCATACACATCATATGATACCCTATCCCAAACAATACCATCAGGAACTGGAACAACTGAAATCTTCACCGGGCAAAGGTCACTTCACACTTTGTGTGATGAAGAATGTGGTGTTAGAACTAAGTTCACCATTTGTACAGCAGAGCATTCTGGGCAATGGTATCCATTCAGAAGCAAGAAAAAGACTGTCACAAAACCAATCCAGAGAACCAGGAAAAGTAGCGCAAATATAAACCAAAGGTGTAACCATGGAGGAACGAAGTATGCATTTTCAGCCAAAGATAGAAAGCCCGCAGTCTCATCTGTGAAGGTAGAGGTGGAGATGCTGGTGGATCAGATGAGCCCAAAGAAAAGTCACCAAAGTCGATGAAGTAGCCAGAGGCAGTCCGATCTATTTTTGGCAGCTCTGCAGGTTGTTTAGAACTGGGAGATGACTCATCTTTGGTACGTTGACGTAAACAGCATTTGTGTCAGGATTCCGAATTGAAATCTGTGTTTCAGTACAAGTTAGTTGTATTGTATTTGTTGACTCAGGAGGTAGAAGTGATACTTTATTGTTGGTTACTGCTATCCTCCATTGAGCAGAGGAGGCTTCATCAGTGATCTAAGCTTCCATTGGAACTTCCTGCATGGTAGTGAGAGGAGGCTGGTAACTACCCAGGATCCCAAACTGTCTACTGTTGAGAATCGGCCATATCATGTGGTTTGATCAAATCAATGGAGACAAATCTCTTGTTTCTGCAGCCGGCAAGAGGCGGAAGAAGTACAGTTCTAGTACCTTCAATGGCCAGGACAGGTAAAGGATGGCCCAAATTCATTTTTGTCCACTATTTTCTCCTTGACCAGATCTCCAACCTTTGGGATTCAACTGGAAGATGCTGGCACTTCCTTCACTTCACCAGTGGTGGTGCGTTTTACTTGGACATTATTTTGTTCGCCACTGTGCTGGGACTGTCGAGGTCTGGGACCCATATTTTAAGCCCAAATAGGATCTTATAGGGAGTCCAAACACTCAGGGATTTACTAGGCGGATTGTTCAACGCCTTCCGGACACCATATAGGTGATGGACCCAACTGCGACCTGAGCCTAATACCCTCAATGATAAAGACTGCTTTAGGTCCCAGTTTTTCTCTCCATGACTGAATTTCCCTTAGGATGGCACAGGGAGGAATACCGCAGGGCCACATCCAAACTTCCCATGGCAACTTTGAAAGTCAAGAGGCAAACACGGGACCGTGGTCGGAATGGAATGTGCCAACTGTATATGTCCCGATAAAGATATGCAAATCTTTTATAACGGTTCAGGAGTCAGCTGACCACTGTGGCCAGACCCATAGGAATCGAGAGCAGGAATCCACTGCTACTAAGATGTACTTGTAAGCCCCATCTGATGAAACGGGGACCTAATGGTCCAGAAAAACACAAGGGAGAGGCGTGTTTGAAATGAGTAGAGGTGTCTGTGGTGGGTGTGCTACGGTGGAACCTTTCATCTTCTGGCAGATGTTGCATTTAAGGACAAAGTCCTTGGTCTGTTTATAGAGAACTGGCCACCAGTAGCATTACTGCAATAGTGAAATCATAACAGCCACCCCTGCGTGTGCAGATGCTAGACCCTCTTGTGCGGCAAGAATTAAACCTAACCTGCAGTCTGAATTTGATATTACTCTATTCCCCATTCCATGAATGTGAGCAAATAGTTCATTCTACGCACCTAATTTGTTGGAGTACTTGAGTAGAAAGCCTTTCGGTAGGTGGGTGTCATGTTGTGCAGCTTTGACTGCCGTCATTATGTCTCAGTGTATTCTCGTACTTGAACAAGTACTTGCAGCAATTGCAGCAGTTTGCACTGTTGCTTTTGCAGCTTCATCCGCCATGGAATTCCCTGCAATGTGTATGTCAACACGTTGGTGACTCAAAGTATACATTACATGAGTCCATAGCAAACACTCTTTCAGCTTAGTCACCTGTTCCCAAAGTATCTTGTGCTTGATTGTGCACCCTTTTGAATCTTTGGATCCATTCAGGCTCCCGTAGTGTAACTACTAATTATAGAACTGGACACAATAATACGAATCACACAGTATCAGTGTGGGGAATCGAGGATCTGTGGGTGAATGTGTTTAGGTCCTTGTCTTGGACACAAGTTAGACATCCCTCCTCACAGACAGTAAACAGAAATCAGCTGGGCTGAGAATCCGGTGAACAGTGACCTCACAGTGACAGCAGAGTGCTTCTCTGATTTGGACACAGAAATGCGTGTGTACATATAATAACCACATCCAAGCTTCCGTGCCGAGGCCTCAGCCAGGAGGTCATTGCTTAACCTCTTGTGATAGCTGTGTCGTCTTACGGATGAACAACATACAACATTTGCACAATGGACGTTTAGGTCTTGTACTAAATGTTCAAGGTCTCGTGATAGTGTGCCTACAAAGTGGAAATGTAAGCAATGTTGTTTCAGAGAAACCAATCCTGCTCTGTCACGCAAGCAAATATGTGTCAAAAGTCATTGTGCAGAAAAGAAGGCAATTCAATGAAAGTGTGCATGGAAAATGGCAGTGTTTCTTCCTGGGCCTAACCCAGCCATGTGATAGGGGTTCCACCTGACACCTCATGATCTCCAGGGTTGCGCACTCCTTCTGTGTATTACAGAACTCCTCCCTGGTGGGACAACCTTCTATTTGCCATCCAGCAAGATCAGGCAGGTCTCCAAGGGAGGCAATGTCCTCTCCGGTAGACTCTGGGGCAGCCGCACCCCATCCACCTGTACCGTGGGAGATTCAAGGGCTGGTTTTCCATACCCCTTTTCCTTCCCATTCTTGGCATCTGTCTGGGCCATTTTTCCAGGCTCCAGATCTCC
The DNA here is from genome assembly GCA_963921515.1 of Calotriton arnoldi. Lineage (NCBI taxonomy): Eukaryota > Metazoa > Chordata > Amphibia > Caudata > Salamandridae > Calotriton > Calotriton arnoldi. Next base: position 319,337 of record CAWUFW010015565.1, read on the forward strand.
TTGACTCCCCTCCTGGGTAGCCATGGACCTGGTGGTCACACAGATTCATGCAGGCAACCTCAACACTTTTTCAGGTATGACCTGGAACATTTCCAGGTGTGACCTGAGCTCCGCTTTCTTCCAGGCAGTGTTCTTTAGATCATTCCCTAGCAAACAGTCCATGGGCATTGTAGGCTCACAACAACTGTCATAAGACCTGAGACAACCTCCCATGCAAAGGGAATCAGTGCCACAGGACAGTGTTTCTCGTGTTTGGGTGGTACTAAAACCTGCTAGAATGTATTGGGTATCACTTGCTCTGAGGAAACCAGATGACACCTTACAGTAGTCATAATGGCTCCTGTGTCCCTCAGAGTCTCCATGAACTGTCCATTGATGGTGACTGGCTGACTGTACTTGGAAATATTAGAAGGCATGGGAGCTTTGGGAATCATCTCTCCGTCATGCAGGGACATTAGGGTAACCTCAGCTGTCTCCTCACACAAACTGGGGCCATATTCTCTTCAAGTGCTACAAGGCCAACCCAGGGGTCTGCCCACCACTGACGGGCTGTGTCCTCTTGAGACACTTGGGATCACTCTTGGTGTTCCCATGCTGGCAACACTCATAACACTTGGATACAAACTTATCAGTAAATCCTTCCTTTTTTCTGGTGGCTGAGTGGTAATGGGACCCTTTGCCCTGTGAATTGTTTTAGGTACCTTTAAAGAACTCTTTCTAATGTTTATCTCTCCCCTCTTTCTTCTGGTGGGAACCCTGACCATCCATTTTGAGTGTTGCCCCAGATGCCCTTTGGATACTCTGTTGCTAACCCAAAGGTCTGCCTCTTCAGCAAGCTCTCTGAGGTTAATAAACCTGCAATCTTCTTGTTGTTAGCAAAGCTCTGTAAAACTAGTATTGAGCAAGTGCTCCCTCAAATTCAAATTGCACACCCCAAGATAATCATCAACATTGCTGCCCCTCACCTTGCCCTTTGGTGCCTTGCTGGAGTAATCTAAGAAATCCACCCAAGACTGGTTTGGTAGTTTATGGCTGTCCCTGAATCTCTGACAGTATTTTTCAGGGGCCAGCTCAAATTTAGCAACAATTATGGCTTTCATGGGAGGCATACTTTGTCTGGCCATCTACCTCAAGTGTGAGAAGAGTGTCCATCCCCACTGTAGGCATGTGCTTCCATAATATGCCCCCAGAACTCTGATCGGACCTTGTATATCCCCAGAGCTACCTCATATGCAGAAAACCACTTGTCTGTACCATCACCTACCACAAAATTGGGCACCAGTTCTTCTGAAATGCAGACCCTCACCTCTCCAGTGTACACTGCAGGTATGCTGCCACCAATGTTGCTGGACTCTGCCTGCTTGGCTCTTATGTCCAGCTCCCTGAGCTCATGGGTCATTCTCTCCCTGGGTACCTTCTCCTCTCCTTCCAGCTTCATTTTGACCAGCTGCAATTTGAGCTCCCTCTCCATCTTACTGTCCTCTGGCTCTTCTGGGGATAGGCCCCTGGCAGGAACACTGCTCCCTGCCCCATCCTGGGAATCCGATGGGGTTGAGTTGGGCTCTGCTTGCAGCTCAGGACCAAGGGCTAGGTCCTCAGTCTCTTCACCATCCTCCAAGTGTGCTCCTGCCTACTATTTCTCATCACCATCATCATCATCCCCTCCTAAGGTAGACTGCCACTTCTGCACTTCATCAAAGGCTCTTAGGGCTAACTGGAGATCAATCCAGTTTGGTAGCCTTCTTGTCCGTCTTCAGCCCCTTTGGTTTGCAATGCTTTAGCAGCTCAGTCCTACTGAGGGTCTCAAAGTTGAATAGATCCATCTCCATGGTAAAAAAGAAAGGCAGGGCACTTAAATTAAAAAAAGGGAAAAACAGCCAATGAAAAACTAAGAAGAATTTAAAAAGAGGTCAGCTCTAATGTTAAACGATTAATATAGGATCTCTGTGTTACACAAATCACTGTATGGCACTGCACAACAAATGTGTGAACCACAAACTTCACTAAATTAAGCTATGATTAACACTCTGGTATCTTGGCACAAAAGTATTCAGGCTTAACTTAGAGGCAATGTGTAAACTATTTATGCAGCACACAAACAGTAATCAAGTGAAAACACAAAAGAAGAAAAATCACACACATTTTTTAAAACAAAATAGAGTAAAATGTAATACATTTTTTGACACCAAAATGATGAAACTCTAATCAGTAGAACCGTAGATAGGCAATTTCAAAGATTTCAGTTATGTATAGCCCCTAGCACAAAGCACCACTCACTGTGATCTGGCCATGCGAAATCGGGCAAAGTCATAAATTCAGTCTGGCCATGTTGGCTGGATAAAGGAAGGTACCAGGTTAGAATCACTGAAAAAGTTACCTTCTAAAGAACAGGGCGAAGAGTTCTATTTGCGATGGACGAGGGCACTAGGAGGAGGGAGAGTGTTGCGATGTTCGTCACTGTAGCGCAAAGACCCTGTGGAGAATCGTTGGTGATCATTGCTAGAAATTGGAATTGGTTGTCACAGCGGGCTGTCAATACTGTAGCAGGAAGAGCAGATCTCGCATTGGTGGTAATTGCTTGCAATTGCTGTAGCACAAAGAGTCAGTTACACCAGTGCTTTTCTTTGGCAATCGCTGTGGTCTGCATGATCTTGGCCCCATCCATTTTTTAAAGCAGTTTGACCCTGGACAAAGGGGTCCCCCCCCGGGTCTTATTAGACTTGGGGATAGGGCACAGCCCCCTGCCCTTTTAAATAAGGTATGGCCCTGGTGTTGCCTTGTTCATTTCAGATGTCATCAGTGATGTAATATGTGAGGTCATAAGTAGTGCTTGGCAGGGGTACAAGTTATAGTTAGCTCTGCTAAGTATAACTGAAGAATTTCTGTGATTTATTTATTTCAAAATGTTAATGTTGTCACTGACATATTTACCTAACTATAATGTTACTTTAACGTTTGTTTTTTCAGTGAATTTCTAAGGGTTTTTTAAAAAAACAAATACAGATCTTTTTATCACACCTAACAATAATGTCACTTTAAACTTTGTTTTCTTTCTGTGAATTTCCAGTTTTTAAAAAATTTAAAGTAATTTTTTATTACCATATGTAAAGCAAACCCCATGCATGCATTTGGCATGCGTTGCGTGGGGCTGGCCACAGGGGCCTGCCTTTAATATAGTTGGGTGCCCTGGTGCCCACCCAGGGCATCCATCATACACTCATTGGGGGCCACAGGGGAGCCCCAGGACCCCCGTGACCCCAGCCAGCTCCCCCAATGCTGCAGGAGCCAGCACTGCTCCTGTCCACAGGAGGCACCTATTTCTGCTGCTCCCCCCTGGTGATAGCAAACTGTTGATTTGTTTCACTGCCTGCATCAGTGCAGGCAGAGGAACACATCTCAAGACTACTCCCATCTGGTGGGAGCAATTTGAAAGCTCCTGTCCACTGGAAGCTGCCTTTGTATTTACTACTGCATGATAGGAGATTCAAAATTACTCCTGCGGGACCAAACACAAGATTCCCAGCCTGTGCATGCAGGGAAACTGCTGATTTCCAGGGTGGGCATGTGAGCTGGCCTCAGGGGTGGGCTCCCCAGGCATTTGAAGGCTCTGGAAGGGGGAACATGCAGCCCCACTTCTCTAAAATGTTTGACCCCGGGGGTGGACTCCCCAGGGCTTTTAATGGCTTGGGGAGTGAGGCTGTGCCGTCACCCTCCTCTTTATTAATGAAATCGGGGCTGGGTGAAGGGAGTTTCGGAGGCTTCTGGAGGCTCAGAGAGGGGGGATGTGAGGACCCTGCCCTTTAAGGCAATTTTTTGCTCTAGTGGTGGGTTACCTGGGGCCTACAATGGCCCTTCTATGAATGAATGAGAGAGCTTTTATATAGCGCAACGTTCACTCCAAGGGGTATCTTGGCGCTGTATGCAGAGAGGGAGGGCACCTACCAGGAAGAAGGAGCTGGCACATACTCAGATGATAGGGATTCAGAGAAGAGACCAAGCAGTATTATCTGGAATACCAAAAATCCATGTTTTTAAGGACTTCCTAAAGTTGAGTTCAGTTTGTGTGTGTCTGAGTTGAGTTGGCAAGGAGTTCCAGGCTTTGGTCCCTATGGCCGCCAGTGTCTTTCCACCCCTGGTTTTAAGTTTAAAATTGGGTGTTGTTAAAAAGTTCTCTGAAGATGACCGTAGAGTACGTTGAGTGGTGTATGGCTTAGTTCTGATATTAAGATATTCTGGTCCAGAATTATTTGTAGTTTTATAAATGATGGTCAGAACCTTAAAAAGAATCCTCTTATGGACAGGCAGCCAATGGAGGGTTTTTAGTGCTGTTGCTGAGGAGGAGTCTCTAGGCAAATTGAGTTCCAGCCTCGCTGCAGCGTTCTGGACCACCTGTAGTCTTTGCAGGACTTTTTTGTTAGTTCCTGCATAAAGACTATTACAGTAGTCCAGACGGGATAGAATTAAGGCTACTACCACCGTCTTTTTGGCTGGCATTGGGAGTAGATCGAAAAATGTTCTGAGGATTTTTATTACTTGAAAATAGGTACCTGCCACAGCAAGGGCTTGCTTGTGGAAGGATAATGTGTGATCAAATTTTATTCCCAGATTCCTTACAGTGTCTACTGTAGTAGGAGGTGGGTCCGAATTTGACGGCCACCATTGGTCCGGTCTAAAAACGTTGGTCTTACCAAACAGCATAATCTCTGTTTTGGAGCTATTGCATTTCAGATGGTTTAGCTTCATCCAATCCATCACTGCTGTTAGACAGTGGTGACATTTTTCTTCAGCCACTGTCGAATTTTTATCTAGGGTAAGGATCAGTTGAGTGTCATCTGCATAAGCGATGCACTCCACATCGTAAGTGTCCATCAGAAAAAGTAGTGGTGCCATATAGAGATTAAAAAGAGTTGGGCTCAGGGCCGAGCCTTGAGGGACCCCTGATGTCAGCCCTCTTTCTTGCGATCTATAGCATTCCAGTGTTACAATCTGTTGCCAGTTTTCTAAAAAGGATGTAATCCAGGCCAATGCATTGTTGGTGATTCCACTGCATGCAAGTCTGTCTCTCAGAATATCATGAGAGACCGTGTCAAACACCGCTGACAAATCTAACAGAACCAGTACTGCATCTTTTCCCTGATCCATAGCAAGTTTTAGAGATTCAGTGGTGTGCAGTAGTACTGATTCTGTTGAGTGACCCGGTCGAAAGCCAGATTGCTTGGGATGTAAGATGTTGGCTTCCTGCGTGAAATCATTGAGTTGGTTGTTAACAAGTTTCTCTGCAATTTTACTCAAACATGGCAACAGTGAGATCGGCCTGAGATTGGAAAGGGTCGTGGGATCTGAAAGTTTCTTTTTTGAAGCGGTTTCACAGCAGCGGTTTTCCACCTGTCGGGAATTTTGGCTAGCCTGAAAGTAGCATTAATAATCTGATTAATGATGGGGTTGATAGTATCCACCAGTGCATGTAAAATTTTGGGGGCAAGGATCAAAAGGCGAGCCAGATTTACAGGAGAGAATAGCTTGCCTAGATTGTTCTAGGCTGATCTCCTTAAAACATATCAGTTCCTTTTTTCTTTTTCCTGTGGTCTGAACGTTTGGCATTTGGGGGAGTGTTTTAGTAAAATCTTTCTTTAAGTCAAGAATTTTATTATCGAAGAAGTCGGCGATACGATCGCATAGATCTTGTGAGGGAGGGATTTCCTGTTCTAGGATTTTAGGATTAGTAAATGTTTTTACTATATTGAAAATGGTCTTTTGATTATCTGCTTTATTTATTAAATTTGAGTAGTACGTCTTTTTTCTAGTTTAATATGCTGGTGGTAGGATTTGAGAGCTGATTTAAAAATCACCAGGTCTTCTGTTTTGTAATTTTTCCACCATTGCTTCTCTAGTATTCTACATTGTCCCTGCAAGGCTTTTAAGCTAGGGGTAAACCAAAGAGCTGACCTTTTATTTCTACTGTTTTTCTTTAGGGGAGCCAGAGTGTTAGCCACTGATAGCATCCATTCATTAAATAGATTATTATCTATTTTAGGGTCCCCCGTGAGAATAGGTTTTTCAGCTTCTGCTATGTTCTGCAGATTGGGATTAGAGAGCAAATTTTTCCATTTCCGTGTGAAACCTGGTTTTTCAGGGGTTTTTTCTAATTGGAAATTTTTAAGGTCAAGCTTAAAAGGGATTAATTGATGATCTGACCAAGTAATCGCCACTGGAGGAGAGGCGATTAGGTTGGCTGCATTGGTGCATATTCCATCCAGGGTGTGCCCCGCTTGATGAGTGGCCCCTTCTGTTATCTGTTTTAGCCCTAGTGTATTCATAGTTTCTAAGAAGGAGTTGGTGTTCGGTATATCTGCTGCTTCAAGATGTAAATTAAAATCACCTAACAAGGTGAAGTTTGAATACCTGACCACTAAGGAACTTATGCTTTCGCACAACGTATCTAAAAACTTGCAGGCAGAGCCCGGAGGCCTGTAAATCAGGGCCCCTACAAACGTGGTACAGCTATCTAATTGGAAACTAAAACGGAAGCTTTCTGCTTCCTTTAGTCCCATGGTATCAGAGATGGAGCACTTCAGGTGGTCCTTGTATATTATGGCTATGCCACCTCCTTTCTGCCCGTTTCTATCTAGTCTGGAGATGGTATAACCAAAAGGAAGCGCTTGCGCTATATCAGGGTTTGAACATGTCGTTAGCCATGTTTCCGTAACAAATAGGCAATCAAAGTTCCAAACACTCAGCATGTCATGGACATTTAATACAGCCCCAGGGGTGGGCTCCCCCGGGCACTATAGTTAAACAGTGCAGCCCGGGCCGCCATTTTTGTCTTTCCCTATCCCTCGGGAGTCCTGTGGGATCACATCAAAATTTGCTGATTATTTTTGTTTCTGGCCGGGGGGGGGCCTCTGGGTCCGCCCCCCATAGTGCCTAGGGTTAGGGTATTCTATAGTCCATTTTTGTCATTTTGCTGGCAGCCAACCACAGTGCTTGCTCCCACAGGAGTCTGACTCCACGGAATTGAGATGGCCTAGGAGAAAAAATCTCCCTGGGCCAATCAAAATGTCCATTTATAAATTGGCGCTCCTATGAGAGACTCTCGAGCCTCTTGCGGATATAAACATTCAGATAGCTATGTTTGTTTTAACCTTAATTTCTCAAAAACTACTGAACGGATTTACAGCAAATCATAGCATTGCAGTCTGTGTATCAATATCTTGCTTCCTGTCAAATTTGGTGTAATTACATTCAGCAGTTGTTGCTGTAGCCCTGTCTAAAGAAGTCTATATAAAATGCATGGGGATTTTGTGGTACATGGCAAACGCTCATTGATTAGAGGGTACAAACTGTATACAACTGTTGAGAGGAAGGTAAAATAGTGAATGCCAATTGCAAAACAAATGCTCTACTACGGACAGCTTTTATTTGTATCAAACTCCTGACACACACCAAACCTACATTAGGAAATGAAGGTGATATCAGTAGAGCACTGAGCACTGAAAACAATATTTACTCTATAGAGAGAGTTCATTCTATAGCACACTGCTTGCAAACAGTGAAACTCTCATGAGAAATACACCACAGAGTATTCAAAAGATCTACTAAGAACAGTGTACATTCTATGCAACATTGGGGAGAGGGAGATCTGAAGGTGCTTAAGATCATACTACCTGCACCCTTCATACTGTGGTGAAAACTTAGCAGATAGCCCTTCTTCTGAAGCAAAACAAGCACGCGTACATATGTTACTACCTGGTGCACACACTCGTTCATGTTAAGTTTAAATTATTATGCTGACACAATTCTCTCTAATGACTCAAGGCTGCTTAGAAAAGTTAGTATGTACTATGTAGAATGTTTCTCTTGTTGGAAACTTTTTCTGCAGAACCAAAAAGTTGTGTGGAGCATAATGATTACAAGTCTTCTGTCACTTGCACACAGAGTTACTCTTGAATCCAAACATTTTTTAAGTGTTCAATACCTCTACACAGCTATGGTGCATTCGGAGCACACATGTTTTATAAACACTTATACCCATTAGCTGCACCCAAACTGTACAACATTACATAGAATTAATATGGTAGTTGCTCACCACTATGTAAACAATAAAACAAACTTACACACTCATTGGATGACGTCGTCAGTGATGTCCTCAATGATGTAATTTGAGATGCCATCAGTGATGTCATAGAACATGTCATGAGTGATGTCATGTGTGAGGTCAAAAGCAGTGCATGGTAGGGATGCAAATTATAGTCAGTGCTACTAACTATAACTGCTAAATTCCTATGTTTTTTTGTTCAAAACGTTAACGTTGTCACTGACAAATTCACCTAACTATTACTTTAACCTTTGGGTTTTTCAGTGAATTTCTAAGGTGTTTTTAATTGAAAATCTCATATTTTTATTACACCTAACTATAAAGTTACTTTAACCATATATATTTTTTCACTGAAAAAACTAAAGGTTATAGGGACGTTATAGTTAGTCTCAGATTTTACTTGTACAAAACCATAGATATTCAGCAGTTATAGTTACCTGAGCTAACTATACCTTATGCCCCCATAATGCACTGCTTATGACCTCACATATTACATCCCTCATGACATGGTCAGTGACATCACTGATGACATCTTAAATGACATCACTGATGACATCATCCCATGAGTGTGAGTGTTTCATAAACGTTTCTGAGTCTTGAACATTTATACTAAGCTACAGCATGAGTTAGATTACTATTCTTTCTGTACTAGTAATTAGTCATACTATTTCTAACATATCCCATCTGAGTGGCTCTGTGACTGTCTGTATCAGTGTGTAAGTGGATGTCTGAGTGGCTGTATGGGTGAGTGAGTGGCTGTGTGAGTAACTGCAAAGGTGTGCGCGTGGGTGTTTGAGGGGCTGTATGGGTGACTGAGCAGCTCTGTGATTGGCTGTATGGGAGAGGGAGTGGGTGTGTGAGTGGATGTATGGGTGAGTGAGTAGCTGCTTGAGTGTGTGTATAGGTAGGTAAAGTCAGTGTGAGTGGCTATATTAGAGAGTGAATGTCTGTGTGAGTGGTAGTATGGGTGAGTTAGTGGCTTTGTCAGTGGCTGTATGGGTAAGTGAGTGAGTGTGTGAGTAGCTGTATTGGTGAGTGAGTGGCAGTGTGAGTGGCTATATGGGTGAGTGTGTGGATATGTGAGTATCTGTAGGGGTGAGTGGCTATGTGAGTTACTGTCTGGGTGATTGAGTGGGTGCATGAGTAGCTGTAAGGGTGTATGAGTGGGTGTACCGTGTCTGTATATCGGTACGACTGGATGTACGAGTGGCTGTATTGGTGAGTGAGTGGGTGTATGAGTGGCTGTATGGGTGAATTAATAGGTGTGTGAGTGGGTATGAGCGAGTGGATGTGTGAATGGCTCTATGGATGAATGATTCATTGTATAAGTACTGGTATGGGTCTGTGAATGGGTATGTGAGGGATTGTTCGGCAGTGGGTTTGGATGTCTGAGAGGTTTTATGGGGGTGTGACTGGGTGTCTGAGTGGTTTTGTGGATGATGTCATCAGTGATGTCATGAGTGATGTCATTTGAGATGTCATCAGTGATGTCACTAACCATGTAATGATTGATGTAATATGTAAGGCCATCAACAGTGCATTGCGGTGGTGTAAGTTATAGTTAGCTCAGGTAATTATAACTGCTGAATTTCTATGGTTTTGTACGAGTGAAATCTGAGCCTAACTATAACGTCCCTGTAACCTTCATTTTTTTCAGTGAATTTTTAATTGTTTTTTAATTCAATTTCCTAACTATACCGTACCTGTAACCTTTGTTTTTTTAAGTGAATTTCTGAGGTTTTTTTAATTCTGTTTCCTAACTATAATGTCCTTGTAACGTTCGGTTTTTTAAGTGAATTACTAAGGTTTTTTAATTTTGTTACCTAACTGTAACTTGTAACGTTTTAGAGTGAGTGTGTGGCTGAGTGCATGAGTGTCTCAGCTGGGGTGTGCGAGTGAGTGTGTGAGTGTCTCAATGTATATGAGTGGGAATGTGAGTGTCTGTGTTGGCCTTGGAGTGGCTGCATAAGTGTCTCACTGGGTGTGTAAGTGGATGCATGAGTGTCTGATTGAGTGTCTGGGAGGGTATGTGAGTACGTATGAGAGTGTCTGAGTAGGTTTGTGATGGCTTCCATGTGTGTGTGAGTCAGTCTGTGCATGTGTGCCTGATTGTCTAAATGGGTCTGTGAGTGAGTGCGTGAGTGTCTGAGTGGGTCTCGGACTGCGTACATGAGTCTCTGAGTGGGTCTGTGAGTGGGTGTGAGAGTGTCTGAGTGAGTTTTTGAGTGCCTCCATGAGTGTGCTAGTCAGTCTGTGAGTGACTGCAAGAGTATCTGAGTGGGTCTGTGAGTGGGTGCATGAGTCTCTGAGTGCGTCTGTGAGTGGCTGAGAGTATGAGTGATTCTGTAAGTGTGTGCATGGGTGTCTAATTAGGTCTGTGAGTGGGTGTGAGAGTATCTGAGTTGCTCTGTGAATAGGTGCATGAGTGCCTGAGAAGGTTCTGCCCCTCCTCTGCTCATTATCTGCCTTTTTTCTGCTCTCTTCTTTTTGCTTGTCGTTGACCTTTCTTTTGACTCTTTTTGCTTGTTTCTGACCTTTATTTTGTCTCTTTCTGCTCATAGCTGGCATTTATTTTGCCTCTTTCTTCCCATTTCTGACCTCTATTTTGCTTCTTTCTGCTCATTTCTGACCTCTGTTTTGCCTCATTCTTCTAATTTCTAATCTCTGTTTTGCCTCTTTCTGCTTGTTGCTGGACTTTATTTTGCCTCTTTCTGCTAGTTGCGGACCACTATTTTGCCTCTTTCTGCTCGTTTCTGACATCTATTTTACATCTTTCTTATTGTTTCTGATCTCTATTTTGCCTCTTTCTGCTCATTGCTGCTTTTTATTTTGCCTCTTTCTGCTCGTTTCTGATCTCTAGTATGCCTCTTTCTGCTCATTGCCGGCCTTTATTTTGCCTCTTTCTGCTAATTTTTTAACTCTACTTTGCCTCTTTCTGCTCTTTGTTAGCCATTGTTTTGTCCATGGTGGGACCCATTATAGGATGCACGCAAACATTGACTGAATCAATTAAAAAGAACTGTGTACTAGAGACTACTACAATCAGCTACAAATATACATACATATTAAAAGAGGAAAAATATATTAGAAAAAAATTGCATGGGCTTCTAAAGTGCCATAACAATCAATGCTCTGAGCAAGAAGCTTTCAAAAGTAAAAAAGAAGGTTTACAATTTAGAAACACACACACACAAGCTCCATAAAATGGTGTTTATGATGCATGGCCATCAAAGAAATAAGCATGGAGAACAGTGACAAAATGGATGCCTATTACTCTCACACACACACACACAAATGCACAAACACACACCCACACACACATAAGCTCCACTCATTGTTGGACACGTTCATTGCTAGTAGAGAAGGCGTCATGGAGAACAAATAGAACATAGCTGACCTACCTTGGCTTGAGCCATTTCCTCCTCAACAAAAACATGTACTTTAGCAGGGAAAAGATTGCACACATTTATGTACCAAAAATGTGCCTAGGCCCACCATACTCTTACCCTTCACTCACCATCAGTAAAGCAACAATGTCAAAAAAGAGATTAAACTATAATAATGCTCCAAGCACAAAGAGCCCAAGGCAACAATTACCCCTGCAAAGTACTTTTGAAAGCTGAAGAAAAACCGCATCATTAGCCATCTCATATATACGCACACTCACACACAACATGGTGAGCAAGCACATGGTGAAAAAGGTGGCTGAGAATAAAGCAAGTGCGCACAAAAACTTTATCATAAATACAAGGCCATCCACTAGCCTCTAAAATTATAAAAAAATACCTCTAGCACATCAGATGTGAGAGTATAGTAAATACATTAGAAACATATCCAAAGCTTACTACAGATTAGGGCCCCAAACAGTAAAACAACAGCACTGTAAAAGGACTAATCTGGCTGAAATCCCTAAAAAGCACAAGGACACACACACACACATATATATATATATATATATATATATATATATATATATATATATATATATATATATATATTATTCACTGAAAAAACCATAAGGTTTTAGGGACAGTTATAGTTAGTTGGACATTGCACTCGTACAAAATCCGTGAAATTCCCCGTTATAGTTAGTTCAGGTAACTATAACTCGCGCCCGCAATGCACTGCTGATGACGTCACATATTACATCACTCATGACATGGTCAGTGACATAACTGATGACATCACTGATGACATCTCAAATGACATCACTGATGACATCATCCAGTGACTGTGTGTTTCTGTAAAGTTTAAATATTTTTAATATATATAGGGAAAGGCGTATTGAAGAATGAGTGGGTGTATAAGTGTCTGTATGGATGATTTAGTAGGTGCGTGACTAACTCGTTAAGTGAGTGATTAAATGTATCTTACTGAATGCATGGGTTAGTGACTAAACTGGGTGAATGTCTGTATCCGTCTGTCTGTTGCTGTGTAAGTGGTGCATGGGTTTGTGAATAGCTACATGAGTGTCTATATGAGTTATTGATTGGTTGTCTGAGTATCTGTATGGGTGCCTGAGTGTTTGTGTGGGTGGGGTGTGTACGACTCTGTGCATAGATGTGTGAGTGGGTGATTCACTGGGTGGATGGTTTCAAGAGTGCATCTGTGATAGACTGTATGGGTGGGTAAGTGTGTGTAAGAGTGTGTTAGTGAGTGAATGTATGTCTCAGTGGTACATGTGTGAGTAACTACATATGTGAAAGGCAGTATATATGTGTGTTGGAGTATATAAATAGCTATAAGCGAGAGTGTGTGATTGTGAGAGTGACTGTATGGATGAGTGTGTGCTTGTATCATTTATTGTATAAGAGTGTAAGAATGTGCTAGTATTTGTATGAGTAAGTGAGCTGGTGTGTGTATAACTGTATAGGTGAGTAAATGGCAGTGTGTTTAATTATTTGCATGACTGACTAGGTGTGTGAGTACCTCTATGGATGAGTGGCGGTGTTTGAGTGTCTATATAGGAGTATGAGTGCATATGATAGTCCTGTACTGAGTGACCATAAGTATGAGTGACTGTACGGGTGAGTGAGTGGATTTGTGTGTGTAGACCTAAGAATCAGTGAGTGGGTATGTAGTTATTGGTGTTGGAGTGTCTATGGTTTTGAGAATGGCAGTCTGTAATTTAGAGTGGGTGTATCAAAGGTTATATTAGGGTGTGAGGAGGTGCATTAAATTCTCACATGGATGATGTCATCAGTGATGTCATTTGAGATGTCATCAGTGATGTCACTGACCATGTCATGAGTGATGTAATATGTGACGTCATCAGCAGTGCATTGTGGGGCGCGAGTTATAGTTACCTGAACTAACTATAACGGGGGAATTTCACGGGTTTTGTACGAGTGCAATGTCCAACTAACTATAACTGTCCCTAAAACCTTATGGTTTTTTCAGTGAATTTCTAAGGTTTTTTAAATGCTAATTTCTAACGATAACGTGCCTGAAACCTATGGTTTTTTCAGTGAATTTCAAAGGTTTTTTAAATGCTAATTCCTAACTATAACGTGTCTGAAACCTATGGTTTTTTCAGTGAATTTCAAAGGTTTTTTAAATGCTAATTCCTAACTATAACGTGTCTGAAACCTATGGTTTTTTCAGTGAATTTCAAAGGTTTTGTAAATGACAATTTTTAAATGTATTAATTGTTATATTTATTTTTTTGATACTGATTTACCACATTTTTTTAAACTATTTATTTTTAGATATTTTATTTTTTAAATTACATTGTAATTACATTATACATTACATTACAAAATATACTTTCTCAGAATGAATTACTTTAGTTTAAATACTTTGCAAATAGGCAATAGACTTTTAAGTACAGTAGTTACAGTTGTTGCAATGGGCAACACAATTTCAAAAACAAAGCAACATTGAGCTCAATGTGAATTTCTAGTTAAATGCAATTAGTTACTTTATGGATTACTTTTTCTAACCACAGGACTGGATCCTAGATTCAGTCCTGGGACATCTCCTGTAAACAGTTGAGTAAAAGCGTTTTGGTTACAGTAGTGATTTTTAAGGAATATTATTGTATTTTAAAAGTTGACACTTAGAAACTTTTTCATATAGAATCACCAATGTTATCCTATGGGAGGAAATTCACTTAGCAGGTAAGTAGTGTTATCGTTACTTTTTCTTACTCAGTGGTGGATCCTGGAACCAGCACTGGTGCATCTCCTGTAAACAGTTGAAAGAATGCGTTTAAGTCACACATGCGATTTTTAAGGAATATTTGTAGTTTGTGAAAATCGACACTTTGAAACTTTTCTGCTGAAAACCAGACAATGGATTCCTATGGAAGGAAATTCAAGTTACTGGTAAGTACGGTTAGAATTACTTTTCAGGGTCAGTGCTGGGCTAAAAGATGCAGCACTGGGTTCTCTCCTGATAACAGGTGAGTAAATCGGAATTCATAGTTCGGCTGATTTTAGAGAAATATTATAAAGTTCCAAAACTCCACACTTAGAAGAATTTCCAAGTGAAACCAGTCAATGTTAGCCTATGGAAGGAAATTCAAGTTACTGTTAAGTACGGTTAGAATTACTTTTCAGGGTCAGTGCTGGGCTAAAAGATGCAGCACTGGGTTCTCTCCTGATAACAGGTGAGTAAATCGGAATTCGTATTTCGTCTGATTTTAGAGGAATATTTGTATGTTTCAAAAATCGACAGAAACTTTTTCAGCAAAAAGCAGGCAATGATATCCTATGGAAGGAAATTCAAGTTACTGGTAAGTACGGTTAAAATTACTTTTCAGGATCAGTACTGGGCTCAAAGATGCAGCACTGAGGTCTCTCCTGATAACAGGTGAGTAAATCGGAATTCGTAGTTCGGCTGATTTTAGAGGAATATTTGCACAATGGTGAAGGAAGGGGGTGGGGCCTAAGGTGACATGTCTGCAAACACGCCCTGTGGCGCGTTTTAAGTTGGACAATTCATTCCTCCTCAATCCCGAGGGTCCCTAGGGGCCAACTAGCCCACCAGGTACCTCCAGTATGCGCCAGGGGGCTGCGTTGCAGAGAGGTGTTCAGAGGCCACGCCCCTTTTTACAACACTCTGCAACGCAGCTCCGTGGCGCTTACTGGAGGTACCTGGTGGGCTAGTTGGCCCCTAGGGACCCTCAGGATTGAAAATGAATTTATTCCCCATCTCAAAACGCGCCACGGGGCCTGTTTGCACACATGTCACCTGAAGCCCCGCCCCCTCCCTTCACCACTTTGCAAACGCGCCCCGTGGCGCGTTTTAAGTTGGGGGATTAAGTCCCCTTGAATCCTGAGGGTCCCTGGAGTCCAACTAGCCCACTATATACCTCCAAAAGCGCCACAGAGCTGCGTTGCAGAGAGGTGTAAAGGGGCGTGGCCTCTGTACACGTCTCTGCAACGCAGCCCTCTGGCGCATACTGGAGGTTCCTGGTGGGCTAGTTGGCTCCCAGGGACCCCCAGTATTCAAGGGGAATTCGTTCCCCTCTGCAAACGCGCCAGGGGGCGCGTTTGCAGAGTACTGCAGGGAGGGGGCGGGGCCTCCGGCACGATGCCAGTCGTTTTTTTTTTCTAGTTTTTTTTAATGGGAGGGGGCTGCGTGGCCCCCTTCCCTTGCCCACTTTTGGCCCCGGGGACCCCATCCCCCGGGGCCTGAGCATTTTTCTTTTTTTTAAATGTAAAAAAAAAACGGGAAGGGGGCCGCGTGGCCCCCTTCCCTGGGCCTGTATTGGCCCTGGGGACCCCATCCCCGGGGCATGGCCTCGATTTTTTATTTTTTTATTTGGAGGGGGCTGCATGGCCCCCTCCTCAGGCCATTTAAGGCCCCGGGGACCCCATCCCCGGGGCCGGCCTTGCACTTTTTTTTCTTTTTTTAAATTTGGGGAGGGGGGCTGCGTGGTCCCCGTCCTTGGCCACTTATGGCCCCGGGGACCCCATCCCCCGGGGCCTGGTCTCTGGTTGGGGACTGTGGGGGTCCCCAATCCCCCACAGTCCCAGCCGGCTCCCCGCCTCCTGCGCGAGCCGGTATTGCTTTCCACATGGGGAGCAGCTAACATGCTGCTCCCCATGTGAAAAGCAATCAGGTTTGGATATTGAGCGAGAGCAGGTTTCCTGCTCTCTCTTCCAATATCCAGCAAGTTTGCAATGACAGGACGGAAGCCGCGAGGCTCCCGTCCTGTCATTGCAAACAGCAGTGTCCCGGGGTAGGCACCCCGGGACACTGCAGGAGCCGGCCCTGGGGGTGGCGGTCCCCAGGGCCATCACTGGCTCCAGGAGGGGGCCGCGCGGCCCCCTCCCCACATTTTCAAAGCCTCGGGGAGGTGGTGGTCCCTCGGGCTTCGGGGGTCCAAAATGGACCCCCATTTTTAATTTTTTAGTGCCCCGGGAGGTGGCGGTCTCGGGCGTGTGGGGGCTGGTGCCCCCCACACAGGTTAAAAATATAAAACAGAAGCCCCGGGAGTTGGCGGTCCCGGGCAGCGGGAGGGCAAAGAGCCCTCCCGCACCATTTTTGTTAAAGCCCCGGGGGTGGCGGTCCCCGGGCTTGGTGGGCCCTTAGAGGCCCCCATAGATAAATTTAACCCCTCACCATGCCCCCGGGACTTGGCCCACCCGGGGCAATAACATCGAAGCGCGGGAGACCGCGCTTCGATTTTTTTTTTTTTGGCAGGATCCGCGCACCATGAGCGCATCCTGCCTATTTTTTTATTTTTTTTTAAAATGCTTTTTTTTGCCCAGGGGGTTTTTGTGGGACCCCCTGAGCAAGCCTAGGGGGTTAGGGTGTTTCTACCCTGCCCCCTTTGTGCGCTTTGCGCACTTGTTTCTGTCCCTCAAAATGGCTGCCAACACTTCCTGAATCGGAATGTTGACAGCCAGCTGACAGCCAATTAGCATGCAGCTCGTGATCGGGAGGGTACGCGGACCCTACTCGGCCATAGATATATATGTGACTTTACTTGTGAATTTCTCAGGAACTACTGAACGGATTTACACCATTTAAGCAAAAGGCACCAGTCTGAATCAAGGGCTACCTCTTTGCCAAATTTGGTGTAATTCCGTTCAGCAGTTCAGGCTGTAGCTGCGACTAAAGGTTCCTATGGAAAAATGAATGGGGAAAACGCATTTTGGGACCCCCTTCTCGGCCCCGCTTGACGAATCAACCCGAGACTTTCAGGGTAGGAGCGGATGAGCGCCCAACAAGTTGGAACTTTCGCGAAGATTCGTCAACCGGCGCCAACGTTATTTCAAATAGAATGTCGCGTATTTCCTATGGATAATAGGTCCTAACTATAACTATCTACTGGCGACCGCCAGTAGATAATATATATATATTCGCCAGTAGATAGTTATAGTTAGGACCTATTTTCCATAGGAAATCCGCGACATTCTATTTGAAATAACGTTGGCGCCGGTTGACGAATCTTCGCGAAAGTTTCCAACTTGTTGGGGCGCTCTGGTCCGCTCCTATCCTGAAAGTCTCGGGGTGATTCGTCAAGCGGGGGCTGAGAAAAAAGGGGGGTCCCAAAACGTGTTTTCCCCATTCATTTTTCCATAGGAACATTTAGTCGCAGCTACAGCCCGAACTGCTGAACGGAATTATACCAAATTTGGCAAAGAGGTAGCCCTTGGTTCAGTGTTGTGCCTTTTGCTTAAATGGTGTAAATCCGTTCAGTAGTTCCTGAGAAAATCAAAAGTAAAATCACATATATATCTGGGCGGAGCCTAACCACACATGTCATTGTGAGATCTGATTGGCTGTCAGCACTTCATCCTGGAATTGCTGGCAGCCATCTTGAGACCAATATACATGATAGTACCCCATTGAAATGCATTGTAGTGAATCAAAGATTTTGAGGGTTACCAAAAGGAGAACTATAAAGGGTGATAGCAGACTTTAGTTACATTAGAATTCATTTGTTGATGGTACCATACTAATTTCAGGAATTGTGGTGTGTTCTAAGGTGATTTTAACCTGTGAAAAACCTTCTGCTGGGATATCATGAATCATGTTTGAGAGAAAACTATTTTCACATGCTTGTCCCATAGAGTTTTGGAAGGTGCTCCAGAAGCTAAAATGAGAGCATATTTTCTGTAAATTCACATTATCTTTCTCAGTCATGTGAGAATGAAGTCTGACATTCTAAGGAAAACATGTACATCCAACAAGGGCAGAGACTGTCAGTTGATTCCTTTGTGTTCTACTGCAGCTTCCCAGAGTGTTCTAAAGAACAACTAGAGTGCTAACAGCCTTACTTATGACACAAGTATGGCACACCTGAAGCCATCTTGATTGGAATAAACTGGTAACACTTAAAACATTTAATTTAAAAAGGTACAAAATGATGGGGTTCATTTTGTCATAGAAATTATGGTTAGTGCTGTAGAAAGAAAAATTAGGACATGTTTCAAGTGTGATCTCAAATATCTTCCTGTTATATTTCAACAGGAGCAGCCTGCCAGTTGATGCCTTTGTGTTCTACTGCAGCTTCCCAGAGTGTTCTAAAGAACAACTAGAGCGCTAACAGCCTTACTTATGACAAAAGTATGGCACACCTGAAGCCATCTTAATTGGAATAAACCGGTAACACTTAAAACATTTAATTTAAAAAGGAACAAAATGAGGGGGTTCTTTTTGAAATAGAAATTATGGTTAGTGCTGCAGAAAGAAAAATTAGGGCATGTTTTAAGTGAGATCTCAAATCCTCTTCTATTTCATTAGAAAATTCTGACATGCAGACTGAAACAATCACTTTCAGGACCAGCAGCAGACTTCCAGTTAACTCCCTGGTGAGCAGTAGCTTTACTACAGTGATCTAATGAACAACTAGAGTGCTAACATTCTGAATTTATGGCAAATGTGAGACACATCTGAATGCCTTCTTGATGGAATCAAAGTAAAAACTGAAAGCATTTCCTACTGAGGAGACTGCAGTAAATGAGGAAATTAGGAAACTTCATAACAAAGAAGTCTTCCAAGATGGCCACCAGTGAAAAAAGAGCCCAAATGTAGCACAAATATTACCCAGATGTAGCCCACATATAGCCCAATGACAAAAGTGTGCAAAACACTTTTTATTTTTAGTTTTTTTGCAGTTTTATGTAGTGCAGACTGGTCAGGAATTGGAGCGTTGCATCTTAAAACATGACCGCCCTACACTACAAAAACACCACTGCACTACCCTAAACCCTAAAACACTACCCCCAGCACGACCTCCTACACTACACAAGCACCACTGCACTACCCTTAACCCTAAAACACTACCCCCAGCATGACCCCTACACTACACAAACAACACTGCACTACCCTAAACCCTAAAACACTACCCCCAGCATGACCCCCTACACTACCCAAACACCACTGCACTACCCTAAAACATGACCCCCTACACTACACAAACACCACTGCACTACCCTAAACCCTAAAACACTACCCCCAGCACAACCCCCTACACTACACAAGCACCACTGCACTACCCTAAACCCTAAAACACTACCCCCAGCATGACCCCCTACACTACACAAACACCACTGCACTACCCTAAACCCTAAAACACTACCCCCAGCACGAACCCCTACACTACCCAAACACCACTGCACTAACCTAAATCCTAAAACACCAGCCCCAACACGACCCCCTACACTACCCAAACACCACTGCACTACCCTAAAACATGACCCCCTATACTACACAATACCACTGCACTACCCTAAACCCTAAAACACTACCCCCAGCACGACCCCCTACACTGCCCGAACACCACTGCACTGCCCTAAACCCTGAAACACCAGCTCCTGCACGACCACCTACACTGCCCGAACACCACTGCACTGCCCTAAACCCTGAAACACCACCCCTACCATGACCCCCTACACTGCCCGAACACCACTGCACTGCCCTAAACCCTGAAACACCACCCCTTCACGACCCCTACACTGCCCGAACACAAACTGCACTGCCCTAAACCCTGAAACACCACCCCCAGCACGACCCCCTACACTGCCCGAACACCACTGCACTGCCCTAAACCCTGAAACACTACCCCCAGAAAGACCCCCTACACTGCCCGAACACCACTGCACTGCCCTAAACCCTGAAACATCACCCCCAGCAAGACCCCCTACACTGCCCGAACACCACTGCCCTAAACCCTGAAAATCCACCCCCAGCATGACCCCCTACACTGCCCGAACACCACTGCACTGCCCTAAACCCTGAAACACGACCCCCTACACTGCCCGAACACCACTGCTCTACCCAAAACCCTGAAACACCAGCCCCAGCATGACCCCCTACACTGCCCGAACACCACTGCACTGCCCTAAACCTTGAAACACCAGCCCCAGCATGACCCCCTACACTGCCCGAACACCACTGCACTACCCTAAACCCTGAAACACCACCCCCAGCATGACCCCCCACACTGCCCGAGCACCACTGCACTGCCCTAAACCCTGAAACACCAGCCCCAGCACGAACCCCTAAACTGCCCGAACACCACTGCACTGCCCTAAACCCTGAAACACCAGCCCCAGCACGACCGCCCACACTGCCCGAACCCCACTGCACTGCCCTAAACCGTGAAACACCAGCCTCAGCACGACCTCCTACACTGCCTGAACACCACTGCACTGCCCTAAACCCTGAAACACCACCCCCAGCATGACCCCCTACACTGCCCGAACACCACTGCACTGCCCTAAACCCTGAAACACCACCCCTGCACGACCCCCTACACTGCCCGACCACTGCACTGCCCTAAACCCTGAAATACCAGCCCCAGCACGACCGCCTATACTGCCCGAACACCACTGCACTGCCCTAAACCCTGAAACACCAGCCTCAGCACGACCCCCTACACTGCCTGAACACCACTGCACTGCCCTAAACCCTGAAACACCACCCCCAGCACGACCCCTACACTGCCCGAACACCACTGCACTGCCCTAAACCCTGAAACACCACCCCCTGCATGACCCCCTACACTGCCTGAACACTACTGCACTACCCTAAACCCTGAAACACCATCCCCAGCACGACCCCCTACACTGCACAAACACCACTGCACTGCCCTAAACACTGAAACACTACCCCCAGCAAGACCCCCTACACTGCCCGAACACCACTGCACTGCCCTAAACCCTAAAACATCACCCCCAGCAAGACCCCCTACACTGCCCGAACACCACTGCCCTAAACCCTGAAACACCACCCCCAGCAAGACCCCCTACACTGCCCGAACACCATTGCACTGCACTAAACCCTGAAACACCACCCCCAGCACGACCCCCTACACTGCCCGAACACCATTGCTCTGCCCAAAACCCTGAAACACCAGCCCCAGCACGACCCCTACACTGCCCGAACACCACTGCACTGCCCTAAACCCTGAAACACCAGCCCCAGCACGACCGCCTACACTGCCCGAATACCACTGCACTGCCCTAAACCCTGAAACACCACCCCAGCACGACCCCCTACACTGCCCGAACACCACTGCACTGCCCTAAACCCTGAAACACCAGCCCCAGCATGACCCCGTACACTGCCCGAACACCACTGTACTGCCCTAAACTCTGAAACACCAGCCCCAGCACGACCGCCTACACTGCCCGAAAACCACTGCACTGCTCTAAACCCTGAAACACCAGCCCCAGCACGACCCCCTACACTGCCCGAACTGCACTATACTGCCCTAAACCCTCAAACACCAGCCCCAGCACAACCCCTACACTGCCCGAACACCACTGCACTGCCCTAAACCCTGAAACACCACCCCCAGCACGACCCCTACACTGCCCGAACACCACTGCACTGCCCTAAACCCTGAAACACCACCCCCAGCAAGACCCCCTACACTGCCCGAACACCACTGCACTAAACCCTGAAACACCACCCCCAGCAAGACCACCTACACTGGCCGAACACCACTGCACTGCCCTAATCCCTGAAACACCACCCCCTGCAAGACCCCCTACACTGCCCAAACACCACTGCACTGCCCTAAACCCTGAAACACCACCCCCAGCACGACCCCCTACACTGCCCAAACACCACTGCACTGCCCTAAACCCTGAAACACCACCCCCTGCACGACCCCCTACACTGCCGGACAACCACTGCTCTGCCCTAAACCCTGAAACACCAACCCCAGCACGACCCCCTACACTGCCCGAACACCACTGCACTGATCCCTGAAACACCACCCCCAGCAAGACCACCTACACTGGCCGAACACCACTGCACTGCCCTAAACCCTGAAACACCACCCCTGCACGACCCCTACACTGCCCAAACACCACTGCACTGCCCTAAACCCTGAAACACCACCCCAGCACGACCCCCTACACTGCCCAAACACCACTGCACTGCCCTAAACCCTGAAACACCACCCCTGCACGACCCCCTACACTGCCGTACAACCACTGCTCTGCCCTAAACCCTGAAACACCAACCCCAGCACGACCCCCTACACTGCCCGAACACCACTGCACTAAACCCTGAAACACCATCCCCAGCAAGACCACCTACACTGGTCGAAGACCACTGCATTGCCCCAAACCCTGAAACACCACCACCTGCACGACCCCCTACACTGCCCAAACACCACTGCACTGCCCTAAACCCTGAAACACCACCCCTGCATGACCCCCTACACTGCCCGAACACCACTGCACTGCCCTAAACCCTGAAACACCACCCCTCAGCACGACACCCTACACTGCCCGAACACCACTGCACTGCCCTAAACCCTGAAACACCACCCCCAGCACGACCCCCTACACTGCCCAAACACCACTGCACTGCCCTAAACCCTGAAACACCACCCCTGCACGACCCCCTACACTGCCGGAACACCACTGCACTGCCCTAAACCCTGAAACACCACCCCCAGCACGACCCCCTACACTGCCCGAACACCACTGCACTGCCCTAAACCCTGAAACATCACCCCCAGCAAGACCCCCTACACTGCCTGAACACCACTGCCCTAAACCCTGAAACACCACCCCCAGCAAGACCCCCTACACTGCCCGAACACCACTGCACTGCCCTAAACCCTGAAACACCACCTCCAGCACAACCCCCTACACTGCCTGAACACCATTGCTCTGCCCTAAACCCTGAAACACTAGCCCCAGCACGACCCCCTACACTGCCCGAACACCACTGCACTGCCCTAAACCCTGAAACACCACCCCCAGCACGACCCCCTACACTGCCCGAACACCACTGCACTGCCCTAAACTCTGAAACACCACCCCTGCACGACCCCCTACACTGCCCGAACACTACTGCACTGCCCTAAACCCTGAAGCACCATCCCCAGCACGACCCCCTACACTGCACGAACACCACTGCACTGCCCTAAACACTGAAACACTACCCCGAGCAAGACCCCCTACACTGCCCGAACACCACTGCACTGCCCTAAACCCTGAAACATCACCCCCAGCAAGACCCCCTACACTGCCCGAACACCACTGCCCTAAACCCTGAAACACCACCCCCAGCAAGACCCCTACACTGCCCGAACACCACTGCACTGCCCTAAACCCTGAAACACCACCCCCAGCACGACCCCCTACACTGCCCGAACACCACTGCTCTGCCCAAAACCCTGAAACACCAGCCCCAGCACGACCCCCTACACTGCCCGAACACCACTGCACTGCCCTAAACCCTGAAACACCAGCCCCAGCACAACCGCCTACACTGCCCGAACACCACTGCACTGCCCTAAACGCTGAAACACCACCCCCAGCACGACCCCCTACACTGCCCGAACACCACTGCACTGCCCTATACCCTGAAACACCAGCCCCAGCACAACCCCGTACACTGCCCGAACACCACTGCACTGCCCTAAACCCTGAAACACCAGCCCCAGCACGACCGCCTACACTGCCCGAAAACCACTGCACTGCCCTAAACCCTGAAACACCAGCCCCAGCACGACCCCCTACACTGCCCGAACACCACTGCACTGCCCTAAACCCTGAAACACCACCCCCTGCATGACCCCCTACACTGCCCAAACACCACTGCACTGCCCTAAACCCTGAAACACCACCCCTGCACGACCCCCTACACTGCCCGAACACCACTGCACTGCCCTAAACCCTAAAACACCACCCTCAGCACGACACCCTACACTGCCCGAACACCACTGCACTGCCCTAAACCCTGAAACACCACCCCCAGCACGACCCCCTACACTGCCCAAACACCACTGCACTGGCCTAAACCCTGAAACACCACCCCTGCACGACCCCCTACACTGCCGGAACACCACTGCACTGCCCTAAACCCTGAAACACCACCCCCAGCATGACCCCCTACACTGCCCGAACACCACTGCACTGCCCTAAACCCTGAAACATCACCCCCAGCAAGACCCCCTACACTGCCTGAACACCACTGCCCTAAACCCTGAAACACCACCCCCAGCAAGACCCCCTACACTGCCCGAACACCACTGCACTGCCCTAAACCCTGAAACACCACCTCCAGCACAACCCCCTACACTGCCTGAACACCATTGCTCTGCCCTAAACCCTGAAACACTAGCCCCAGCACGACCCCCTACACTGCCCGAACACCACTGCACTGACCTAAACCCTGAAACACCACCCCCAGCACGACCCCCTACACTGCCCGAACACCACTGCACTGCCCTAAACCCTGAAACACCAGCCCTAGCATGACCCCCTACACTGCCCGAACACCACTGCACTGCCCTAAACCCTGAAACACCAGCCCCAGCACCAGCATCTACACTGCCCGAACACCACTGCACTGCCCTAAACCCTGAAACACCAGCCCCAGCACAACCCCCTACACTGCCCGAACACCACTGCACTGCCCTAAACCCTGAAACACCAGCACTAGCACGACCCCCTACACTGCCCGAACACCACTGTACTGCCCTAAACCGTGAAACACCAGCTCCAGCATGACCCCCTACACTGCCCGAACACCACGGCACTTCCCTAAACTCTGAAACACCACCCCCTGCACGACCCCCTACACTGCCTGAACACCACTGCACTGCCCTAAACCCTGAAACACCACCCCCTGCACCGCCCCCTACACTGCCAGAACACCACTGCCCTAAACCCTGAAACACCACCCCCTGCACGACCCCCTACACTGCCCGAACACCACTGCACTGCCCTAAACCCTGAAACACCACCCCCAGCACGACCCCCTACACTGCCCGAACACCACTGCTCTGCCCTAAACCCTAAAACACCACCCCCAGCACGACCCCCTACACTGCCTGAACACCACTGCACTGCCCTAAACCCTAGAACACAACCCCCAGCACGACCCCCTACACTACCCGAACACCACTGCACTACCCTAAACCCTAAAATACTCCCCCCAGCACGACCCCCTACACTACCCGAACACGACTGCACTGCTCTAAACCCTCAAACACTACCCCCAGCACGACCCCCTACACTACCCGAACACCACTGCACTGCCCTAAACCCTAAAACACTCCCCCAGCAAGACCCCCTACACTATCCGAACACCACCGCACTGCCCTAAACCCTAAAACACTCCCCCAGCATGACCCCCTACACTACCCAAACACCACTGCACTGCCCTAAACCCTAAAACACTACCCCCGCATGACCTCCTACACTACCCAAACACCAATGCACTACCCTAATCCCTAAAACACTACCCCCGCACGACCCCTACACTACCCAAAGACTACTGCACTACCCTAAACCCTAAAACACTACCCCCGCACAACTCCCTACACTACCCAAAGACCACTGCACTACCCTAAACCCTAAAACACGACCTCCTACACTACACAAACACCACTGCACTACCCTAAACCCTAAAACACTACCCCCTACACTACACAAACACCACTGCACTACCCTAAACCCTAAAAACTACCCCCAGCACGAACCCCTACACTACCCAAACACCACTGCACTACCCTAAACCCTAAAACACTACCCCCAGCAGTACCCCCTACACTACCCAAACACCACTGCACTACCCTAAACCCTAAAACACTACCCCCAGCAGTACCCCCTACACTACCCAAACACCATTGCACTACCCTAAACCCTAAAACACTACCCCCAGCAGTACCCCTACACTACCCAAACACCACTGCACTACCCTAAATCACTACCCCCAGCACGACCCCCTACACTACCCAAACACCACTGCACTACCCTAAACCCTAAAACACTACCCCCAGCACGACCGCCTACACTACCCAAACACCACTGCACTACCCTAAACCCTAAAACACTCCCCCAGCACGACTCCCTACACTACCCAAACACCACTGCACTACCCTAAACCCTAAATCTACCCCCAGCATGACCCCCTACACTACACAAACACCACTGCACTACCCTAAACCCTAAAACACTACCCCCAGCACGACCCTCTTCACTACCTAAACACAACTGCACAATTTGTTACAGGTGTTGCAACGCAGGCCTGTGGTGCTTACTGGAAGTACCTGGTGGGCTAGTTGGGCCCCACGGACCCTCAGGATTCAAGGTGACCTAATCCCCCAACTTAAAACGCTCCACGGGGCGCGTTTGCACAGTGGTGAAGGGAGGGGCGGGGCCTCAGGTGACATGTGCGCAAACACGCCCTGTGGTGCGTTTTAAGTTAGGGAATTAATTCCCTTTGAATCCTGAGGGACCCTGGGGCCAACTAGCCCACCAGGTACCTTCAGTAAGCACAACAGAGTTGCGTTGCAGAGGTGAAAAAGGTGCGTGGCCTCGGAACGCCTCTCTGCAACTCAGCTCTGTGGTCCTAACTGTAGGTACCTGGGGGCTAGTTGGGCCCCAGGGACCCTCAGGATTCAAGGGGACTTAATCCCGCAACTTAAAACGCGCCACGGGGCGCATTTGCACACATGTCACCTTAGGCCCCCCCTCCCTTCACCACTGTGCAAACGCACCCTGTAGCGTGTTTTAAGAGTTAGTTTTAATCCCCCTGCCCTATTATGTACTAGGGACTTGCAGAGGAGGTCATGCTAATCACAGGTGTACCCCAACGCATAGTGTTCCCTAGTGTATGTAGGTGTTTTCACTGTATTCTAAGTGTCTTTTAGCTTAGCACTGGCTCTGGTTAGTCAGAGTTAGTTACCACCAGTACCCGTCTGAAAAAGTTGTGGGCACAGGATGATTTTGCAACAAGGCCTCTTTCTGCTCCTCTGTTGGTTCTTTCTGCACATCTTTTGCTTCTTTCTGTGCGTTTTTTCTTCTTTCTTCACATGTCCTACCTCTGTAGGCATAGTTAGAAACTAGCATTTAAAAAACCTTTGAAATTCACTAAAAAATCATAGGTTTCAGGCACGTTATAGTTAGAAATTAGCATTTAAAAAACCTTTGAAATTCACTGAAAAAACCATAGGTTTCAGAAACGTTATAGTTAGAAATTAGCATTTAAAAAACCTTTGAAATTCACTGAAAAAACCATAGGTTTTAGTGACAGTTATAGTTAGTTGGACATTTCACTCGTACAAAACCATAGAAATTCCCCCGTTATAGTTAGTTCAGCTAACTATAACTCGCGCCCCCGCAATGCACTGCTGATGACGTCACATATTACATCACTCATGACATGGTCAGTGACATCACTGATGACATCACTGATGACATCTCAAATGACATCACTGATGATATCATCCATGTGATAATTTCATGCATCTTCTCACACCCTAATATAACTTTTGATACACCCACTCTAAATTACAGAGGTACTCACACACCTAGTCAGTCATGCAAAAAATTAATCACACACCCATTTACTCACCTATACAGTTATACACACACCAGCTCACTTACTCATACAAATACTAGCACATTCTTACGCTCTTATTCAATAACTGATACAAGCACACACGGATCCATACAGCCACTCTCACTATCACACACTCTCACTTATAGCCATTTAAATACTCTAACACACATATACACTGCCTTTTACATATGTAGTTACTCGCACATGTACCACTGAGATATACATTCACTCACTAACACACCCATACACACACTCACCCACCCAAGCAGTCCATCACAGATGCACTCTTGAAATCATGCACCCAGTGAATCACCCACTCACACATCTATGTACAGAGTCACACACACCCCACCCACACAAACACTCAGGCAGCCATACAGATACTCAGAGAACCAATCAATAACCCATATAGACACTCATGTAGCTATTCGCAAATCCATGCATCCACTTACACACCAACAAACAGACGGATACAGACATTCACACAGTTTAGTCACTAACCCATGCATTCAGTAAGATACGTTTAATCACTCACTTGTAGAGTCAGTCACTCACGTACTAAATCATCCATTCAGACACTTATACACCCACTCATTCTTCAATACGCCTTTCCCTATATATATTAAACATATTTAAACTTTACAGAAACACACAGTCACTGGATGATGTCATCAGTGATGTCAGCAGTGATGTCATTTGAGATGTCATCAGTGATGTCATCAGTGATGTCACTGACCATGTCATGAGTGATGTAATATGTGACGTCATCAGCAGTGCATTGCGGGGGCATGAGTTATAGTTAGCTGAACTAACTATAACGGGGGAATTTCTATGGTTTTGTATGAGTGAAATGTCCAACTAACTATAACTGTCACTAAAACCTATGGTTTTTTCAGTGAATATATATATATACACACATACATTACCTACTGGCGGTCGCCAGTAGGTAGTTATAGTTAAAACCTATTTTCCATAGGAAAAGCATTTTCTGTTTTCCCAATAACTTTAGCGTCGTTTGATGAATCTTCGCGAAATTTTCAAAACTAGTGGGGCGCTCCGGTCAGCTCCTGTCTTGAAAGTTTTGGGGTGATTTGGCAAGCGGGGGCTGAGAAAAAAGGGGGGTCCCAAAACGTGTTTTCTCCATGTTATTTTCCATAGGAAACTTTAGCCACGGCTCAAGCCCGAACTGCTGAACGGAATTACACCAAATTTGGCAAAAAGGTAGTGCTTGGTTCAGAAAGTGCCCTTTTTTAAAATGGTGTAATTCCGTTCAGTAATTCCAGAGAAATTCAAAAAATAAGAGTAAAAAATCAATTTCCCATAGGAAACTTTATGCAAGGCTACAGCCGAAACTACTGAACGTATTTACCCCAAATTTGGCAAAAAGGTACTGCTTGGCTCAGAAAGCGACCTTTCCAAACATGGTGTAAATCCGTTCAGTAGTTGCTGAGAAAATCAAAAATAAACGTTTCGATATTTAGAGGCACGGAGGATCCGCGGACCCTCCCGACCACGAGCTTTATTCTAATTGGCTGTCAACACTCCAAACCAGGAAGTGTTGGCAGCCATCTTGTGACTCGGTAGAACCGAGTCACAAGAAATCAGAATAAAAAACACGAAAAAAAAGAAAAGGGGGCAGGGTAGAAACACCCTGACCCCCTAGGCCTGCTCAGGGGGTCTCACAAGGACCCCCAGGGCCCAAAAAAGCATTTTTTTTCAAAAAAACACAGCGAAATTCACGTAGGATGCCCGCGCTTCATTTATATTTAGCCCCCGGGTGGGCCAGGTCCCGGGGGCATATTTAACATAATTGCGGGGGCCCAGGGGGGCCCCCACAGCCCCGGGGACCGCCACCCCCTGGGGCTTGGTTTTTTTAATGTTGGGGATCCTCCAAGGCCCCCCCAAGCCCCAGGGACTGCCACCCCCCAGGGCTTTTGTCAAATATTTGCGGGGGCACACAGCACCCCCGCAGCCCCAGTGACCGCCACCCCCCGGGGCTTTTAAAAAAAAAAAAAATTCCTGTGTGGGGGGGCTCGAGCCCCCCCACACGCCCCGGGGACCGTCACCTCCCCGGGGCACTAAATATTTAAATATGGGGGTCCGTTATGGACCCCCAGAGCCCCGGGGACCACCACCTACCCGGGGCTTTGAAAATGTTGGGAGGGGAGCCGCGCGGCCCCCTTCCTGGAGCCTGTGATGGCCCTGGGGACCGCTACCCCCCAGTGCCAGCTCCTGCAGTGTCCCGGGGTGCCCACCCCCGGGACACTGCTGTTTGCAATGACAGGGCGGGAGCCTCGCGGCTCCCGCCCTGTCATTGCAAACTGCTTTGCTTCATTGAAGCGAGAGCAGGAAACTTGCTCTCGCTTCAATGAAGCAAGCAGATTGCTTTCCACAAGGGAGCTGCATGTCAGCAGCTCCCCATGTGGAAAGCAATGCCGGCTCCCGCAGGAGGCGGGGAGCCGGCAGGGACCGTGGGGGCATTGGGGCTCCCCACGGTCCCCAAAGGAGAGGGCCAGCCCCGGGGATGGGGTCCCCTGGGCTAGAAGTGGCCCGGGAGGGGGGCCACGCGGCCCCCCTTCCCCCAATTTAAAAAAAATAAATAAAAAATAAAGGCCGGCGCCGGGGGATGGGGTCCCCGGGGCCAATAGAGGCCTCAGGAGGGGGGCCACGCACCCCCCTCTATAAAAAAACAAAAACAAAATCAGGCCATGCCCCAGGGTTGGGGTCCCCGGGGCCGGCATTGGCCACGGGAGGGGGGCCCACGCGGCCCCCTTCCCGTTCATTTTTTTTTTTTTATTAAAAAAGGGGTCAGGCCATGGAGGGTGGGGTCCCCAGGGCCCCAAAAAAGTAAAAAGAAGGGGGGCCACACAGCCCCCCTTCCAAAAAATTAAATAAAAAAACACGCAATTGTGCCGGAGGACCCGCCCCCCAGCAACACTCTGCAAACATGCCCTGTGGCGCGTTTTAAGTTGGGAAATGAATTCCCCTTCAATACTGGGGTCCCTGGGGCCAACTAGCCCACCAGGTACCTCCAGTAAGCGCCACAAGGCTGCGTTGCAGAGAGGTGGTCCAGGCCATGCCCCTTTTTACACCTCTCTGCAACGCAGCTCTGTGGCGCTTACTGGAGGTACCTGGTGGGCTAGTTGGACCCCAGGGACCCTCAGGATTCAAGGGGACTTTATCCCCCAACTTAAAATGCGCCACGGGGCATGTTTGCACAGTGGTGAAGGGAGGGGGCGGGGCCTGAGGTGACATGTGTGCAAACACACCCTGTGGCATGTTTTAAGTTGGAGAATTAAGTCCCCTTCAATCCTGAGGGCCCCTGGGGGCCAACGAGGCCACCAGGTACCTCCAGTAAGCGCCACAGGCCTTCGTTGCAGAGAGGTGGTCCAGGCCACGCCCCTTTTTACACCTCTCTGCAACGCAGCTCTGTGGCGCTTACTGGAGGTACCTAGTGGGCTAGTTGGACCCCAGGGACCCCCAGGATTCAAGGGGACTTAATCTCCCAACTTAAAACGGCCACAGGGCATGTTTGCACACATGTCACCTCAGGCCCCCCCTCCCTTCACCACTGTGCAAACGTGCCCCGTGGCACGTTTTAAGAGGTAGTTTTAATCCCCTGCCCTATTATGTACTAGGGCCTTACAGAGGAGGTCATGCTAATCACAGGGGTACCCCAACGCATAGTGTTCCCTAGTGTATGTAGGTGTTTTCACTGTATTCTAAGTGTCTTTTAGCATAGCACTGGCTCTAGGCCTAGTTACTCAGAGTCAGTTACCACCAGTACCCGTCTGAAAAAGTTGTGGGCACAGGATGATTTAGCAACAAGGCCTCTTTCTGCTCCTTTGTTGGTTCTTTCTGCACATGTCTTGCTTTTTCCTGCACTTTTCTTCGTCTTTGTGGACTTCTCTTGCTTCTTTCTGCATTTCTTTTGCTTCTTTCTCTGCGTTTTTTCTTCTTTCTTCACATGTCCTACCTCTGTAGGCATAGTTAGAAACTAGCATTTAAAAAACCTTTGAAATTCACTTAAAAAACCATAGGTTTCAGGCACGTTATAGTTAGACATTAGCATTTAAAAAACCTTTGAAATTCACTGAAAAAACCATAGGTTTCAGGCACGTTATAGTTAGAAATTAGCATTTAAAAAACCTTAGAAATTCACTGAAAAACCATAGGTTTTAGGGAAAGTTATAGTTAGTTGGACATTTCACTCGTACAAAACCATAGAAATTCCCCCGTTATAGTTAGTTCAGCTAACTATAACTCGCGCCCCCGCAATGCACTGCTGGTGACGTCACATATTACATCACTCATGACATGGTCAGTGACATCACTGATGACATCTCAAATGACATCACTGATGACATCACTGATGACATCATCCATGTGATAATTTCATGCATCTTCTCACACCCTAATATAACTTTTGATACACCCACTCTAAATTACAGACTGCCATTCTCAAAACCATAGACACTCCAACACCAATAACTACATACCCACTCACTGATTCTTAGGTCTACACACTGATCCACTCACTCACCCGTACAGTCACTCATACTTACGGTCACTCAGTACAGGACTATCATATGCACTCATACACCTATATAGACACTCACACACTGCCACTCATCCATAGAGGTACTCACACACCTAGTCAGTCATGCAAATAATTAATCACACTCCCATTTACTCACCTAAACAGTTATACACACACCAGCTCACTTACTCATACAAATACTAGCACATTCTTACGCTCTTATACAATCACTCATACAAGCACACACTCATCCATACAGCCACTCTCACAATCTCACTTATAGCCATTTAACACACATATATACTGCCTTTCACATATGTAGTTACTCACACATGTACCACTGAGATATACATTCACTCACTAACACACCCATACACACACTCACCCACCCATACAGTCCATCACAGATGCAATCTTGAAACCATGCACCCAGTGAATCACCCACTCACACATCTATGCACAGAGTCACACACACCCCACCCACACAAACACTCAGGCACCCATACAGATACTCAGACAACCAATCAATAACTCATATAGACACTTATGTAGCTACTCACAAACCCATGCAGCCGCTTACACACCAACAGACAGACAGATACAGACATTCACACAGTTTAGTCACTAACCCATGCATTCACTAAGATACGTTTAATCACTCACTTATAGACTCAGTCACGCACCTACTAAATCATCCATTCAGACACTTATACACCCACTCATTCTTCAATACGCCTGTCCCTATATATATTAAACATATTTAAACTTTACAGAAACACACAGTCACTGGATGATGTCAACAGTGATGTCATTTGAGATGTCATCAGTGATGTCATCAGTGATGTCACTGACCATGTCATGAGTGATGTAATATGTGACGTCATCAGCAGTGCATTGCGGGCGTGAGTTATAGTTAGCTGAACTAACTATAACGGGGAATTTCACTGGTTTTGTACGAGTGAAATGTCCAACTAACTATAACTTTCCCTAAAACCTATGGTTTTTTCAGTGAATTTCTAAGGTTTTTTAAATGCTAATTTCTAACTATAACGTGCCTGAAACATATGGTTTTTTCAGTGAATATATATATATATATATACATACATATATATGGCTTCCCGGGCTGAGGATGGCCGGATGAAATAAAGAAGCTTTATACCTTGCAGCTTCGTGTGCGTGCTCTCTGTCCGTTTGGAGTGGGAGGTGTTCTGTTTTATATATATATGTACATTGTCTCCTGGTTACGTTTCATTGACGATCTTTTTATTGTGTGGCGAGGAAGTGAGGAAAGTGGCCAAAAATTTATAGATGAAATTAATCAGAATGATTTTAACCTTAAATTCACTTTTACCATTAGCAGGCACTCAGTGACCTTCTTAGATGTTCAAATTTTAGTAGAAAATAATGTTTTAACCACTACCCTTTTTAGAAAGCCCACGGCAGGTAATACACTTTTACACGCATCAAGTGCCCATCCTCCACATTTAATCAGGAGCATTCCCTACGCGGAGATGCTCCGCATCCGACGCATTTGTAGTGATCCAGAGGATGCGAGGATCAGACAAATTGAAAGTCGCAATAGATTTTTAGCCAGGGGTTACAGCACATCAATAGTGGATGCCGCTATGAGAAAATCTCAAGCGAGGGCTCGGGGGGATCTCCTTGCCTATAACTCTAAATCATCCCAGGGAGTGGTTGTACAGAGTACACAACCTGTAAGACTGATTTTAACATACTCAAAACAGGAGAAACAACTGAGGAGTATCATAAGACGCAATTGGCACTTTATCCAAGATGACCCAGTGATAGGTGACCAGATGCCCTCCAATCCCTCTATCACTTTCAGAAGATCTATGAGTATGGGCAATATGTTGGTCAAAAACAGTCAGGAGAGTTGCCGCAAAGATATGTGGTTGACAATAAGAAAGGGCTTTTTTAAATGTCTATCATGTAAGGCCTGCCAGTTTGGAATCAATGTGAACATTTTTACAACTGCTTTTTCCAACACAGTTAGGGAAATCAAGCAACATCTAACATGCAAGACTGAATATTCTGTTTATGTCTTGGAATGTGACTGTCATCTGAAATACATAGGAAGTACCAAACTGGCGGTCCACAAACGCATTCTGCAACATATCAGGGCAATAACTAATAAAGATCAAAATTACCCAGTTGCAAGGCATTTTCAGTCTGTACATGATAGCAACCCACAGCATCTTAAGTATTTTGCCATCGAAGCAATCCCCATTACAAAAAGAGGGGGTGATAGGGAAGCGAAATTGAGATGCCTGGAGACTAGTTATATATTAGAGTTCGATTCTAAACACCCGGCCGGTCAACGCTACGGAAGATCTCCATACTTTCCTATAATTATTAAAGTCTTCTTTGAGCATTAGTAGTACAACCGTCAACCCACAATATTATGAATTTAATGGTATGAGATTATTTTTATGCAATTTTTATGCAATTTTAAGACCTGAGTTAGCCTTGTTTTTAATGATTGGTTATTTTACATAGGGTAATTTTATCATTGTGTCTTATTTCCGGTCATTTTTAACAAGGTTTTTACAGTATCTATTTATTATTATTATTAGTACAATGATATATATAACTGTTTTCTCTGCACTATCTGACTCCTCATGTAATCTGTCTAATCTGGAGATGCTGACTAAGTATATATGAATTGATTACTGTATAGCTAATTTTGCACACCTGAATAACTTGAATTCTAGTCCTCTCTATATTTGCACTTTAATGGCATTAGGCACTTTAATCAGAGGTACTGTAGCACATTGTCAATTTTACTCTATCCAGTTATTACAGACTAAACAGGGGTCCACTGCAGTGCACAACAAGCATTAAGCAATGAGTGAAAACGCAAGGCAGTGGATCATTCTGATCTAGAAAGAGCACCATGAGAGCCTATCTGATAAACTAATATATGAGTAACATATGTCACAATGAGATTGGTATCTTAGATTATATATTTTTTTGCACATGTTTTTTGAATATATGTTGATATATTTTCATTTCCACGTTAGGGGAGCACCAAAACTTTTTTCTATATTTTTCAAAGTCAATATAATTCATGAACTTTACACTACTGCTCAAACATGGCATTTAAGCGTGTATACTGTTATGTATGAAGGCATGGGACTATTTATGAAAATATTTATATTGTTATAATTGTGGACATATTACAAGTTTCAAGTAAATAGGATGCTATTTCATCAACCAAATAACATCACAACCATTTATGCGAGTATTAATGAGCAGTTGCAAGTATTTTGTTTATGTCCATGAATTTATGTGGCACTAGCACTTTAAATAGCGGGACACTTTTTTGAGAGCTGTCATGTGATCAAGGCCGCTTGCACGGCCGAAACGCGTAATGGCAGAAGACTACAGCAATAAATAATCTATGCACTATTGGAGGTCTGCACTCGTCTTTGTTCGGAAGCGATTTCACGAGGTGTAGTGATATATATATATATATATATCTATATATATATATATATATATATTACCTACTGGCGGTCGTTATAGTTAGGACCATGTTTCCATAGGAAAAGCATTTTTTGATGTGCTTATAACTTTGGCGTCGTTTGACGAATCTTTACGAAATTTTCCAAAAGTTCCTCTTTTCAGGTCAGCTCCTATCCTAAAAGTTTGGGG